>CM060732.1:52973541-53340933 GCA_030704615.1 Takakia lepidozioides
AGCAAAAAAACATTTGCTAAGGTGGGGTGGGCCGCTTGTAGGAGAGTTGCATCCCGCACCCTTCTCCTCAGCTCCTTGTCCAATATCCCATACCAGAAGTGGACTGCCTGAGCTTCGTAACCCCTTGGGTTACATTTATCAAGCGCCTCATGCGAGTGAATGAAAGCCTCCCTCAAGCTCTCGGTCGGCTTCCGTTGGAACTCTTGCAAGCTCCGCAACTTCTCTGTCCTCACCCAGTGGTAGTTCCCTCTCAACTCTTCGAAGAACTCCACAACAGGGTTGAAGGCATGCCGGGGGCTAGTAGTGCTGGTGCGGTAGTGGCTTGGGTGGATGTCGTAGCTACTGTACACAGTCCCACTGCTGCTTGCTGAAGCTGCCGGCTCCTGGCAGCGGCAGTGTAGCCACTGCCCTCGGGGCTTAGGGCCCCTAGTGAGGGAGACATAGTCGGGTGACCAGTCACATCCTCCACTCCTCAATCTTCAACCTAATGCCCCCGCCTGAACTCATGGTAATCATCACTAGGCGGCCCCTCAAGGTGCTGAAACAGCCCTTTCATGCCATTAACGCCCGTAAATAGTTGTGGATTGCGCATTGCTGCAAATCACCCACTATCAAAACTCTTGGATAAAAGCATCCAACTCAATGGTGCCCAACGCCCCAGAAGACCTTGTGGCCCCTTGGTAGCTAAATACATCTCCTCCATTGTGTCCACAATAATGGCAAAGAAAACAACTTGCACCGACCGTATGAGCCTCCGATTCACAATCCGAATAAGAACCTTCGGGAAGACACAGGAGGTGAAGGTGGCTAAACCGCACACCTCGTCTCGTGTACCCACTAGTATCACTAGTGCTCGAACCGGCACTGTCCCCAGCAACTAGTGGCACCTCCGTGTTGACACTCAACCGGTGCATGAACATGTCCCTAACCCCCTTCTCCACAAGTAACCGGTAGAGAACCTGTGCGGCTTATGGTTTGGAATACTAAGTTCCTAACATAGCCTACACCTGTACCTGCATCCACGCAAGCACTCTATGGTTGGCTGGTCATCACCTCCAACCTCACCACAGGAGAAACAATGATGGTTCTGGCTGGTCATCACCCCAGCCTCACCATCGACAGCATGCTCTAGGACTGGCCGGTGATCAAATCCGGACCAATCACCTATAAAAAACAAGCGCCCACACAAAACTAGCATGGCGTACAGTCAAAGCATGCAGGTATGGAGGGGATCCAAACACAAGCAATCCGGAACGACAACTCCCCCACACAAAAACAACTCCACGGTGTTTGCTACTGCAAAGGACACCCAGCCCAAACCGGACTGACTCTTGCCTCCACCTACGGAAAGTCTTGGCCTAATGAGAGGGTGAAACTCGAGGAAGAGAAGCTAAAGCAAGCCTAACCCCAGCATGCTCTCATACCCAACACTTGCCTCTCCTCTCTATCCTTCACTTGCATGACCATGGAATTCATGAAGATACTCCTCAAAACGCCCTCCACGAGCTTCAAAATTCGGGCCTTCAGACCACATGCCAGTCCTTAGGCAGTCCCACCAGTGCCTCCACGAGTCAGCACAGGCCGTCCACAGGTCAACACGGGCCACCACAGACCAGCACAGGCCCACACAGCTCACTGGTCAGGCCGTCACAGTCCCACAGGCCACGGGGACAGCCTGTCCAGCCCCTCACAGCCTGTCACAGCTCAAAGGCCTCAGGCACGGCCTGTCACAGCCCCTCACAGCCCCTCACAGCCTCAAAGGCCTCAGGGCACGGGCCTGTCACAGCCCCTCCAGCCAGTCACAGCCCCAAAGGCCATGGGCACGGCCTGTCACAGCCCCTCACAGCCCGTCACAGCCCCAAAGGCCTCAGGCACGGCCTGTCACAGCCCCTCACAGCCCAAAGGCCATGGGCACGGCCTGTCACAGCCCCTCACAGCCCGTCACAGCCCCAAAGGCCATGGGCACGGCCTGTCACAGCCCCTCACAGCCCGTCACAGGCCTCACAGGGCACAGGGCACAGGGCACAGCTTGTCACAAGCCCATCACAGCCATCACAGCCTGTCACAGCTTGCCACAGCCATCACAGCCGTCACAGCCTAAGGCCTAGGGCACGGCCTGTCACAGCCCCTCACAGCCCTCACAGCCTCAAAGGCCTCAGGCACGGCCTGTCACAGCCCCTCACAGCCCGTCACAACCCCAAAGGCCATGGGCACGGCCTGTCACAGCCCCTCACAGCCCGTCACAGCCTCAAAGGCCTCAGGCCCGGCCTGTCACAGCCCCTCACAGCCCCTCACAGCCCCAAAGGCCATGGGCACAGCCTGTCACAAGCTCGCCACAGCCTGTCACAGCCCGTCACAGCCCCATAGGCCTCAGGGCACAGCCTGTCACAGCCCCGCACAGCCCGTCACAGCCCCAAAGGCCACTGGGCACAGCCTGTCACAGACGACAAGCCGTCACGCACCACAGGCACAGGGGCACAGCCTTGTCACAGCCCATCACAGCCCATCACAGCCGGTCACAGCTTGCCACACCCACAGGGCACAGGGCACAGCCCGTCACAGCCCGTCACAGCTCATCGCCAGGCCTGACACAGCCAGTCACGCCCCACAGGGCACAGGCACAGCCTGTCACAGCCCCTCACAGCCCCAAAGGCCACTGGGCACAGCCTATCACAGCCTGACACAGCCCGTCACAGCCCCACAGGGCACAGGGCAAGCCTGTTCACAGCCCATCACAGCCCATCACAGCCTGTCACAGCCCGTCACGCCCCACAGGCCACTGGGCACAGCCTGTCACAGCCCGTCACAGCCCCACAGGCCTCAGGGCACAGCCTGTCACAGCCCCCGCACAGCCCGTCACAGCCCCAAAGGCCACTGGGCACAGCTTGTCACAGCCTGACACAGCCCATCACAGCCTGTCACAGCTGCCACAGCCGTCACAGCTTGCCACAGCCTGTCACAG
The DNA here is from genome assembly GCA_030704615.1 of Takakia lepidozioides. NCBI lineage: Eukaryota > Viridiplantae > Streptophyta > Takakiopsida > Takakiales > Takakiaceae > Takakia > Takakia lepidozioides. Next base: position 52,976,504 of record CM060732.1, read on the forward strand.
CCCCAACACATGGCCGCTCTGGCAGTTTAGCCATTTCTCCAAGGGGTTTAGCCACGCCAAGCTAGGGTTTGTGTCTCTTAGACTCTAGGCTTCTTTCCACGAGCTAGGTGGCTGTGAGGAAATCAGCAAGGTATCCTTGCTCTTTCGGCTCCCACACACCACCATAGTAGCCCTAAGCCATGAGGTGGTTGCCACAAACCAAGCCTTCTTCTCACTTAGCCTCCCAAACACGCCACTAAACTCAATGGCAAACAACCAAGCCATGCTGGTTCCCAGCCCTTGTGAGCACTCATTCAAGCACTCCCCTCATTGGCCATAGCATCTGTCTTAGAGCCTATTCCAGCCCTCTACACCTGTTGCTTCAAGAGTTGCGCTCCCTTCAAGCTTGAAGTTGAAACCCCAACTCACATAGGCCCTACAAGTGCTGTTCTTTCACTCAAAGTGGAAACCAGCCCTAGACCTTCCGTTCTAGCTCTCTAAGGCTTGAAAACAAGAGCCTCAATGGGCTGAAGGCAGCTCCACACATGCCCCACTCTCACCATAAGAGAATCAGCTCCTTTGCTTCATTTCTTGCACCCACAAACCTGATATACAAGCTTCAGCAGGCTGAAAGCATGCTCTACATGCCCTACAGGGAAACCAGCCCCTTCCTTCCTTTCTTGCACTCCACACCTAAAAGTGCAAGCCTTCACCAGGCTGATAGCATGCTCCACACATACATTGCCCTCACATAAGGGAAGTCAGCCCTTCCCTCTTCCTTGCTTGCCCTCCAAGCTTGAAGATGGAAGCTTCAATGAGCTGAATACATGCTCCACACATGCAACCTCTTCACACAAGAGATATCAGCCCCCTATCTTGGCTCCTTGGCTCCTTGATGCTCTCTATGACAAGACTAAGCACTCCATAGCCTTTGCCAAGCTCCTGAAACCCTAAGGCTTACATTTCCAGCCACAAGACACTTCTCTTGTGGTGCAAGAACTCTTCTTCCAAGCTCTGAAACCCTAGGTGCACATTCCATGGCCTTGCCGCACCTCTTAGCTCCTGATCCAGCCCTACTCTTGCCATGACAAGAGCCCTCTCATGCTGAAGCTCGAGATTGAAACCCAATCTCACCATACTCCCACAAAGTGCACTGATTTGCCCCAGCAAAATCAGCCCTTTCGCTTGGTCTTGCAATCCTTCACACAATGAAAGCTCGCATTCCTAAGTCCAGTTCTCAGCTTTGCCACCAAAGCCACTATAACCTGCTCTTGACTGGTCCTCTTCCAATCGTGCTTGCTCATGCATGTACACAATCTGGAACCATCAATGCTCTGGAATTACCTGCAGCATGGTGCTTTCATCTCTGAAGCTGAAGATCGAATGCCAAGGTTTACCACCTCGTAACCCACATCGCCTCCGCTTCTAACAACTAAGAGCTCCACGGTGCTCCTTGCATAACAACTTGGTTTCTCTCATTCTCAAGCAAAAACACAAAGTGCTACAACTAACTCGTATCTAGCACTCATAGATACGAGCTCATCTTTCTCGAGTGATAAAGAAGAAGAATACAAGCACGAGCTCATGCGAGCTCACAAAGCTGAAGCATAAACTCATGCATATATAACCTCATCACTCAAATACAAGTCAGCCAAGTGCACCCCACGCCATGGGGAATCCACACTACGGCGCCATAGCTAGGCGCGGTGAGGCTCAACTCGAGAAAGAAAGATGAGCCTCCCGCGCTTGCCGTGAAGATAACCACTCCAGGGCCTAAATCTGCTTTGACCCCTGGATTGACACTTGGGGCCAATCCCAAATGTCAATATGTAAAAGCTAGCTATTTCCTAGCTAGTTTCACACTAGTGGTAAAATAACTTGACAGTGTTGAGGGGCACAAATTGTCTTTTCATCAATTCCTTGAACCCACTCCAGTTTAAGGTTTCCGTGCTTGGACCTCGGTCGTGAAGGCGTTTCTGCCACCATTGTTGAGCATAGCCCCTCAAATACGTGGGAGCCACTTCCACCCGATCCTCGTCACTCAAACCTGGCCGCCCGGAGTATTGCTCTAGCTCCAGGAGCCAGGTGGTGTTGAGTGCTTCCGATTTCGGACGCCCTCGAAGGTGCCGGGTTCCTTAGGCTTCACCTTAAACTTTGCCTTAGTAGAAGTGGCATTAGCCGCCTTCAGCACGTCTTTCAGCGTCCCGCCAAACTGCGCCAACAACCCTTCCCAAAAGGCTGCCGGCATGGGAGGCATCTGTTGGTCGGTCGGAGCTCTTAGGGATTCCTCGGGCTCCGACTCCTCGAATTCCTCCCGCTCTTGAGCGGCCTCGTTTTCGGAAACATGCATCGCTTCCTCAAACGGCCGCCTTGGTGACACGTCGCCCCCATCGGGCTCACCAGGATCATCATCTTTTGGGCCGTTCCGCTTTCGCTTTGGCTTGCCCGACCCCATGATAAGGCCAATCCCAAGGACGATCACGTACTGAACTCTAGGCTCTGATACCAAGTGTCGCGCACCTCACTTTGGTAAGCTCCCCTTCAAGTCATAGTTGCTAGCTTGAGGCGCGTGCCTAACTCCCAACCTGGCCGCCGGACCAACTTGGAGCTTCGGCTGCTCACCGGGGCATAACGGTCCCCCTTTGATCTTCCAAAGAACCCTCCACCGATTCGGAACCAGCAGGAATTCCCTTTGGTAGTTGGCAGTCCGGAACAGCTCCCCACTATTTGGTCGCTTTCCGGCTCGCTCGCTTACTCACTAGTTTTTGGTCACCAACGGGTTGCACCGTCTCGGGGTTACTACTCCCTATATATACTTCTGTAGCTGTCCGTGGGGGTTTCACAACCAGCCATGCCATTTTATGGCGAACCACCACGAAAACCCTCGACTCCCGGTGATGAGTCGCGGTGAGTCTTGGCCCACTCACCACGGCCCCTATGGACCGTGATGAGTCCCAAGACTCCCCACGACTCCCACCACGAGGTCTCCGCCCCCATGGTGAGTCATATGCCACCCCCACTAAGTCCCGCTAAGCTACCACCACCCCTTGTGGAGCCACCCCTACCGCAACCCGGTGTGCGGGGCTCCACCTAGTGAGCGCCTCCGCCTCCTTGAGTGCCTTGGGCACTCAAGGGTGCTTCAGCCCCCCCATACCTATCGTTGCCGCTGCCCCCACCACAGGGGCAGCCCCTCATGTGTCCCGACCCCCTGCCCTCAAGGCAAAGGGCCGCGACAGATAGTCTCTTAAGATAATGCCATGATGGTCCGCTTGCGGGCCACGGCGGAACCAAGCGCACCGCGGCACTCTTGAGAAAGAGTATTTCTAGCCCAAACTGAGGGAGGAAGCCGAGGAGTATGTCAAGACATGCACCACATGCCAACAAAACCGGAGCGAGTACAAAAAGCAAGCGGGGCTGTTACAACCGATTCCAGAGGGGTCTTGGGAAAGTGTCTCGATGGATTTCATGACTGCTATGCCGCTGTCAAAAGGATGCAATCATGGTGGTGGTGGATAGGTTCACTACAATGGGCCATTTCATCCCCACCAAGGAGACGGCAACGACGCAGGAGACGGGGCGACTTAACTTCGCCCACGTCTTCAAGCATCATGGACTCCCGAAGGATATTGTCTCAGACCGCGATCCAAAGTTTACAAGTAAGTTTTGGAGGACACTTTGGAAGAAAATTGGGACGAGGCTCAAAATGAGCACCGCCTTCCGACCTACGATGGACGGCCAAACGGAAAGGGTGAATTCTGTGGTGAAGCATATCTTGCGGAATTACGTGTCGGCAGACCAATCGGACTGGGTGGAGCACTTGGATGCGGCAGAGTTCTGTTATAATAACACAAAATATTCCGCAACGGGAGTTTTCCCCTTCGTATTGGTTTATGGAAAAGCACCTTTGGTGCTGACAAGTTGGGCCACCCAAGACATTGAGGAACCGGCAGTAGCGGCAGTGCTGGAAGAACGCGAGCGTTTGTTGAAGCTCGCAAAGTACAACATTGCCAAAGCTAGGAAACGGTATGAACGGCAGGCGAATCGGAAGCGGAGGGAGGTTAAGTTTGAGGCAGGCACGGAGGTCTGGTTGAACATCAAGAATTTTCGACTACCCCCGGAAGTGAGTCCGAAGTTCGTACCTTCGTATGCGGGACCCTTTCGCATCCGGAAGGTTATGAATGAGGATGTGTATGAATTGGAGCTGCCAGCAAACAGCAAGGTGCATCCGGTATTCCACGTCTCCCTTTTGAAGCCTTATTTCAAGGATGAAGCACGTCCGAATTGGCCTCAAGTGTTGCGTCCACCACCTGTGGTGTTGGATCATGAAAATGAACCTAAGTACGAGGTGGAGGCAGTGCTTAAGTCGAGGAGGTTCAAGAATCGAGAAATGGAGTATCTCGTGAAATGGAAGGGCTATCATCATGTGGAGGCATCTTGGGTGCGTGCCTCAGAAATGGGGAACGCATCCGAGGCGATTGCAGCTTTCGAAGGGCGACCTCAAAAGCGGAAGAAGCGTTGATGGGGACATCAACCTTGGAGCGTGGAAGAGGAAATGTATGCTTAGCCCGGCTTAGCTAGCTCAGGAATCCGATTGCAAAAACTTGTATTGTACAAATTTTGTTATAAATGAAATGGTTTCCAAATGTTATGCATCCTATTTTGTTTGGAATGGTGATGCATGGTATGGTTGGCTAGTGTGTAGAATGCATGCTAAGCTTACAAATTGGGAGAGATAAATTGGATTAATCGTGTGTTTGTGTAGTGCCGAAATCGGGTGACTCCCACCCAAGGGGCAAGGAAACTTGCACCTTCGTTGGGAGTTCAGTGCTAGTTGCGCACTGGCTGGCCATGCGCGTACTATAATTGCGCTACCGAGGGGGTTGTCTTGTAGTGCGGGCTAACAGAAGAAGTACGTGCTTCCGTTCATGTACTATAATCGTGTAGCCTCGGGATGAAGTCGTAGTGCGGCTTCGGCGTGTTCCCGTACCTCACGCCAGCATTCCAAGGCAGACCCATTTCTGAATGGTTCCGTAGGCATTGTAGGATGCAAGGCCATCCTTCCAGATCTCTGCAAAGGTCCTAGCCTCTGACATTCATCACACTTCTGACAATACTCGTGTACATCTTTGAACAAAGTAGGCCACCAGTATCCTGCGAGTAGTATCTTCCTACTGGTAGTCTCTTCTCCAAATGACCTCCAGCCCACTCTTTATGAACTTCCGCCAAACTTTATTTACTTCATGGTGGTACAAGCATCGTTTTAGTACTCCATCAGGTCCTAACTTATACATTCTGCTTCCTACCATAGTATAAGGTAAAGCTTTGATAACGATTCTCTTCCTCTGCTCCTTACCATAACTAGGTGGGCACTGACCATGAGCATGGTTCAAGGTTATCTTCCTAGTCAAAAAGGGTTCAAGGCGAACCCTTGCTCAAGGTGATGCCAAAAGCGACATCACGAGCGGTCACAAGCAAATGTTGTTGCAGTAAGACGATTCGATCCTCGAGGAGGATCGTTCCTTGGCCCTGAAGTGGGTCAAGAAGAGTGCACTGGGAGGAGCTTGAGAGGCTCCACCCTTGGCCGGGACTTGGAGGAAGTCGGCCGAACTAGCTAGTGGAGAGTAGAGTCAAGTGGGGGTTTGGTTCTTACCATGGGACGCCATGGTACGGAAACAAACTCCTTGATGTGGGACGCCACAACTTGGATGTTCGTTTCTACAAAATAGACAAGTCAATGAAGACATCGACTCCCTGTTGGTAGGGGTGTGTGTCGCGGCCCTTCGCCTTGAGGGCAGGGGGTCGGGACACGAGAGGGGCTGCCCCTATGGTGGGGGCAGTGGCGACAATAAATGCGGGGGCTAAAGCACCCTTGAGTGCCCAAGACACTCAAGGAGGTGGAGGCGCTCAGTAGGTGGACCCCCGCACACCGGGTTGCGGTGGGGGTGGTTCCACGAGGGGTGGTGGTAGCTTAGTGGGACTTAGGTGGGGGTGGCATAGGACTCACCATGGGGGCGGAGACCTTGTGGTGGGAGTCGTGGGGAGTCTTGGGACTCATCACGGTCCAATGGGGCCGTGGTGAGTGGGCCAAGACTCACCGCGACTCATCACCGGGAATTGAGGGTTTTCGTGGTGGATCGCCATAAAATGACATGGTTGTTTGTGAAACCCCTGCGGACAGTCACAGAAGTATATATAGGGAGTAGTAACCCCGAGAACGGTGCAAGCCTGTTGGTGACCAAAAACTAGTGAGTAAGCGTGCGAGCCGGAAAGCGATCAAGGTGTGGGGAGCTATTCCGGACTGCCATCGACCAAAGGGAATTTCCACTAGGCCCAAATTGGGAGAGGGTCTTGTGGAGGAGTAAAGGGGGACCGTTATGTCGCGGTGAGCAGCCGAAGCTCCGAGTTGGCCCGGCGGCCAGTTAGGGAGTTAGGCGCGCGCATTAGAGCGAGTAATTATGACTTGAAGGGGAGCTTACCGAAGTGAGGTGCGCGACATATTCCGACCTCTGCACTGCAATTTGCATTGCCCCAGTTGTCCAATGGATCGTACTGCGGACATAGCAAAATTCTACTGTGTGTACAGTCGTCAGGCCCCTCTGCAAAGTCGCGGGGGAAAGGTCTCGTTGTTGTGCAGAAGGACGTGCTCTGTAGAAGCTTGGAACTTGAAGTTGGAACTGTTCATGTTGAAAGAGAAGTGTACGATGATTCCGGCAAGGTTGACAACATGTTGATACTAGAGCCAGATATTGTTGGAAGCCGTAGAGAATGGAGAGTTTTGGCGGGCAAGTACCGCGTGCATGGGGATCAAAGACGTTTGTATGCTAGTTCCATCTTGACGCCCGGAACCACAGCTTCAGTGGCTCCTGCCTTCATACCTGTTCCTTAAAAAAAAAAAAACCAGCACTTCCACAACTTTCGTGGAACTCTCGGAAAGCTCTGATGAGGACATTTCGGAGATCCCTCCACCTCCTAACCCATGTGCTTATGTGGACCAAGATGTTCAAGAGATTGCCAGTGTCATTCCAAAGTTGCAGTCTCTAAAAGGCTTGCCTAATAGCAGGAGTGATGTGCGTGGGATTGCATGGGGGACCATTCGAATTAAAAGAGAAAAATGCCTGCCGGCGGAGTTTGATGGTGATGTCCTTTTCGAGTTACCCCCTCCAACCTTGTGTGGTGGTTTGGCTGGTTTGATGCAGGGTATGGACAAGAAACACGATGGACACCCTTGGTGCAGGACAAAAACTACCAACATACACAATCCTTATGGTTTGAAGTTTCGGAGATCAGTTTGCGTGGGGCATCTGAGATGTACAAATGCAGATTGCAATGGCCTAAGATTGAGTGGTTCCGCAAACAAAACAGAGTGGGAGGGCTGTGCAGATAATCCATTTGGAGTGGGATGTGCCCCTCCCAGTAGCACTTCATTCATCTGTAGGTTCTGCAAATTGGTCCCAACATGCAAGGCTCGCATGTACTACGTGCTTCATCGTTGCCCCACCCTTTCTCGAGCTTGTATACATTTCGGGAATCACGATCACCCGGTGTGCAAAGGAGATTGCAGAGACAATATAGAAACCGTCTGAGGACTCCTGTAGCAGGAAGTCCACAATGCTCCGAATGCTTCGCCTTCAGCCATCGCCCTTGCAGCAAGCAAGACGTTCTTACAAAGACATATTCTTGGGGAACCAGATGCCACCTCATCAAAGCTGGACTCCTCAAACCTGGAGGCTGTGATGGATCATTTCTCAACTTTAAGCAGTCTCAATGTCCAGAACCACATCAACGCACTACAAATGGGCCCGGGGAAGAGAGGTTTTGTTGACAGCATTCTGGACTTGAAGCGTAGAAGCAAATACGACTTCATTCAGGATAGTTTCTTCTCAGGCCAGGGATCCATGAAAGTGTACTTGTTCAAAATGTCGACGGTGGGGGAAGGTAGTGGGGGGTTAGCCTGGTCCGAAGAATGCAGCCCGGAGGAGATCTGGAGAAATCGTGGCGGATGTTCGACCATGTCAAACGTGTTTAGGACTGGACAACCATGGCTTCTCATGTGTACAATCCAACTTACCAAAGAGTCATGACTATAGCAGTTTGCGACATGCAATCCGAGGATACTGAATCTCAAATTCTGATGTGGAAGTCTCTTGTCAACGTGATGACATTGAATGGTGTGCCTGATCCAAACTTCAATGGATTCATGGCTAACAGCGCAAAGACAAACTGGAATGCAGTGAGGTGTGTGTTTGGTTCTGGAGACCCCAAAACCCCTATGGAAGGTAGGTGAGCATGACGCAAACTCACTGTATCAAACTATCCGAACATGGTGGTATTCCTCGGATGCAGCAAGCCAAGAAGGTCTCAAAGAGCTTGACGACTGGTTTGGGTTTTGGCATTTCCGGTACAGGCAATGGGGGGGGTTTCATGACAACAGTAAGTTCTGGGACTCTAAGGGTTTTTTTTTCTTCACTTGTCAGGAAAGATTGATTCATTTGATGCCTGCTGTTGCCCACTACAACTGCACTTCAAACAAGAAAACTCACTGGAAAAGCTCATTGCTTGCAGAATATGACGCTGGAGGAAATTGCGGATATGCCCTCCTGCAATCTTTCGAAGACAGTGCACAGTGTTTGGATGAAGCAATCCGGGAAGAACGGACTGGATCTGTACGATGCAACGTTTGATGACATGGTCCGCGCGCTATCGCAACAAACACGGTACCAAAATTTCCTTCGGGGACGGGGTGCAGACAAGGGGCCAGACAAGGCAGAGTTGCTGCTCAGGTCTGCAAACAGATTAAAAGATCCTACTAAGATGGCACGGGCTGTGAACAAGTGCACAATGGGAACACCATTGCAGTCACGGCATGCACATCTGGAAGGAGAGGAGAGGTTTGGTCCGTGCAAACAAAAACTTGACACCCCACCAAGCTCGTTTGCAAATTCGATCGGGACAACTTCGCGGTACCACGTGTGCCTGTGCCCCCCACTTTTGTGGGTGCCACCCCCTTTGTGGGGGAGTCTTCTTCGCCTTCGTTCCCTCAGGAGGCTCCAACCAGCACAGTCCCCGGGGAAGGGGAGAACATGCTGCCGGTAGAGGAGTCAGACTGTACAGACGCAATGTGGCATATAGAACGGACTCCCCATGGATCAAAAGTCAAATGTGCCACTATTAGGGTACCCTCGTTCCAGAAGTGCAAGTCCCAAATTTCCAAAGGGACTTGCGGAACTCCTGCCCCGACATTCACTAGGTTGTTCAAGCATTACCAGTCACGGGAGTCTAGGCCTCACAAGTTTTGGTTCTGTCCGGATGACATTGTGCGTTGTGTCATGGGGATTGTTCGGGAATCTGGGATAATGAAGCCTCAAATTCCAGCCGTGCGGCCAGTTAAGTTAGGAACCGCACTCTCCAAACTGGAAATTGACATGCTAGAGGAGGCCGGGTTTTGCCTTCCAAGAGCCCCTTCTGTCGTAACACCGATGGCGGTATGTCAGGTTGAGGCTGGTGCAGACAATGAGTGCAAGATGGAATCTGCTAGAACCCTGCAGAGTCGCGTCACCCAAATTGTGAATGTTCCCTTGCCAGGGTATGGGCGGGTGTACACCATGGCGACTTCTGGATCTGTTGTTCATGACAGGACCTATGAGATTACTATTGGCAATTTCCCTAACTGCACTTGTCCAGACTTTCAGAACAAGCTCTCAAGCTCTCTTGGGAAGAGAGTGAAATTTGTCCCGTGTAAACATCTTTACTACATCTACATTCGGAGGATGTTTTGGAATCCTAAACGAGACACGTACATTCACCAATGTACGATAGGACCCAGTGATGTTCATACACTGCTACAGAGAGATACTTCGGGTATAGATTGAGATGTAGTCGGGATTTGCATTGCAACTCTGCCGGTTTGCCGTCCTTGTCATTGATACTCAAACCTGGCTGACTCAGACTTTGGAAATGGCTACATTTGCTTAATGGGAACATTTTTTGAATTCATGAGATCAATGTTGTTTTGCAATCAATATTTGTTTTCAATCTTGTTTTTCAATGCATGTTTGTCTTGCAACCACGTGGACTTATATATGGCTTAGTGCTGGTTAATTAATGGCAACACTTTCTTGAATGAGATCAATCTTGTATTACAGAATTGGCTTATGACTTCACTTTGTATGAGATGAATGGGATTCATGTCATGAATGGCCTTTTATAAGCAATCTTATTTCACTCATTCATGCCACATTCATCCAGTCATTATCATCCAACATTCATCATGCATTCATCCATTTCCCTAAACCCAATCATCCATGCTTACTTCGTCGAGAAGTTTTTCGTACACATTCGTCCCACATTTTCTGTCATGGAGGTCGACATCTTCGGTCCCAGCATGATATGTTAGCCTCCAATAGGCACCGGTTTGCGTCCACGACAATATGCCCTGCTTCTTCCACGGTTACACGTTCCACTTCCAATTTGTGCTCACGCTTAAAGGAATCTGCTCACTATTAGTGGAATCTGCTCATGCTTAGTGCGCTAAGCGTGAGCGCGCTCACACCACAACTGCTCTCTACTTTATCAGTCTTGCCATGCACACAGAGTATGATAATTCATGTATGTGGTGGCATGGTCACTCTTATGTATGATGGGCGGAGGTGTTCAGTGTGGACCCAATAGTATACAATAGTATCCGAATATCGATCCAAAAGTCCAGGGCAGTTTGTAATATTACCTGTCGTCACTCCAAGAAAAGTTGGCTTTTACGACTCTGTCTTATGACTGCAAATGCAGTTATGAAAGCCATTTACGACTCCCTGACTCTGAAGAAGTAGAAGCTGAGTTAGTTGTGACATGACAATTACGACTCCCTAGGCTTTCTGTGACGTGGCGCCTAAGCAATGCACTCATAGTCATATATGTCGGCTTTACTGAAATACTGAACGGACAGTGTAGTCCATGTAAGCGGTTGTGCAAGAGTGACACATGCTTGACACAAAAAATGACATGTGGCAAAGTGTTCGCTCTCCATGACTTTGAACTATGACTACGTGCGTGCTAATCCGGTTGCAACACGTGGCGCGTTGCAATTTTTACACGTGGTCCCTCAGGAGATTGACATGTGACATGATGGGTGTTTTATTATGTATTTCCACACATTTGTATTTCTGCCACGTGGTGCATTACTATTGGAGAGTGAAAATAGATGCAGTCATTATTATGACTATGGTAGAAGTCATATATATATATATACATATATAATGAACAGGGACAGAGGCCCTGGAAATTTTAATATATAAAGGGGGACGAGAAGTACATAAGGAAAACCTAGGAAGGCACTGCTTCAAGACTAGAGGCAAAAAGCTGCAAAAAAACTAAGCAAGGAGAGAGCACTAATGTCGCGGCCCTTTGCCTTAAGGGCGGGAGGTCGGGACACAAGAGGGGCTGCCCCTGTGGTGGGGGCAGTGGCAACAATAGGAACGGGGGCTAAAGCACCTTGAGTGCCCAAGGCACTCAAGGAGGCGGAGGCGCTTACTAGGTGTAGCCCCGCACACTGGGTTGCGGTGGGGGTGGGTCCACGAGGAGTGGTGGTAGCTTAGTGGGTCTTAGTGGGGGTGGCATAGGACTCACCATGGGGTGGAGACCTTGTGGTGGGAGTCGTGGGGAGTCTTGGGACTCATCACGGTCCAATGGGGCCGTGGTGGGTGGGCCAAGACTCACCGCGACTCATCACCGGGAATCGAGGGTTTTCGTGGTGGTTCGCCATAAAAGGATGGTGTTGTTTGTGAAACCCCCGCGGACAGTCACATAAGTATATATAGGGAGTAGTAACCCCGAGAACGGTGCAAGCCCGTTGGTGACCAAAAACTAGTGAGTTAGCGTGCGAGCCGGAAAGCGACCAAGGTGTAGGGAGCTGTTCCGGACTGCCAACAACCAAAGGGAATTTCCACTAGGCCCAAATTGAGAGAGGGTCTTGTGGAGGAGCAAAGGGGGACCGTTATGTCCCGGTGAGCAGCCGAAGCTCCGAGTTGGCCCGGCGGCCAGTTAGAGAGTTAGGCACGCGCATTAAAGCGAGTAACTATGACTTGAGGGGAGCTTACCGAAGTGAGGTGCGCGACAACTAAAGACTAAGAGCCAGGGCCTGCAAGGAGGTAGAGGCCAGGCTGCACAAAGCAGCCCAGCACAGAAGTGCCAGAAGAGGCATTGTGGACTCCCTCTCTTGATCCTCTTCCAGAAGCTGTGGTCATGGTTGAGGTGCCTGATTTTATCAACTGTGCCACTGCAGCTGCTGCCTTTAGTTGACCATCTACCCATGCAGGTTTCTTGTAGATATTGATCCACAAGGAATCATAGGTAATCTTGTGCTTGGAAATCTGGCCCTCTTGGATGAATCTGTGCCCACACTCTACCCCTGTTCCTTCAGCTATCCATGCATCTGCACAAATCATGCATACATCATTGCCTTGTTGCAAGCAGCTGACAATGACAGCCTAGATTTTTTCTAGGAAACACCCAACTCAACTTATCACACTAGTTCTTATGCTCAATTGCATCTGCTACTCTCTGGACCCACACTCTATCTCTGCTCCTGCAGCTATCCATGGCTCTGCACAAATCATGCATTCATCCTTGCATTGCTGCAAGCATCTGACAATGACAACCTAGATTTGTTCTAGGAAGCACCCAACTCAGTTTATCACACTAGTCGTATGCTGAATTGCGTATGTTTGTAATCCAACAGGCATTCACCTTTTTGCCTCGATTGTCCCACCATTGACTGGGGTCAAAAAAGTATTCATTCCACAACTGCTCCTCCTCTCTTGTACGGGGGTTGCTATTCCATGAGCTCATGAGCTCATGAGCGGCATGGCTCACCCATGAGCCACCAAGTAACACACTACGAATTTCGGCAGGTTTTTTTCGGGCCCAAAACGATAAAATAATCGAAAGTAGTATAAGAAGAGAAGGTTTTCGAAGATTTCCACGCTCATGCTGGAAGCACTCCGCTCATAAGTACCAGTATCTGCTCATGACTTGGAGCCCAAGCTCATGCCGCCAGGCCAGATCATAGAAAAACAGAATTATGGCCAATAACGGCACCGAAATTACCCCAGACTCCGAAAACGCAATGGCGACCTATAACCGTGGATAGTACTGTTGCAGAAGTGCAGGATGGTTGGGTATAATGGCGTCGTAATTGGGTACAGGAAAAGAAATAGCCGGCTGAAGGCTCGGGAGTGAAGCCAATAACGGTGCCGAAATTGGGCTCCGCCAACCAAATACCCGGCTGAAGCCTCCGGAGTGCAGCCAATAACGGCGCCGAAATTGGGGTCCCGAAACCAAATACTCGGCTGAAGCCACCGGAGTGCAGCCAATAACGGCGCCAAAATTGGGGTCCGGAAACCAAATATCCGGCTGAAGGCTCGGGAGTGCAACCGATAACGGCGCCGAAATTGGGCTCCGGAAACAAAATTCCCGGCTGAAGCTTCCGCAGTCCATCCAATAATGACGCCAAAATTGGGCTCCAGAGAGCAAATACACGGCTTACGGTGAGGGAGTTTTGCCAATAACGGCACCGAAATTGAGGATAGGGCCGACAAGTGCAAGATGCAAACTGTCCTGAAACTGGTGCGGATTTCTCTAATAAAAGCACATGTCGGAGGAAATTCAAGTTTTGTCGCATACGACATTGGCAGTGCAGCAATGATATATCCCTCTTCCGCCGGCCTCGCTCTCATTTTGCTCTTCACTCTTCTCTTCTGTGCCCATCTCATCCCTACTCTGTGTTCTTGTTGTGTCGTGAGGCCATGTCGTGCCCGAATCACATCTACGATCCAGTGTACCAACGAGTTATGACAATTGCAGTTTGTGACATGCAATCCGAGGATACGGAATCCCAGAAGCTCATGTGGAATTCCCTGATACGTGTCATGGGCTGCCATGGGCTGCCATCTCCAAAATTCGCAGGTTTCATGGCGGATAGTGCTCAAGCAAATTTCAATGCTGTTCGTATTGTCTTCGGATCGGGCGACCCAAAAGTGCCTATGCCAGGAAGAGAGCGTACATGTCTATTCCATTGGACACAATCTCTGGAAAAACATACAAAGTCGGACATCAAACCAGAGATGCAGACCTCAGCACCGTAAATTGTGCAAAGAGTACAAAGATGCTAGAACAATGAAGGAGGCGGACACTTTGTTCCAGACAATTCGTGCCTGGTGGTTCTCTTCTAGAGCTGCATCACTTGAGAGTATGAGAGCATTGGAAGATTGGCTGGCGTTTTGGCACTTCCGGTATAGACAGTGGGGAGCAGCCATGACAATGGTGCGAGGCTTGTATTGCTAGCTTTATTCATACATTTGCTTTCCATATTTTTGACTCATTGCTTTCTTTATGTTGTTTCCTGTGCACTGTTCTGAAGTGTGGTTATCCTCTTTGCAGAACATGTCCATTGAGGAAATGGCGGACATGCCATCTTGCAATTTGGCAGAAATTGTGCACAACGCATGGTTGCAGCAGTCTGGGAAACGAGGTCGGGATTTGTATGTGGCAACAACAGATGATTTGATACGTGCCTTGCAACAACAAACCCGATACCGTGATTTCTTGCGAGGTGGGGTTGGTGGCAAGGGTCCGGACAAATGGGAGTTGATGTTGCGTGCTGCAAACAGATCTGGGGATCCAATCAAGATAGCACGGGCGGTGAGCATGTATGCCCAGGGAACGCCACTTGTTTCTAGAGTTCCATATCTTGAAGGGGAGGAGAGATTCGGCTCCTGTAAGAGGAAATTGAACACTCCACCTGGTTCGGATTCCGATTCGCACAGGGCAGACCGTGATAACTTCTCGAAGCCTCGTGTTCCCCTGCATGACAGCTCCAAGTCTGGAACCTCCATTGTGGAGGAACCTCCAACACGACGACAAACTCCAGCATCAAACAGTGCCACTGAAATGGTGCAGGAGAGAAACAACCCCCTTCATGTGCTTGAGTCCGCATGCCCCGACCACGTTTGGCACATAGAACGCACAAGTGTAGGGTCTCGTGTGAAATGTACAGCGATCAGGGCAACTAATTTCGAGAAGTGCACTTCATCTATATCCAAAGGTGGTGCCCGAACTCCTGCTCCGACTTTCACGGGTTTGATGCGTCCATACGGTCAACCAGAAGCCAAGAACCACAAGTTCTGGTTCTGCGCAGATGATTGTGCCAGATGTGTGCATGAAACTGTGCGTCCTTCCGTAGTGATGAAGCCATCTCCTCCAACTGCTTGGGCCGTGAAGGTGGGAACACATCTCAGATTTCAGGAGATTGAAATGCTGGAGGAGGCAGGCTTTTCCCTTGCGAGACAACCCCAACTCCATGCATGTGCTACTACTTCTACGTCCTCCCGGGTCCCCCCGGCAAATCCTGACTTGTGGGCCAACCAAACGAGATGGAAAGCTCGTTCGGCGTTTCCCTCCAACCGCTGAACACTTTGGCAAAGTGGAGTCCGCAAGAATGCTCCAAGCTCGTGTTGGAAGCACCACGGAAGTACCCGATCCAGGATATGGTCGGGTATTCACAATCATCACTTCCACATCTGCTGTTCATGACAGGACCTACGACATCACGGTTTCCAATTTCCCCAATTGCACATGTCCTGATTTTGTGAATATGCTATCAACCAGTTTGGGCAAGAGAGGTAAATTCATACCCTGCAAACATTTGTATTTCATATTTTTGAAGAGGATGGTTTGCGATCCCAAACGTGACAACTTCATTCACCAGGCCACTATGAGTTTCAACGAGGTCGATACTCTATTGCAGCGGGATACAACACATGGGTAACATCAACTATGCAATGTGGTATGTGGACGACCATGATTTGAAATGTGTAATTCACATCAATTCGTCGGCGGTGCAATGATATGGCCTCCAACTATATGGAGTGAGTGACAACTTTTAAAAGCACATTTGTCATTGCACCGTTCGAAGTCTACATGTCTTGCTGTCGCTATGCACTACAATCATCTTTTGAAGATGATCCTAACTCTCATTGTTATTTGAGGAGGGAGGAAGGTCTTCCCGTGGCAGCCTCTATGGCGCACACTTTGTGAGGATATTTTCTCGTCCTCGTAATTGTAAAAGTGAAACAAGCATTTGTAATTGTACAATGTTGGATGCTACAATTGTAGGCCTCATGGTAGTCTTGATTCTATTTAGGCAAGATTCCCTGCATTAATTCCATGGTCATAGGACCATCCTCGGTTATAGGCGGCACATGTTAATGCTGACGTGGCAGATGATGGACAATGCCACGTCATCATTTGCCGCCACATCAGCATGCTGACATGACGTTCACGCCACGTCAGCTGGCGTGAGCGTACGCTTGCGCGCTCACGCCATTGCGTCGTTGCAAACTGTCTTTACACTTACCGGCCACTTTACTGACGTTAACTCATGTCCACCTGTCACTGACCCTATGAACTGTGCAACTTGTGTGGGCTGTGTTGCCTGTGTTGGGCTGTGACAAGCTGTGGTAAGCTGTGGTATGCTGTAATAGGCTGTGGTGGGCTATGATGGCTGTGTGAACACCTATGTTCTCTGCTATGGCCATACACATTCGGCTTAATGACAAGTGCTTCATGCTCCGCTGGTGTTACTGGTATAGCCTGTGTCTGCATCTGTGTTTCAAGATGTAGATCACGTTGCAATGGTCTATCATGGATACCACTGTATCCCTTCAACTTATTGGCATTGACTCTACCAAGCATCTCTTTGTTAATGGTTTGTAATATAACTGTGTTGTTATCATACATCTTCTGTATGACATAAGGTCATTTCCATGGTGACTTAAGCTTAGGAGCTTTAATCTTTCCCTTCTTCTGCAACCACAGTATCAAATCACCCGTCTTAAAAGTCTTCAATTTACCTTTATCAAACTGATCCTTCCTCTTTATCTGAATTCTGGTCATGTTATGTGCTGCATCAGCACGTACTTCTTCCACATGATATAATTCTTGTTTCCTTACTTTAATTGAATCCTCCAATTCCATTCTACTATGCACTATCTTGGCTAAGATAGTCAATGCAAACAGGACAGACTGGGATACAAAGTTGTTGACGGTCATACATGACTTCATATAAAGTCACCACCAAGTATACACCCTTCCAATTAGTTTATGGTATGGAAGCTTTACTTCCAGTGGAATTCTTATTACCTACCATGAGAATTGTTGGTGGCCAAAAACTATTGTTGGTGGCCTCTGCCTACCCATTGCCCTGTGGGTAATAGGTTGTACTCTTCCTGTGCACAATCATGAACACTTTAGTCAATAGTTCTATGGTGGCAGAAATTGAGAATGGTGACATTCTCTATGAAAACTCTGGCATGGTCGGAGAACCAATAGTACCAAAGATGCAGAGTCAGCCCAAGGAAATCCCTGCTGTGCAGATTATGCCCAAACCTATGGCGGAGGTTTAAGGGGTAAAGCACAAGGGTACTGCAGCACCTGCGGAGGATGAGGTGGCTCAGAAAGAAGATCTTGATCAGAGAATGACCATACAGTGTACCACACTAACAACTACTCTGGAACTGACTGCACTAGAAGTTAAAGAACCAAGCTGAAAGATGTTTAATGGTGGAGGCAGAGTCAATAGAGCAAGGGAAACTCATTGCTGACATGAAGGCTACTCTATCACAATGAGGATACCTTTCAGCAGTACCGTCAGGTCGATGCCCAGAAGGACAGATACATCCTTGAGTTGCAGCAAACATTCACAGTACGGGAGAATGAGCTTTCTGTAACTGACAAGGCCTGGAAAGAAGCCAATAATATGTTTGCTGCCTATGCAGCTCTGGTTGAACCTCATGCAAAGTGCATGGAGAGTTTACAGCAACAGTTGGAAACATATAGACTCAAGGAGGAGCAGGATCTCCGTGGTGCTACACATGACTTGGTGGATAATCATTTTTTGCAAGAGTGGTTAACACAAGGGCTAGTGGCAGGGAAGGCACCAAGAAAGCTCACCCAAGATGAGATGAATGATCTCAGGCTACGGGTGTAGAACATTGCCACAACCACTATAGACAATGTCTACAGTCGGATAGCTGAGTTGCAGGAGGATCTGGAAGGGTTGCAGACTCAAGTGGATGACTTGAGCTCCAACATTGATAAAAGGGCCTTTGTTCCCGAGGAACAACTTATGGCTACTTATTTGCACGCAAGGACTCTGATTTTCCAATCTTCAGCACAGGAGGTACAGGACTTGCCAACATCAGGAGGGACAGTGGCAACTGCAGTCCAGCAACCATGCCAGGTCGACAATGTTGATACCATGGCACTGCAACAATCGGAGGTTTGGGGTGATGCTTCTTTTAACCCACCTACTACTGCTGCTGCACTTGAATACAATCGGGCTATGATTATGCCCTTCAACCAAATTCCTATTATTATGGATTTGGCTTGGAAAGAATTCAGTCCTCTAGAGTCTTTGACACACTATTACCAGATCATGCGCATTTGGTTGCCAGTGGCAATTCGGACTAAGGTTCTTCCGAATGACCGACCCATTGAAGATCATCATTTTGCACGGTACTGGTCTGAGGCAGGCACCATGTTGAAGGAATTAATTGCCTTCCACATTGTTCATGGGTACATCTACACCAAGACAAATGAGGTACCTAGTTTGGTCATGGGTTGTGGACTATATTATGCTGCTTGTTTTATTGCACGTTATCACATTGAACAGTAGAAGATGCAGATGAGATTTCAGACTTATTCCAATGGGGATCATAGGGTGATACCTTCGGTTCCATCACATACATATCTGTATGATGTAAGAATCATGCTTAAGAAGGATTCCCAACTTCGTTCTTGATTTATTTTTGCTCTAGAGAATTTGGCCAAGGAAAACTTGGGTCTTGACCACATTTTTTCTAAGGGGCATGAAGCCAGAAAGTGGTTACACTTCTCCAATGTCATTGGCACACCACTCAGCTATACAGACGAGGAGCTGCGGGAGTACACTAATTTTGCCCGCAAGAGATTGATACAAGTTTTAAAGTTTAAGCTTCCAGACATGGTGAGCAAACACTGTATGCCACGCAGGATTCCTGAGAAGCCACATGAGGTCAGGGCACCGAAAGGCCACCGGGGGGAAGATGATTATGATACTACTGGTTCTATGGAGGAACCTTTTGACATGGCTGAGGATTATGCAATACAAATGGCAGAGAAGAAACGACGGGGATCTCCTATGCCTGAGAAGTTACCTCCTTATCAGCCAAAGGAAGGGCAATCATTTCCATTTGGTGGACAATCATCTCCACCAACCAGCGATATGGCTCGGACTCGCACACAGAGCCCTCCAAGGGACTCTCACCGGCAGAAGGGTGTTCGTTCACAAATGTTTGCTGATCCTAAACAGTAAACCGTGAGGACACGACTTTTTGAGAGGGGGAGGGATAATGTTAGAGGGCTGTCTGGGACTTAGACAGTTTTACGGGTTCTGTGGGGTACTCTTAATTTTGCGCAGACTTACGGATGGTAGACTTAGACCAACAGAGGCCTTAGGGGTGACAGACACAGACCTTAGGGGTGGTAGACAGGCTTACACAGTCAGTACAGTCTTACATAATCTGACACAGCCTAACACAGTCTGACACAACCTTACACAGCTTGTCACAGCCTAACACAGTTTAACACAGCCTTACACAGCTTGTCACAGCCTGACACAGCCTGACATAGTCTGACACAGTCTATCACAGTCCAACACAGCCTCACACAACCAATCACAGCCCGACACAGTCACAGCCCGACACAGTTTCACACAGCCAGTCACAGCCCAACACAGCTTGGTACAGCCCGTCACAGCGTTCACAAGGAACGGTTATTATTGGCACGGAACAACTGTGTGGGAACGACATCTGCAGAGGGAACGTGCATTCTGTTTTGGATGACAGTTAGTTAGTTAGGCTGTTAGAATAGTTTGCAAGTAGAATAGGCAGAGTAGCAACATGGAAGGGGTCACTTCTTAGGGAGCACTTCTTGGTCATCACTGGAGGAGATTAGGCGGAGAGCACGACCTTGAGCGCAAGGATGGAGAGCATGGTGAAGGAAGAGAGACGATTTGTTGATGCTTGATACATGCAAGCTGTAGAGATGTACTATAGAGCAGATTAGAGACACCATGGCTTCGGCCTGATACTTAATAGATATTAATCTGATACATATTCATACTCACACTGTGTAGAGAGACCTGAGTGAAGTTGTGGAATGAATGGGTGAGTGGATGGAACCTGGTAGATTGCTGAAGCAATCTGATACTTAATTATAGACAGTAAGGTAGCTTGCTAACATGAATGCGAGAAGGAAGCACCCCCCATGATATACTAGCTATAGGTCATGACTGATTGTTCTGAGCGGGCTGAGTGCTTAGAGATTTCCAACTCTTCTATCTTGGAGTTCCCATCTCGGATAGCGAAGGGATGAGTGAGTAAAGCCGCTCGACACATATGTCCAGGGCCGTTTATTCTCGACATTCTGCCTTGTGAAATCGAAGTCCAACTTTAAGTTCTCGGATCGGGGATCTCTCGTGGACTCTCTGTACAATCCTGTCAAGCAGAATGTGATCTTCAATCATGTGCCTACTGAGAACCTGACCAAGAGGGAAGATGTTGGAGGTTATTGGCGCGGGTCGAAGGAGAAGAGTCCGAACTTTATGCAAATTCTTATGGAGACTTGTTCACCGCTGGGTGGTTTTGTCTTTGACTTCACTGCTGGAACATGTATACATATCACTTGTTTATATTGAAGCATTATATGTTCTCTGGTATGTGTACTTGAGTACAAATGTTCGGCTCATCTGTGGAATGTTATGAATGTGAATGGGCCTCTATGGTGGCGACTCGGAAGGTAGGCAAAAAATTGTGCGCGCTGGAGGCAGACACCGAGTTGGTGTCCATCGTATTGGAGGGTTTCCAACTCCATCATGGCTGGGAGGATGATGGTGCAAATGATAGTGAGAAGATTGAACTAGCATCTATGGGATATATCGACACTCTGCTGGGCGGGGCAGAAGAGAAAAACCAAGCAAAAAATCTTGCAACTGCACCTTCCGAAGACGGGTCATAGTGAGTAAGTTTTATCAATCATCCTTATTGAGGTTGTTGTCGTTGTTTGAGTATGGTTTTGGCTAGAGGTTCATACCAAGTGAGTTCTGTGCACAGGTCGGGACGACTTTCCGGAGAGCTTAGCCTCGACGTACAGTGGTTGGATCCTGCCAGTTTTGCACGGTTTTACCATGCTAGACCTTAGTTGTCTATGTTGGAGGTTGTCCGAACTCATGTTAATAATTAGCCATGGTGAGAGTCACAAAAGAAGGGATGGCTTATTTGCGATAAAGCCTACAAAAAACTTTCTGGAACCATTACTTTCACAAATTTAGCACGTTCTTTGTGAGCTTTGAAAAAAGGGTTAATGTGTTCTATTATTTGCAACAAATCATCTTCTAAAGTAGTGAAATTTGGGTATATGTTCTTGCATATGATAAGATAATCCAGTTATCTGCAGTTTAAGCCCTACAAATTTTCAATTCCGCATTGAGAAATTAAAATTAAAAAAGTAGTAGTTTCAGGAATGATAATCCAGGTATCAGCACCCAACAAAATTTCAATTCCGCATTGAGAAATTAAAATTAAAAAAGTAGTAGTTCGGGAGTAATACTCCACGTATCTGCAGTTTAAGCAGTACAAATTTA
Organism: Takakia lepidozioides; assembly: GCA_030704615.1. NCBI lineage: Eukaryota > Viridiplantae > Streptophyta > Takakiopsida > Takakiales > Takakiaceae > Takakia > Takakia lepidozioides. The sequence continues at coordinate 52,998,213 of CM060732.1, forward strand.
AATTTCGCCTTGAGAGATTAAAATTAAAAAAGTAGTAGTTTCGGGAGTGATACTCCAGGTATCTGCAGATTAAGCCGTACAAATTTTAATTTCGCCTTGAGAAACTAAAATTAAAAAAGTAATAGTTTCGGGAGTGATACTCCAGGTATCTGCAGTTTAAGCCGTACAAATTTAATTTCGCTTTGCGAAATTAAAATTAAAAAATTAGTAGTTTCGGGAGTGATACTTCAAATATCTGTAGTTTAAGCCCTACAAATTTTAATTTCGCATGGAAATTAAAATTTTAAAAAAGTAGTTTCGGGAGTGATAATCCAGATATCTACAGTTTAAGTCCTATAATTTTTAATTTCGCACTGCAAAATTAAAATTAAAAAAGTAGTAGTTTCAGGAGTGATACTCCAAGTACCTGCAGTTTAAGCCGTACAAATTTTAGTTTCGCAGTGCGAAATTAAAAATTAAAAAATAGTAATTTTGGGAGTGATACTCTAGGTATCTACAGTTTAAGCCCTTCATATTTTATTTTGGCACTGCCAAATTAAAATTAAAAAAGTTGTAGTTTCGGGAGTAATACTCGAGGTATCTGCAGTTTAAGCCCTACAATTTTTTTAATTTCGCATTGAGAAATTAAAAGTAAAATTAAAAAAGTAGTGGTTCGTGAGTGATAATCTATGTATCTGCAGTTTAAGCCCTACAAACTTTCAATTTTGAAATGCACTCAAGCCTGTGAGGTCCACAAAACTCTAAATAGATTGAAGGAACAATCCGGGCAGTCCATGCAACCCCCATCTCCAATAATAGTTTGTTCCCATGAAGTTGCATCCCACGCACACATTGCAAACAGGACAACAAGGACACACAACCATCCCATTTCAAATTTGGCCCCGAATAAAACCAAAAGAAAACTTCATATCAAGTGTCACAGTCATCAGAATCACTCTCGACCTCCTGTGCTATGTCATCCACAAAGATTCTGGCCCCAACACCACGTCTTCTACCACGGCCGTCAATGGGCGGACAGCGAGTGCCATGAATGGACATGCTTGTTGCGAGTGCCTCCGCATAGACAGGTTGCACGTAAGACCGAGGAGGACTTGAAAGAAGTCCAAATAGGTGTGATAGCCCACCTACCTGCCCTTGTGCCCCCTTCCCCCTACCCCTTCCTTTCCTCACACCACCAACAACATCTTTTCCCTTTGCCTTTCTACCTCTACCCAGGGTATCCTGAGCGGGAGGCTCCTTCTCTGCAAGAGTCCTCAAATTTCTATCATGAATGTCGAGGTCGGCTGCTGCGGCGGTGGCTGCTATACGCTCATTCTCTCTCCTCAAAGACACATCCTGAGCTGAGGTCTCAGAAGGAGGGCAATCCAAATACCATGGGAGTTTTGACAACTATGGGAGTTTCGAGCATGCATACTGGCCCTGTTAGGCCCAATTTCACATAGAAAAACAAGCACGAAGGGGGCTCAAAACAGTGTGTGTTGCCGCACACTGTTTGAGCTTCCAATAAGGATTGGATTCAACCTGCCAGAGTGGCCCCAGGGGACCGATTTTCAAATCAAAAGCAATCACATAAGGAAGCTCAAACAGTATGCGTTGCCGCACACTGTTTGAGCTTCCAATAAAGATTGGATTCAACCTGCCAAAGTGGCCCCAGGAGACCGATTTTCACATCAAAATCAATCACATAAGGAAGCTCAAACAGTATGCGTTGCCGCACACTGTTTGAGCTTGCAATAAGGTGTGATTTTAATATGGCATAGTGGCCATAAGTGGCCAATTTGAAATAAAATAAAAGGCAGTGAAGGGGGCTCAAACAGTGTGCGTCCGCGCACACTGTTTGAGCTTCCATTTTGGAGTCGAATGAACTTGCCAGACTAGCCGTAGGTGCACAATTTCCATATCCATAAACAAGCAAATCAGGGGGGCTCAAACCGTGTGCGTTGACGCACACCGTTTGGGCTGCCAGGTAAGTGTGAATTGAACCTGACAGAGATGACCTTTGTGGTCGATTCTAAATGCCAGCTGCCAGGTAAGTGTGCATTGACGCTCAAAGAGATGCCCTATGTGGCCGATTTTCAGATAAAAAAAACAATGACATGGTGGGCTGGAACAGTGTGCGTTGACGCACACTGTTTGAGCTGCCAGGTAAGTCTGCATTGAACCTCAAATACATGCCCTATGTGGCCGATTTTCACGTGAAAAAAACAATGACAAGTTGCCTCAAACAGTGTGCGTTGATGCACACTGTTTGAGCTGCCATGTAAATGTGTATTGAAGCTCAAAGAGATGCTCTATGTGGCCTATTTTCAGATTAAAAAAACAATGACATGGTGGACTGGAACAGTGTGCATTGACGCACACTCTTTGAGCTGCTAGGTAAGTCTGCATTGAACCTCAAATACATGCCCTATGTGGCCGATTTTCACATGAAAAAAACAATGACAAGTTGGGCTCAAACAGTGTGCGTTGACGCACACTATTTGAGCTGCCACGTAAGTGTGCATTGAAGCTCAAAGAGATGCCATATGTGGACGATTTTCAGATTAAAAAAATAATGACATGGTGGACTCGAACAGTGTCCGTTGACGCACACTGCTGGAGCTGCCACGTAAGTGTGCATTAAAGCTCAAAGAGATGCCATATGTGGCCGATTTTCAAAAAAAAAAAAAAAAAAAAAAAACATGGTTGGCTGGAACAGTGTGCGTTGACGCACACTATTTCAGTTGCCAGGTAAGTCTGCATTGAACCTCAAATACATGCCCTACGTGGCCAATTTTCACATGAAAAAAACAATGACAAGTTGGGCTCAAACAGTGTGCGTTGACGCACACTATTTGAGCTGCCACGTAAGTGTGCATTGAAGCTCAAAGAGATGCCTTATGTGGCCGATTTTCAGATTAAAAAAATAATGACATGGTGTGCTCAAACAGTGTGCGTTGACGCACACTGCTGGAGCTGCCTTGAGATGCCCTAGGTGGCCGATTTTCAAGAAAAAAAAAAAAAAAAAACATGGTTGGCTGGAACAGTGTGCGTTGACGCACACTATTTGAGCTGCCAGGTAAGTCTGCATTGAACCTCAAATACATGCCCTATGTGGCCAATTTTCACATGAAAAAAACAATGACAAGTTGGGCTCAAACAGTGTGCGTTGACGCACACTATTTGAGCTGCCACGTAAGTGTACATTGAAGCTCAAAAAGATGCCTTATGTGGCCGATTTTCAGATTAAAAAAATAATGACATGGTGTGCTCAAACAGTGTGCGTTGACGCACACTGCTGGAGCTGCCTTGAGATGCCCTAGGTGGCCGATTTGCAAAAAAAAAAAAAACAAAAAAAACATGGATGTCTGCAACAGTGTGCGTTGACGCACACTGTTTGAGCTGCCACGTAAGTCTGCATTGAACCTCAAATACATGCCCTATGTGGCCAATTTTCACATGAAAAAAATAAAGACATGTTGGGGTCAAACAGTGTGCGTTGACGCACACTGTTTGAGCTGCCACGTAAGTGTGTATTGAGGCTAAAAGAGATGCCCTATGTGGCCGATTTTCATATAAAAAAAAACAATGACATGGTGGGTTGGAACAGTGTGCGTTGACGCACACTGTTTGAGCTGCCATGTAAGTCTGCATTGAATCTCAAATACATGCCATATGTGGCCAATTTTCACATGAAAAAAACAATGACAAGTTGGGTTCAAACAGTGTGCGTTGACGCACACTATTTGAGCTGCCACGTAAGTGTGCATTGAAGCTCAAAAAGATGCCTTATGTGGCCGATTTTCAGATTAAAAAAATAATGACATGGTGTGCTGAGACAGTGTGCGTTGACGCACACTGCTGGAGCTGCCTTGAGATGCCCTATGTGGCCGATTTTCAAAAAAAAAAAAAAAAAAAAAAAAAAAAAAAACATGTATGCCTGCAACAGTGTGCGTTGACGCACACTGTTTGAGCTGCCACGTAAGTCTGCATTGAACCTCAAATACATGCCCTATGTGGCCAATTTTCACATGAAAAAAATAAAGATGTTGGGGTCAAACAGTGTGCGTTGACGCACACTGTTTGAGCTGCCACGTAAGTGTGTATTGAGGCTAAAAGAGATGCCCTATGTGGCCGATTTTCATATAAAAAAAAACAATGACATGGTGGGCTGGAATAGTGTGCGTTGACGCACACTGTTTGAGCTGCCAGGTAAGTCTGCATTGAACCTCAAATACATGCCCCATGTGGCCAATTTTCACATGAAAAAAACAATGACAAGTTGGGTTCAAACAGTGTGCGTTGACGCACACTATTTGAGCTGCCACGTAAGTGTGCATTGAAGCTCAAAGAGATGCCTTATGTGGCCGATTTTCAGATTAAAAAAATAATGACATGGTGTGCTCAAACAGTGTGCGTTGACGCACACTGCTGGAGCTGCCTTGAGATGCCCTAGGTGGCCGATTTTCAAAAAAAAAAAAAAAAAAAAAAAAAAAAAAAAAAAACATGGATGCCTGCAACAGTGTGCGTTGACGCACACTGTTTGAGCTGCCCCGTAAGTCTGCATTGAACCTCAAATACATGCCCTATGTGGCCGACTTTCACATGAAAAAAATAAAGACATGTTGGGGTCAAACAGTGTGCGTTGACACACACTGTTTGAGCTGCCACGTAAGTGTGTATTGAGGCTAAAAGAGATGCCCTATGTGGCCGATTTTCATATAAAAAAAACAATGACATGGTGGGCTGGAACAGTGTGCGTTGACGCACACTGTTTGAGCTGCCAGGTAAGTCTGCATTGAACCTCAAATACATGCCCTATGTGGCCAATTTTCACATGAAAAAAAACAATGACAAGTTGGGCTCAAACAGTGTGCGTTGACGCACACTATTTGAGCTGCCACGTAAGTGTGCATTGAAGCTCAAAGAGATGCCCTATGTGGCCGATTTTCAGATTAAAAATATAATGACATGGTGTGCTCAAACAGTGTGCATTGACGCACGCTGCTGGAGCTACCACGTAAGTGTTTATTGAAGCTCAAAGAGATGCCCTATGTGGCCGATTTTCACATGAAAAAAAACAATGACAAGGTGGGCTCAAATAGTGTGCGTTGACGCACACTGCTGGAGCTGACAGGTAAGTGTGCATTGAACAACAAAGAAATGCCTATGAGGCCGATTTCCAAATGAAAAAAAGAATGACAAGGTGGGCTCAAACAGTGTGCGTTGACACACACTGCCAGAGCTGCCAGGTAAGTGTGCATTGAAGCTCAAAGAGATACCCTATAAGGCCGATTCCAAATGAAAAAAACAATGACAAGGTGCACAACACAACCTCATTACATTCGGGGTCTTCCTGTTTACTGCTCTCTAGGGTTGTTGTCGTCTTTCCATAATTGATGGTTTCATGTCATGTTTAGGGTTTGTTTTTCATCCAAATACAACACGGCTTCTTGTGGCTTCTTGTCACCCTAAACAGTTTTTTCTGGTTGGTGTCTCTCAGTGTGGTTGTCTGCGAAGTTCGGTGCATGTCATTCCTACATCCTTTGCAGGCATCGCCCACAGTCTTTGGGTTAGTGCTAACCTTATTGACCTCAGTTTGTTTGTGGTGGATCCCCTTTCGAGAATTACGGGCTATCAGTTCGGGGATTCCGTTGTGAATCGCAATTTTGGTCAGTGGAGGAAAACATGTCGAGGGAGCAAGATAGACTCGCTCGATTTCATTCCAATGCAGGTAGTCTTCCACTGACTACCACTACAAACGACAATGGGTTTGCAGTTGTTCATGAGGATGAGCTGGTTACAGTGTTCCCGCTGGAATTGGGTTCTCTGCTTGTTCAAAAAGAGGTGTATGACGAGGATGGGAATTTGGATTCTGGGCACTTGGAGAAACCATTGGTTGGCGAGTGTGGAAGGAAGTGGAGAGTCCTTCCAGGCACATCCTGTGTCCTTGGAAAAGAGAGAAGACAATCAGCAGGATCAGTAGTTACCCTGGCACTGCAGCATCAGTCGTGCAGCAGAAGGGCACAGTTCATGTGAAACAAGAGGTGAGCACATCCACTACATTCGTGACTCTTTCAGACTCGTCCTCGGAGGATGTTTCTGAGATTCCTCCGCCAGTGCAGACTCCCATCTTGGATGATGACGAATTGCAGGAGATAACGAGTGTCATTCCGAAATTGAAAGCCCTCGCAGGGGTGCCTGGGTGCAAGAGCGAGCTGCGTTTTGTTGATTGGGAGTCCCTTCGTGTGCAGCGGGTTCAATACGTGCCAACAAAGTTTGATGGGGACATCTTGTTTGAGCTCAACCCTCCCACGTCTTCCAGTGGACTGGCTAGGCTTCTGCAAGGCATGAACAAGAAACATGACGGACACCCTTGGTGCATGACAAAAACATCGAACATCCACAACGACATTGGATTGAAATTTCGAAGGTCGGTTTGCGTTGGCATTGCAAGTGCGTGAATATTTCTTGCCCTCGGCTGAGAAACAGCGCTAATCGGCTGATGACGAATCGGGTGCAAATCACAAATGCAAGATGGAATCGGCTAGAATTTTGCAGGCTCGGGTGACTCGTATCACCGAAGTCCCTGCCCCGGGGTATGGACGGATTTACACAGTGCTGTCTATTGGCTCAATTTTTCATGGCAAAGAATATCAGGTTACCGTGGGGAATTTCCCTAAATGCACTTGTCCGGATTTTGTAACGATGCGTGAGGGCGCTCTCGGCATGAGAGGGAAGTGGATCCTCTGCAAGCATCAATATTACATATACCTTGTAATTATGTGTTGCGACGGTAAGAGAGACCAATTCATTCACCAAGCCACACTAGGCTACGGAGAAGTCATCACCCTTCTGCAGCGGGACACCTCACGTGGGGCTCCGCCAAATTCTCTTTGAACACATACGAGCCATGCCCGCTTCCCATGCTGGTTTCCAGGTTACCGTGTGAAGACTTTGCATTTATGACAAACACATACATTTCGTTCACGGAACCAGGGCAAATGCACATGCCATTCATTGTAAGCGTCTATCTGTGAATTCAAATAAAGTGTGTCAATCATTCTGAGCTCAAATCTGCCATATTTTCATATTCCTCTTTTTGTGCAGGCATTGCAGACACGGTGCATGGTGGCCCCCTTTGTTTTGTCCACGGTAATAGGCCCTCTTCCTGCAATCCTCGCATATAGGACCTGCTTCTCCAGCAGATTTGTGCCGCTCACGCTTCCCTGAAGTGTGAGCTCAGCTCACGCTTTGCAGCTTCAACGTGAGCTCAGCTCCCAGGCTCACGGGGCTGGGCTCACGCCGTAGCTACGCTGCTCTCAGGTGGGAGATTTGGAATTTCAAGTACTTTTGGTTGGGAAATTCGCAAAAATAGCAAACTGGATACATCAATATATGAAGCCTCGATAGGGGAGATTGCGAAAATAGCAAAGTGGGCTTTGGGATTGCACTTGGACTTAGGTGACATTGGACACTGGAGGTTGCATTTGGATACATAGGAGATTGCACTTTGGCTTAGATTGCAATTCTTCACACATGGGCCAATGGCACATGCTACCCTAGATCCCCCCAAAGGGGGGGTCTCTGGATGCATAGGGGATTGCACTTGGACTTAGATGTCATTGGACAATTGGGCCATAGACCGACCGACTTGGACCTACGGGCCGAGAATTATAGAAATATGAACAATTTTGGTCGCTGAAAATTCAACTAGATTACAAAATTGAGTGTTGACACTGTAGGTCGCACTTGGGACTCTACATGGGAGAAGCACTTGGATACATAGGAGATTGCACTTGGGCTTAGATGAGCCTTAATATAAGAGACAGACTTGGATATGTAGGAAAGAGCACTTGGTCTTAGATTTCAATTCTTCACAATTGGGCCAACGGCACAAGCTACCCTAGAGGTCGCACTTGGGCCTCGATGTAAGAGATGCACTTGGGGCGCTTAGATGACGCTGGACACTTGGGCCAACGGCACATGCTACCCTAGTTAAAATTTAAAAAGTAGTAGTTTCGGGAGTGAGAGTTTTGTCTCGATAAATTATCCCTTTTCTCAAGTCTATCATGGAAAGGGCCTAGTATCGGGTGAGCATAGCGTCAGGAAATCACACGCCTATAGGGTAACTTATGATATATAGGTGTTTCTTGGTCCTGTGAGGGCCTATGTGAGCATTTAAAAATAGTTTCGCAAATGTTTTAGTTTCTCAATTTTTTGTTTCGCTGTCGAATGTTGCGAAGGCATCTTAGGAATATTTAGAATATTTGCTTGTGCTCACGCGCTACTTACTCAAGCTCACCAGAGTCAGATCGCACGCATGCATTTAGTTCTTACATTGTTCCTATTGTTTTCCAAATCTTTTTGAAAGTTTTCAAATGTTCAAAGATTTTTAGCCATGCCAGGCAGTAAATTCTCTATGCTTAAACCCTAATCTAAGTTGCAGGGTCTGTCTGTAAGGGAAGGCAAGTAAGGGAATGCAAACAGGCTTGTAAGTTTATCGAACCTGCCCTGTTGACATCTGGATAGGGGGGAAGCGATTGCTCAGTTGCCACGTGCATGATGCCACGAAGGCTGGATTCTATCTTGCGAAGGGCTGCGGACTGAAAGACTCCACTCGACTCCTTCTCTCTCGTCGACAAAATCTATGGCACTGTGCGCTGCTTGGTTGCAGCTCTGCATACCTGCGCCACCTGTGGCTGACCCCACCCTCCGATGGGCAGGGCCAATCAAAAGGGTACACTATGTAGCAATCTCTAGAAGCATCGCCCTGCAACTAAATCGGCCAAGACAATGGAAGATGGATTTTTGTAGGCGGGGAGGGAAAGGGAGAACAGGGGTGAGGGTGCGGGCAATTTGGGGTCAGATGGAAAAGCCCACATTTGTCGAGCTAATCCCCATCACAGGCGAAGCTCACTTTGACCAAGTTATGGAAGATGGCCGCCCTGTCGTTGTTGACTGGTCTCTCTCTCTCTCAAATTGTTCCACATTCAAAGCGTCTATCTTGCTTCAATTAAATAGACGCGGACTTGATCGTGCACAATTGACAGTGCAAGCGCGGATGCATGGACTTTAGTAATCAGTCAGGTTGTGGATTTTCAGGGTTATGGAAGGTGGAGTAGAGCGAGTTGTGGGGAGTAAAGCAGTAGTGGGACAGAGGATTGGACTGACTGGACGGGTTGCACTCGTTGGGTCGGGAGGGTAGGATGGCAGCATGGTGTCGCAAATGTATCTACTTGAAGCCCAAGCTGGAGAAACTTGCAGCCGAATATCATCCCGAGTAAGTTTAGTTTGCTTTTGCCTGAGGGTGAGCTCATGTTGCTTACATCTAGGGTGTTATGGGAGGAAGCCAGCGACTGCGTTCTCTGTCCAGGGGAGATGTAATTTATACCCATAGGGTCTCAATGCTGTATGCTCATGTGCAGCATCCAGTTCTACGTCGTGGACGTGAATGCGGTGCCATCGTCTCTCGTTAAGCGTGCCGGAGTCACGGTAGGAACCTCTATATCCTCGCGAAATTCAAGTTTCCCTGATGCTGAACGAGTAAGGGTAAAACGGGGAGGGGCTGCATTGGGTTTACGAGTTACCAGATTTAGACATGTTTTCGTGCTCATTTGGAAGTGTTAAGCATTGGGACTATGTTGTCAGTGGACCATGGAAGGCCGAGAGGTTGTTGAGGTGATGCTAGTCCAGTGGACATGATTGTCAACTCTGCCAGGGTGGATGATATGTAGTGGCTTGTGCAAGTCACTGAAACAGGCAGTTGTCTTAGCAACTTCTTACAAAATTGTCTGAAGTTGTTGCATCAGGAACCCTTCTGTTAGGTGCCCTGTTCATGTCAGCACCCTGTTAATAGCTTAGGGCTCTCTATCCATAGCAATTCACAAGTCTATTGGGCTTCCCAACATCAATGCATGCCTGTCCCTGGTTGTGTGCCTTGCCAACCTTGTTGAACTAGTCTCAAACAGGTCCACAGTGTTGCTGAGTGCAAAGTTCTGTGGATTTTCTGGTAGATATGTCTTATACGCTGGGTGATGTTGAGAGTATAACTGTGCAATGTATGTGGGGTGATGCAACATGGGGTTGCGGCTTCAGAAAATGCCAACAATTCAGGTCTGTACTTCTTGGTGCAACCTCCTTTTTGTTGCTCGGTATGTGGTCAATCTATTGTTTTAACAGTGAGATATTGTTGTACGACACACAATATGTGAGCTGGAAGTAGCAGGTTAGTACATAGGATGAGGCCGATCAAGGTGATATCAGTAAGCCATTCAGGAAAAGACCTATTTTGGCTCTAGTTATGTGATGCGTGGGGATCAGCCCTTGGGCAGTTCCTTAACATGATTGGGTGTGGGTCGTGATCATAGCTATGGAAGAACAAGGAGAAGCAGGGAGAGGTGATAGGAGGTGAAAAGGCATGGTTGGTTCTGGATCAAGTTCGCTCAATGTTGAGACCCGACAGCTAAAGGATATGAGATGGACTTCTCTGTAAATTATGAATTGTGTATGTTGTGATCAAGTGCCCCATTGTTATTCGTGGTTTTGTAGTGTATGTGGCTTTTACATTATGCTACTCTTGGTTGTCCAGTGTAAGTACTTGTACACTGAGTTTGTAATTTCTACTTGACATCTTGGCCCTGTAATTTATGATTTTGGATTTCATTTGGATGGCAGTCATGGGTTCTGGACAAGTACATCAAGTTTAGAATAAAATTGGAGAATTAGTCGAATGGTATACAACCTGGCTACTGGAGTCTATCATGATAACATTTGGAGACCAGAGAATGTATAGAGCTTGCATGTTGCATGCCTTTCACAAGTGGATCATGTGTGCGGATATTCCTAAGAGGTTTCTCAGCTTCCATTGGTCTTGTTCTCTGCCGGTTGCTTATGTATCTTCATTTCATGGAAATCCACTGACAAGGAAGCAACTCCCTCCAAACCCAGCTGAATGCATTACACTTGTCTCTAAAGAAACAAGACAGATATTAGTCTTGTAAATGTTGTTCAAGCCTAGGTGCACATTGAGCGCATGTGGTCCAAGAGGCCTTCATCATAGATCTTGCACGCATTACTCAAAAGAAAGGCTATGTCAGTTCATAGAATCAATTTCATTACATGCCCTGTCACTTCCCGCACTACTGAAAGATATACAGGAGATGCTAAAACCTAGGTGTGCTATTCCTTTCTATGTACATGCATGCCGGTCCAGGAAAGCTGTGCAGAAGATTACTAGTTGAGATCCAAATTGGACAGGTTGGGCTCAGATTTGATCAATTACATCTACCAATTGCATAGCTTACAGCTAGCATGATGCAAGAAAGCCAAAATTTTCAGACTCAACAGTGTAATGTGACTTACAGAGGAGTCTACCTACCTACAAGGCAGGCTCAAGGGTTATGACTGCATCTATGAATGCCTACTACACAGCAGGAGTGTGTCAACTAAGAATCAACCCAAATTGTGTTGCGGCCTTTAGGTGGCCCTCCCACAAGGTGGATTTAAAGAATGGTACAAAAGTAACAATGGCATGTCAAAGTACTCTGAGAACCCATCATGTCGGAGACTGACGTTGGACTTCAGGGCGCAGCTCCTCCAAGAGGCGCACAACTTCGTCCATTTCAGGGCGGGCAGAGGGTGGGTTTGCAACACAGCGCATGGCAAGCTGTAATGCTGTCATCAGCTCTTCTTCTGAAGGTGCAGCTGCACCTTTCAACAGCTCCAAATCAAATACCTCTGCAGTCCAGTTCTCCTTCACAATTCCTGCTACATAGTCTGGCAGATCAAGGGCACCCTCTGTGGCACTCACATCTCCCGGCGCTTTACCTACAGATTCAATATTCCGTTGTGGCCATTTAGATTTCAAGACAGATTGAAAAGTAGACAAACTGTCAGTGAACACATGATGATCAACATTTTATCAGTTTTATTTACAGCATATTCTTAGCTTCAGACAAGATTTCCTTTGTAGAGTGAGACAGCCAGCTTGTCAGGAAAACACGCAAGGCTCCCAGAGGAATACAAATTACATACCAGTGAGCAACTCGAGCAACACAATGCCAAAACTGTAGACATCTGATTTTGTTGTAGCCTTCTTCAGCTTGGTCAGCTCCGGAGCACGGTAACCAAGAGACCCAGCTGTGGCAATGACATTTGAGTTTGCAGCAGGTGTCATAAGGCGTGCTAGTCCAAAGTCTGAGATGCGGGCACTGACGACAGGCAGAGCCGAGGCATCCAGCAGAATGTTGGAGGCTGTAAGGTTGCCATGGATGATGTGTTCCACTGCATGCAGCTGCAACAGCCCACGTGCAGCTCCTGCTGCTATCCTCATTCTTGTCTCCCAGTTTAGTGCTGTTTCCGGGCCTCTGGCTGCCATCCCAAGCCCCACCCACCTAATTCGTAAAAACGTTGCGCATAGAATAACAGATGTGACAAGCTGTCTCAACTGTGAAACTGCAAGATGTGCAGCAACTGTACCTAAGTCCAATTCTTACAGATAGACCAGCTATCTGCTCAGTTAAAAGCCCTGTTTAAATGTTGCTGCACTACCGGAAGACATATGCTTGCATTCACATACTACAGCAAGGAAACCAGACACAAAGTAGGGGTTTCACAACAGGGTATGAGTTACCACCATGAAGGAAAGCAGCCAAGCTTCCACCAGCCATGAAATCGTAGACCAGCAGTTTTTCGTCCTTAGGGCCCCAGTAATAAGCGCGCAGAGCCAGTAGGTTGTGATGCCGAATCCTGCCCAGGGTGATCACTTCAATCTCAAATTCACGCTGGCTTTTAACAATACCCTCCCGCAACCGCTTAACTGCTATGTGGCGTCCATTCTCCAGCGTGGCTTTATACACAGTGCCGTATGTGCTCTTGCCCAGCACTTCGGCAGTAGCGCACAACAAGTCATCAGCACTGAACACCAGCGGGCCATCAAAATGCACCAGCTTTCCCCCAACCTCGCTTTCCACCTCTGGTGACTGCTCAGGCTTCGCCACACCTACGTTCCCTCTTCTGTCTTTTCGCCGCAGTAGGAGCACAAAAATGCACACAACTGCGATGCCAGCCAGCGCGCTTCCCAGCGCAACACAAATGATGGTCACAAGACTCAGACTGCGCCGGTGACTGTGGTGTGCCGGGGGCGCTTGTATTGGAGATGAAGAAGGCGTGGGGGCAGGGGCAGGACTTGGGAGGGGACAAGAACCTAAGCCTTTGTACCCACACAGCCCAGCATTGTCCTCAAAAGAGCTGCTGTCAAATGTGTGTGGGAAGGTTGGAACAGGTCCGCTGAGATCATTGTACGAGACGTTGAAACTTGTAAGGCTGACGAGTAGAGAGAAGGAAGCAGGAATGGAACCACTGAAGTTATTTTGCGACAAGTCGAGATAGGTCAGGCTTGACAAGTTTGCCAGCGCTGATGGGATACCGCCTGATATGTTGTTGCTGCCCACATTCAACACCTGCAAGCTGCGCACACTTCCTAGGGCCGAGGGGAGAGAGCCTACCAGCTCATTGTGTGCAAGATTGAGGTCAGTGAGTAAAGAGAGGTTGCCAAGCCCAGTGGGTACGCTGCCTGATATGATATTCCTGCTTACGTCCAGCTGCTGCAACTTCGACGGGGCTGCCCAATTGGCAGGCAAGTTCCCTGTCAGCTTGTTATTAGCCAAACTCACATTGGTAAATGCCCTACTGCTGGCCCATTCCGCTGGGAACGGGCCACTCAAGTTATTGAAGCTGAGGTTGATGCGGGCCAGCTTAGCAGCACTACCAAGGTCAGGAGGAAGCCTCCCTGTCAAACGATTCTTGCTTAAATCCAGAGTTTGCAAGATGGGCAAGCTGCCCAACCCACTGGGCAGCGACCCCGACAGTTGGTTTTGGAACAAGGTAACCCCTCGCAAACTCTGCATGTTTACAATCGTGGCCGGGAGTGCGCCAGTCAGAGCATTGCTGTGCAGATTAAGCTTGCGCAAACTCGTAAGCTGCCCCACCTCCTCTGCCAGTGTGCCACCCAACCCCTTCCCAGCCAGCGCAACCACAATCACCTGCCCCTTCACGCACTTGATCCCCACCCATGTTCCGCTGCAAACTCCTATCCCACTCGCATTCCAGCTCTGTAACGCATTCCTGGGATCCTGAAAAGCCTGTTTCATCTTAAGCAAAGCATTCATATCCTGCGGTGTGGCCGGAACTCCGTCCGGCTGCTGCCCTTGTATACCAGTCATCTGCATATGCCACAACACCAACCACCACCACCATCTTCCCCTCTTCTGCACCATTCCTCCCAATAAACCTACAAATCCTTCGCATGAGGGAGGAAACCACCAAAACTCACCAAAACACTTGCTTTTGCAGCATTTTCTCTCTTCTATCCCCTTCCTTGCCCTCCTCTGAGCTCTCTCCGTCTCCCTCTCTCTCTCTTTCCTGCCTCCCTGTCCTTGCGAGGTGTGCGAGTGCAGAGTGTGGCAGAGCTGCAGACACAGACAGACATTGAAAGACTCTGTGCAGACTGCGGAGCGAGGAAAGAGAGTCTAGAGAGAGCCGTTGGGACTGTCCTAATTAGGCGGACGCTATGACCGTTATTCGATTTACTGCTGCCACCTGGACCAACGTTATGGGGCGCAACGGTCCTGCGCTCGCCAGTGTGAACGGGGCGGTTTGAGTCCCGCACTCGGTGGATGAAACCCTTGTTTCATTCATTATCTTCTGCTTCGTCTTTATGGCTCGTCATTCGTAGGACTAAGGAATTCCCTCCACGTGGATTTGAGGCCTACTTTACTATTCCCCATTAATGCGCTAGCCATTAATAGAACAGAATTTCGGTTACTGTCGGAAGCACCCTGCTGGCAACTTGGCTGTTGGCTGCTAACGGTTGGATTTCTCGATAGCTACCGGACCTGTTTCTGGTGACAGTGTACTCTAGGGTGGATGGATGGCTCGCTGCTGAGATTTTGGACGATTTTCATCCATTCACATTATATATCACGAGAATGTTGAGAGACCCATGTAACCTGTTTCCTTGTTTTCTTGGTTTTGTTTTTGTAAAAAAGGGGAACTTCAAGTGTTTTTATTTCTGAGGAATTTTCGTAATATTTCGAGGGCCACTCACTGGTGTCCCCTGTTTGGTAAAAACAAATTAAAAAAAGAAATAAAATGGAATATTCTGTCGTAAATTCCCTGTTTTCTCATGGATGAAATCGCCAAACTTCTCCAAATAAAATATAAACTATAGATGAATTTTCCAAATATAGATGATATACATGGATGAAAGTACAGAGGAGGATGATTCTACCCAAATTTCAGTGGATGAACAGAAAATATGGCTATCTCTTGCAAAACTCAGTAGCCAATCCTGCCATTTTCCAAATTTCAAAGAAAAACACTTGGTTTCATTTCCTTTCTTCTTTTTTCTACACAGTGTCCAATGTCACCACCATCTCGCTGAGAGGATTGTACAGTGTACTGTAGACTGTATGACAATAAGTATGACAATAAGTAAAAGCATGGAATGGGTGAATGATGGGAGACCCTGAAAATGTCTCTGTTTTTGTCTCTTGTTTTCTTGGTCTCATTTCTTCCTCATGTTCTACACAGTGTCCAATGTCACCACCATCTCGCTGCGAGGATTGTTGTACTGTAGACTGTACAGTATGACAATGAGTAAAAGCATGAAATGTGTGAATGCTGCACAGAGAGACATGCATCAAATTTATGGTGTGGGTTATGAGCGATGGTGATGTGTTGTTCACAAATCACCACGTTTGCAGGGTGCACTCGATCACAGTCGACAAGAGGACAGAAGCGGCACTACAGTGTCAGAGCAATCATGGGGTTCCTGTCATTCGATCACACTAAACTCAGGGATTATTATGGTAAGTATCACAGGGTCAGTGTGCACAAGTTGACTTGCTTGATCTCTTTCACAGAAACAACAGCAACACAAAATCGAAAGCTGAAAAACTGTCATAAGGCCATGTGCACACAGAATCGTCTTGTTCCTCTGCCTATGTGCCCAACGTGTGGAGCGCGTACACATATTTCCAAGTCTGTTTATATATGTTTTGAGGTACCTGACTGGCTTTGTCAACAGACAAGAGCAGAGGTGAATTTGAGAGTCTATGGGGCCCACGAGTCTGCTGGAAAAAGCATGGGAACTGTGTTGGACCAAATCTGAGTCATTGAAGCAGGACTAAAATGTCGGTTTTTTTATTAGATAGAAGTATGGGCACAACCCACACCCCCTATTTTACAGGAGGCTGCGAGAATGAGGATGTTGACTGAAAGTAGCGATATTTGTGGATAGAGGTCTCTTCTCTCTCGAAAAGAATGGTAAACGGCAGGGAGGGGAAGGGAGGGTGGCAGAAAAATCATGGAGGACGTTAGGTACTGCCATGGCAGCGGAGCTATGGCGGCGCTCACCTGTGCGCCCTCTTCTCTCCTGCCCCCATGGCTGCCAACACAGGACCCGCCAGAAGAGTGGGTCCCCGCAAGCATGTGTGTCCAGCCTTTGAGGGGGCCCTTGCCCCGCCCCTAGCTATGTGATCTTCGCTTTGCGATAGGCCATCTCCTTTCCAGGGCTTGATAGTCGCCGCATGCTAGGAAACTGTGTCTGTTGGTCGGGAGTTGAAGTTGGGGGCGGTTCGTGTTGTTGCAACTCGCTGCATTTGCTTTTTAAACATGTGAGTGCACTGTCGAATTGTGGACTCGTTGTGCCTTTGTGTTTCATTGATCGATGGTCTGATGGTTGCTCGTGCGTGGGAGTGCAGTGGTTGAGGTGATTGAGCCCTCTCGGCACATAAACGAAGGTGGAGAAATTACTGTTGAGAAGAGGAGGAGTAGGACTCTAGCATCTGTAGATTTGGATCGTTCGTTTGGTTTGATTTGTTTGCCGAAACTCGGTCTATTTAGGCGGTGGATAATTTGCAGCAGGAGTGTCAGTTGTCATCGGTCTGGCCGAGATTGCAACCAGCAAAAGCACTAGCCGGACAATGCTCCCCCTTCTCACTATTTTTTTGTTCTCCTCTCTATGCTTATCAATGGTATCTCACTTATCATCGAATCTAAGCAGCTGAAGGGTCTTGCAGATATTGATGGGACGTTTCTAGAACGCTCCAGTGAGCAGGGACGAGCGGCGAGCATATTATCAAGTGGCGATGCAGGCTCCAGAGGCAGTATCTGCAGGGCAGTGGGATGTAAATGCTCCTCTGTGCGTGTCAGTGCGTCGCCTCGCCTCCTTCTGCATCGAAAAAGAGAGTTTGGGGTCCACCATGGAAGGCAAGCCGTCAGTCACGAATTTGCAAAATACAAGTTGTAGTACCAGCCTTGGACAGCAATTTTTCAGCAGTTGCAACAGTGAGGAACAGGTGTTTGTAGATGCTGGAGTGCCTCGCTGGGAGGGGGACCAGAGGTCTTGTCCGCCTGCCATCAAAGATAACCTCTCACTTGTTGTCAAACCCAGTCTCTCCTCTGTCGAAATGCCTCATCTGAATGGAAGAAATGGAAGCCGTCATGAGCCTCAAGTTACCCAGCTACCGTATGGTGATCCTGGGGAAAACTACTCAGACGACTCCCATTCTGACAATGGGATTCCTTTGACAGCCACTAATGGCTGTCAGATCTCCCAATCCAAAGTCCACAATATCGAAGCAATATGCCCAGTGGAGGAGGGGTCAACATATTCGGATGCCGCGGATACGTTTGTCCAGACTGAAGCATACTGGTCTACGTGCGGGGTAAGGATATGCAGCGCGGCGGAGGACCAGGACCAGCTAGTAAGCCACACTGATCCAAACGCCCGTGACTTCATCATGCGCCGCTTCTTACCTGCTGCGCAAGCCATGGCCATGGAGTCGTCCCAGCCTTCTGACCATAGACATCTGCATTATGCGGAACCCAGTCGGAAGGTGTCCATCTTGTCAATTCCGCTCTCAACAAGGTTTGCAAACGAAGTGCAGGAAGGGGTTAATAGTGGTGCCAAGGCAACAGGGGATACATCCATGAAGGCATGTGGCATCCCCTTGAGATTGGGTGGCACATTCCGCAGGTTAAAATCCAGGTTCCAGACCACTAGATCTAGAAGGAAAAGCCAAAGTAATCGGAAAATAACAGACGAAGACTCGGAGGAGTTTTGGTCTGGTGAGGTGAGCCTTTCTGCATCATCAGTTGTTTGACTAGGTTTGTCCCAAGATTTGTCTTCCACTTTAAGGCCGCAATTTTGTGTGCTGCAGTGCCCCAATGAGCAGGCTTTACTCTTTAAAGAATGTGACACGTGTCTGCAATATGACTGGCACACATTTTAAAGGAGACCTGGGTAAAGTGTTGATATCTTACCGTGAGTCTGCTGATTCCAGGAAAACTTTGAGAATGAGGAGAATAAGAACTATCAAAATGGAGGATCTGGACGTTTGATGAAAAATCTGGAGGGACTTGCCAAACCCAACAGTGGATCACAGAAGAATTCAATACACGTTGGAGAGACAAGACAGGGTGGTGTGGCAGATGGGTTTGTGCAGATGCGACCTGGGGGGTTCCGGAAACATTCCTCACAAACATTTTCTATGCCAGAAGGGAAGGGGTTCTTAGGTATGCCAAAAATCTCTGAGCTTAAAGATTCATCCAAAGGGGAAGTCGAGGTTAAACAACTGGATAGACTGGGTGCCAGGCTCACACACCTGCTTAGTAAATCCAACTATGTGGAACCTCGCAATCCACGAGCAGGCGACATTGATGAAGCCGACGCTCACATGTCCAGAGACAGTCAACTTCCTGCCACAGGGTCTGTAGAGGTAATGCCGGATGAGCCATCTGGGCCAGTTGTTGTGGAATCCAGCAATGAAGACACCATGAGTGCAGGCTCATTTCCAAAGGGTTGGCCTTTGGCCAGAGGGTACTCAGGCTTGCCTCATGCTTCCTCTATAACCTCCACCTCACCAGTTGAATCGCCCACTTCCGCACTAGCCCAAGGGAGAGTTTCGGTAGAAAAAGACTCATCGTTCAGTGGGCTGCCTCCTCCCCTTCCCAAGTCTCCATCTGAATCATGGCTATTGCATGCCGTCCCTTCCACCCAATCTGTTAAGCTGAGGACAATCTCTTCTGCAAAGCCACTGGAGAGCTTACCCTCGAAAGAACAGGACCCTACATGGGAGGCACGGGCGCTGCAGTCACTTGAGGTGTGAACCCTTGCATGGTTCCGTACTTTTAATGTCGGTCAGCTAGCATGTCAAACGTGGTTGCAATGTCTGTTGTGTGAGAAGTGTTTACAATGAAATCATTCACAGCTTGAATACCACAGTTAGGTTCTTGCAGGACTTATCAACAATGGTATTTTTCATAATTAGTTTCTCAAAGAAGAGGATAGGCTTCTTGAAATTCAGGGATCTACCTTACCAGGGTTGGGGTCTTGGTACCTGATGTATTGTGTAAAAAATGTGAAGGTTAGAGTGGCACCGGAAAAGGAACCTCTCCTTAGGAAGGTGACAACATCTGGAAAGATGTGGACTCCAGGAGAAATGCGTAGTGGCACAGAGAAGTGCGTGATGGACGTGTCTACTACTTATGGACCACAATGTAGCAAATAGTAGGTTTAACCATAAGAAAGTGGTACAGTGTTATTGCAGCAGATGTCTGACTGTGTAGTGCATTGTGTATGGGCTGCAGTCAGCTACCACTGCGACTGGCTGGAACGTCTAGATGGTCCACCTCTGATTGCATCAATTGGTGCCTACAATGATGCAGCTGTACAACCCTTGGCTGTAGAAAGAAGTGTTAAGTGCTCAAGGAGTGTGGACATACGGGTAAGAAGAGAGATCACCGTATTACATGGTGCACAAATGTGTTCATCATCTACCCTACCCAAAGCAGTCCTATCATGACATCGAGAGGAAAGATATTTGTTTTCCAGTACAATGTTATACATATATGCCCAGATACATAGTCATTACGCCTCCCCTCCTTGGGGGTCTATCCCATTAGAATTCTGAATTCATTCCAACCAGCAACCCAGCAACCCATATTTGTATGTATATGCCCAGATACTTAGTCTTTAGTCCTTCCCTCCTGGGGGTCTATCCCGTTGAGCATTCCGAAATCGTACAAGCCAGCAACTCTATTTGTATGTTTAAAGACTTGGGTGGGTGGTGAAGATCTTTTTTCTGAAGAAAGGTCAGCTCTTGACCAGTCTAATGCAGCCATCTACTTTGAACATCAGACCTATCTATATGTATTAAGACTTGGCAGGGCAGTGAAGGTCTCTGAGCACTTGTGCAAAGAAAGGCCAGCTTCCAACTTTACAGGGGCCCACAGACTTTGACCAGCAGTCAGTTTCCAAATACAGATATATAGACTTCAAGCATGATTTCTCCAACTGAGACCTGTATATATTAAGAGTATACGAGCTGTATGACTGCTCTTTCCTGCTGCTGTTTTCTGTTAGATATCTTCTATAGGAACATTGCTCACTATGAAGAAGAGCTCATGACTACAGCTTTGAATTGGCAATGAGAGAAATTAGTTTCAACATCACTTTGAGTTGTGATACCTGATGCAGCTTTGCTCATATGTTAGTAAATTATCCATCAGGTCAAGGTTGAGTTCAGAGAGTGCAATGATTTGAACTAGAGATATCTTGTGTCAGTTGTAGTTGTGAAGGTTGTCATTGTAAGGCTGTCTTTGAATTTGAGATCTGGATAGCTTTTGTTCCAGATTTTCCTTTGGAAGAAGATTTCGGCTAAGTTGTGCAATCCTTCTTAACTGTGACATTGGGGTTTCTTCAACCAATCATAACATGCACCGCACTGGATGATATCTAAAATAATCTAGGTAATTTTGAGACATTTAAGAAGATTATAGGCTACCTAACAAGGTAGGAGGGCCTGAACCTAAATTCACCTTGGTGGCACCCACACTCTCCAATTGAGCTGCCATCTCCTGGTGATCTGCACCATTTTTATTGGCTCCTATTTATTCTAAAGAGGAGACCATGCATCACTGCCAAAAACCCCTAAGTCCCTGTTGTGCCTTTCCCAGGTGTCACCTCCTCTCCTAGGCTGAAAACTACTTCCATGATGTGCCTTGTCCAGATAACACCTTCCTTAGGTAACATTTTTGTTATTGAACAACTTATGAAAATTAAGTGGATGAATTCTCGAGTTTAGTATCGATGAAAGGAGATTCCACTATTCACAAAGAGGAGCCATACTCCACTAGCCGCTTGTTACTAAGGAAATTCAGGTAACACCTAAAACCGTCGCCTATAAAAGCCCCCCATTTAGCATTGCAAATCAGTCAGATATGTAGACATCATTGGATGAAGAATCATATATGGATGACGGGAATGGGTGAGTGTGCTGATGGTAATGGGTGAGTCTGCTGACGTGAATAGATGAGTATACTAGAGTGAAAAGGTGTGTCTATTTCTAACCAGGTAAAAATTCATAACTGCTTCGTAACTACTCCAAAAATTAAGAAACAACTTGGGATAGGTTTGAAATTGCCCATATAGGAAAAAAATCCATTGTAAGGAAATTTAACACCTTTTTAGGTGTATTTCTTATTCATGCGGTTTTGGGTGAGGTTACCTTGGGGGGGGGGGGGGGGGGGGGAAAGCATTTTTTGCCAAATTCAGACATGGGTCTAGGTAGCCACAGGCTTGTTAGAGCTCAGAATGGCTCCACACACGCATTAATACATAGAATCTTAATTTTCCTATTGTTTAGTACATAACCACCGTACATCCCTCATCAACGAGGTGAGCATAGTTTCCAACATTTAGCCCAGTGATAAGTGGTAATTAGGGCGTATAGCCTACCATGGATAAGTGTTACACCTGGGGGGATTGGTATGGCGTGAGCATTAAAAAGAACGCCGCGGGAGTAGCATCCACGGTTATGCCATCAGAAATACATATAATAGATGGACATAGGGTCTCGTTGATAAGGTCTACATGGTGTCTAAATATTATTTTTAAACATATAGAAGGAACTTGAAAGAGAGAAACATTTTTTATTTTTTTTTAAACCAATTTCAACAACACCCAAGTTTCGCTGGCGAAATCCAAGTTCGCGGGCAAAAACCCAAGATGTATTTGCGTTTCGCTGGCGAAATCCATTTTTTTTGTGTGATGTTCCACACACAATGTTTTACCAAATGCCGCAAATGCCACATTGTTACGTTCGATGACCTTTGAGTTCTGGCAGATGTATTTGTGGGTCTTTGTGCTCACGTGAGTTAAGCTTTGGACGATTAATTTCATAAGTTTTTTCGCGTGAACACATTTTGGTTTCGTTATCTCATATTCTCCGGATTCTTGTGGAATATGCAAAATATTCCTCTGTGCTCGCGTGAGCCTACTCACACGCTACCCAACCTCCACATGGGGAGTATCTAAAATGTAACACTTCCACGGATCTAAATAGATGTGTGAGAGAGAGAGATTTCAAAATATAACACTTGGAATGTATCTCTTATCCAAGCCATAGCATGCAAATTGTAACATTTACAAAATAGAGCAACTTTATTCACATGAAATACACTGGAATCATTTGCACAAAAATAAGAATCTAATGTTTATTTATCTACTATGATTTAGTTGCCCCAAGCTAGGTGGAATGATTAATGAGCCACCAATATGATGGTTTGTTGAAGAACCCAAAAAATAACACTTATAAGGGGTAGTACACTTTTCATAACACATAACACAAACATTTTCCCTTTGTAAACCGCTGTAAGCAACTTCACTAGCACTGTTGTGGCCTTTCAGGATTAAGAGTAATCATAATTTACTCTTGCTTCAACAAATGCGTCCACATTCAATCTTAGCAGACTTACAGAGACGCCGTAGCTACGGCAAATGGCCAACAAACACAGGTGCGGCCACAACCTTACATGCCTAGATATTGGAGGAGTTGTTACTAAAGTAAAAACTTAAGAATTTCATATATAATATGTACCTTGAGAATGGAATGTGCTAGACACTATTTAGGACAATGGTCTTTATCACTCTTGTTGCAAGGTCAAGGACTAGTTCTAGGGAACCGGATTGGAATTGGGGTCTAGGGTTACTGCAGGAACTGGAATTGGCAGTTTGCGTTGGGCAGCATATGCATAGAACCTGGGGCTCTAATTCCTGCGTAGTGTCCTTAAACCCCTTTGTGGTCGTTGGCATAACCTCAAAAAAAGCAAGCCTCAAACAAGAATGGGCTCTCTTACTTTGGCAAAACATAAGGAGGGAGATGAGACAACTACATAAGGGGCATGATTCAACACCAATTGGAGCCTTGACATGGTGTAAGGTCCTTTGACCACATTTTCTCCATGGACTTTCAACATGATGCCTAGTCTCTCTTCTACAAAAGAGAGCCAAAAAAAAAAAACACGTTGTCAAATGAAGCATAACTTATGGTGTCACTTGACCTCAAGGGCTATTGTTTTTCAGTAGGAAAGTTAACACCATTATGATATCCAGCATGCGGTTTGAATTCACAACCAAGGTGGCTTGTGCCTTAGCACTAGGCTAAATGTTGGTTGTCCACATGTGTTGAGACTACCCTATGACAAAAGCTTTTCACATGTGTTTATGCTGTATGAGATCTTGGGTTCAATGTCCACAGAATGAATTCATCAATCAAATTGAAATTTAAGAGATAACTCCATTGTATTTGTAGTCTCAAATTACACAATTTTATTTATATTCCGTAACAATCTGTTTTAGTATATATAAGAGCTGTTTTTTACTTGAAATATCTGTAAATTCAATGTGCCAAATCAAACGTGAGGGAGTTCGCTTAATTCTCCACTAGGGTAGCCTGTGTTGTTGGCCAAAGTGTCAAGTGTCATCTAAGCCCAAGTGCAATCTCCTATGTATGCAAGTGTGTCTCCTATGTCGAGGCCCAAGTGCGACCTCTAGGGTAGCCTCTGCCATTGGCCCAAGGGTCCAATGTCATCCAAGTCCAAATGCATTTTTTTTCCACAGAGCCCACGACCAGATTTGAACCGCAGACCTTTCCCTTGATATCTCTCCTCTCGAGGCTCCCCAGGAATTCCCCCTTTGCTATTTTTTCGGGAATTTCCAACGGCCCAAAGTACTTGAAATTCCACATCTCCCACACCGCAAGTCCAAAAATCATGAGACTGCAGTGCACCCCTCCTCGTCGAGGGCTTTCCAATGGTACCAAGCACCAGGGCAGGGGCCTCGCGGTTGGGGACATCTCAAATTTACAAAACAAACAAACAAAACAAACAAATGTCTCGCTTCATATATTGATATTGACCTATTCTACCTAACTTTGACCATGCTTTGGTTAATAAGCTCTATGTTATGACACCTGGTCATAGGATTACGGGCCGTGGTTATTTTAAGCTTAATACCATCTATTCTTCAAATTCCGGCTTGTCTCAAGACCCTGAAACTATGCTGGACTTTGGCGGGTTCATCGGTCCTCTCCCCGATGTTGCGCTACCTTCAGAAACTGAGGTTTGTCATAATCTATGCCAATCTACCTCCAAAAACTCCACGATGGCAAATCGTTGGATGACCTTGGATGAAAAAACTTTCTGAACGAAATTTGTGCATCTTGATGTCATGCGCCTGCCCGTCTTTATGGCACCCTAAAAATAATGAAAGCCCTGCCGTCAGTAAATTTTTTAGTGTGCAAGGGTGCCCAAAATTGGTCGTCCAGCAGGTTTGACTTAGTGACGCGGCAGGCTGAAGGGGTGACAACAAGGCAAAAGTACAAATGGAAACAAATGCAAATCTCTGCCTGAATTTTGTTAGAATTCTGAATTTCTTTTTGGAGGTAGTAGTTCATCATTCAAGGAACACTTTCACCGCAACAATTGTGATTCAAAGGAAATTTCGACCCCCTAAGCCTGAATTACATGTCATTTGAGCTTCATGGTGTATTTTTGACCCCCCTGTTTTTCCATACAAAACAACCTTATCAAGATTTTAGAATTCTGCTTTGAAATTTTGGGGCAACATGCTTTAGGTGCCACATAATTGGAATCTAGATGGGGTCTTGCGAGGAAAAAATATTTTGTCGATCCAATTTCCTGGTCAAACCATTTTTCCACTCTAAATTTGGAGTGTACCCCAAATTTTGGGCTTGCAAATTTCTTATAATCTTCCAAACGACATGGTGGAATGAGCTGAAATTTTCACAGAAGCTGGATGAAGTACGTAGCCTCCCATTCATACGGTTCATCCCTGTGGATGTTAGTTTCCTGAGAGATATACCCTCATCCGTGAGGGTATGTCCTGTTTTGGAGGGGGCCCATCAAAAACTGCCTCGTCCATTAGGGGTTAAGCATCGCCAAAACGTTCCGCGGAATCCATTTCACAGTTACTCTTCTCGTTGATTTCTCACCCTAAACAAATTAATTAAAAAAGAAACTGCAACCTTCTTCAGGACTCTGTTTGCCTCCCAACCCCCCCTCCCTCCCCCCCCCACATCTGGCTCACATGGCCAAAACAAGGGTACATGTATCCTCTTAGATCTCCTCTTCAGATGCCGAGAGCCTGAACACTGACCTCTCCCATAAAGAGCTCACTACGACTGTGGAACAATTGGGCAGAGATAAGGCCCCGGACTTGGATGGAATGCCACTTGAATTTTATTTGGTCATATGCGTTATAGCCATATCATAGATAAAATCAAGGCAAACACTACAGCAAATGGGGTGGGGGATTAGCAGCGCCAGCCGCGCCCCCACACCCCGCGCGGCGCTGAGCCTGCGACGCCGACCCCGCGACGCCCCGACGTCGCAATCCCCCGCTGCGACGCCCAACCGTCGCAAGGTGCGTCGCTGTGGGGGCTTGCGACGGCTAATTTTTCTTACGACGTCTCGGCGTCGCAAAAGTGTCGCTGAGGGCGCTGGGGCGTCGCCACATGGGTTTTTTTTTTCTTTTTTTTTTTGGGGTTCGATCGAATAAAATAAATATTAAAAAAATAAAAACGAGGAACCGGTAATTTAAAAGTTGAAACCGCGATCGGACTGGAATAGTCTAAATAAATCAAACTGAAACCGGATTTGGAGCAAGGCTCTAGAAATAATTGTGGAAGCGGAATTGAAGGTCCTTCTCAATTGCAAAAACTGCACTTGATTAGAAATGCATTCAAATTAGATTTAAAATTTTTAAAAATGGACAGATGCCCTGCAATTCATATTTCAAAATAACATGGAAAAAAATAACCATATGTGAAGGTCCATGAGAGATACATTAGAGGGATTGGGTAACGCCCTAACCTAGCCGTCGTTGGGGGCGCCCCGCGCTGCGATGCCCGACGCTGCGACGCCAGAGGGTCGCAACGGTGTTGTAGTCAGCTTAGGTCATCACAAGGACGTCGCTTGGGGCACCTAGCGCTGGGGCTGCAACAACAGCGACGACGCTAGGGCTGGGGCTGGGGCTGGGGCTGGGGCTGGGCACTAAGGCTGTGGAGGTTGCAACTCCCTGGCGTCACAAAATGGACCCCCTTAGAAGGAACTTGAAAGAAATCTTCATATATATATATATATAGTTTTTGTGATACATAGATGAATCGTATGTGTGTTGGTTAGTCTGTAGTGTCTTAGAAATGTTATAACGTGGAGGTCCTAGGTTCAAGTATGCATTGCCTAATATATGTAGAACAATGAACTTATCGTCATTGGACAAAACCGGAGTCAATGGTCAACAAGTTTTTGAAATTCAAATTTTCCACCTAAATGTAAATGTAGCCCCCTAAACTGTGACGTCCAGACGTCGCACTTTGCGACCCCCCGACGTCGCTAATTTGGCATTGCAGAGTTGGAAACTATATATATATATGCGACGCCCGGACGTCACAAGTTGCGTCGGCGTCGCAAGTGGCGGTGGCGTGGCGTTGCGACCCCCATCTGTCGCAGAATTGCATTGTTTTTCCAGCAACGCCTTTGCAACGGGCCTGCGACGTCCGGGCGTCGCAAAAATGCCCCCCCCCCCCGAAAATGACTGTTTAGCGACGTCGCGGCGTCGAAAACCCCGCTTTTCCAGTAGTGAAAGCTGAACTACTAAAGTTCAGTCTACTGGTCTATTACATGGAGGGTGCTTATTGCAAACCGGGTCATTTTATCTATGACATGGAGGGGCTGCTCGGATCGACCTCTATGATGTCATCTTTGTTTTTTCTGAATGGGCCTCGGGGTTCGCATGATCACTGTTTTTTTTCCCGAAATGGTAGATTGTTTTTGCTTGATTGTTCCCTCGTTATTGATCTTCTCCTCCGCTTCAAGATTTGAGTCGTGGATCTTGTTACAAGGGTCTCAAACCCTAAAGGTCCTCTGTCACTACCATTTGCCTTGAGAGCAGGGGGTCGGGACACAAGGACTGCCCAAGCTGTGGTGGGGGCAATGGGAATTAGGGATGAATGACCCTTGAGTGGCTAAGGCACATAAGGGGGTGAAGGTGCTCATTGGGCGAGGGCCCCGAACCAGTGGGCAGTGGGGATCTCGAGTGGGCTAGTCACAGGATGGTGGGAGTAATTGGGGGGTCTTGGGACTCACCGCGAGCCGCCGCGAGGATTGGGCCGAGGCATACTGCAACTCATCAGAGGGAGTATAAGGTCAACGTGGTGATCCACAAAAAAGAACACAGGCTACTTGTGAGACCCCCACCGACACCTACAGAAGTATATATGGAGGAGTACTAATCCGAGAACGGTGCAAGCCCGTTAAACGATCAAAGCTAGTGAAGCAAGCAAGCGAGCCGGAAAGCGCCAAAGCGTGGGGAGCTGTTCCACTCTTCTTTAAACCATATGGATTTTCACCTTATCAGAATAGTTGAGGATCACGAGAGGGGGGACCGTTATGCCCAGGCGAACAACCGAAGCTCCAAATTGGCTCAACGACTAGTTTGGAAGTTAGGCGCGCGCACCAAAGCAAATAACTATGACTTGAGGGGAGTTTACCAAAGTGAGGTGTGTGGCATCCTCTGGATGCAGGTGTCGTGGATTGGTGTTCAAAATCCTCATTGGTCTAGTTAGGTAACTTCCCGCTCTGTGATCTACAGTTTGCCCCCAGTGAAGGGGGTTGAATTCAGAAACAATGAGCATTTCTGCCTACACATCTCCAAGTTGGCATACTCCATCATTGGCCCTTCAGTTATGTTCCACGTAAATGGAACTCCAAATGGGAGCCTTTCAGAATATTAAACTTCCGGCTTACTAGATCGGACACTGATATGGAGAGATGTTTGGCTAAGATTTCATTCATCCTATATAGAGACTTATCCATAAAATTTTCCCCTTTGGTTGTGTCATTTATGACCCTCCTTCGTTTGGCAAACTTTGTAATTCATGGGATATTGAGACGATGGAAATCTATCTCTTTCATTGTGATTTTGCCTCTGTTATGTGGTCCCATTCCAACACTTTCTATGCTCCCTAGAGATCAGTCAATGCTAGTAATTGTATCTCTAGTCATTTTCTTAACTTCCACTGTAGCTGCATGTGTTGGAATCCCTGCCCGATATGGGCGAGCCTACGGGCCCTCACTCTCTAGTACTTATGAAAAGTTAGATGTTCCGTTTGGTTGGACAGTACTAAGTTCCCAGGTGTGAGCTGATCTATTCTTTGTAAACTGTTTTTTGACTTATGGATTGAAGGTAGGAAGACTAGGGGGGTTGTTTTGACAGATGTTCTCATGAAAAGAAGCGTGTCCAACTTCTTAAGGAGTTCAACTCATCATGAGGCTGGAGGGACAACATCTGCTCCGATCTAGAGAGGACGATCTCTGCACCTTTAACCATTCCATCCCCGATATTTGATGGCCCAGCTAGCCCTTGGCCATCCCCGCTGGAATAGGAGGATGACATCAATTGGAAGCATACGAAGAATTGCAACTCCCAAAATTAAGGTCCACCTTAATTTTGAGCACTAACTTTCTTTTTCTTATCTTTTGTTGTCATTTCCTGCACCGCATTTTCAACACTTCTTGGTTAGCTATTTGGCTAGTTGGTTCCTCAGCTCTAGA
Organism: Takakia lepidozioides; assembly: GCA_030704615.1. NCBI lineage: Eukaryota > Viridiplantae > Streptophyta > Takakiopsida > Takakiales > Takakiaceae > Takakia > Takakia lepidozioides. The sequence continues at coordinate 53,027,175 of CM060732.1, forward strand.
TCCCCAGAGTTATGACTGTTCTTGTAACAATTGTTTTTATGGTCCTAGATAACATGTCATGGTTTTAGGCATGGTTAGTTAACAATAGTTATTTCTAACTTATTAGGATATTATACATTTATATTATTTGTATTTAATTTGTTGGCATTGGGACTTCATTTGGTTCCGTGTCTCAAGTGAGGTGACAGGTCTCATTTGGAACGTGGGGAGGTTTATCTCCACGTGAAGGCTCACGAAGGCTCGTCCTCTTCTAGTTGAGCCTCCCGATACCTCTAACCCTATTTTAACTAATTCTGGACTTTTGGCTTAAATCTGGACCAAACTTAATATACATTTGAATTAAAATTAATTGAAATATTAATAATATCATGGTATAATGTGTGATTGAACTTTGTGAAATTTGGGGTGATGTCATACTTATTTCAGAATGTGTCATATAAGATGTCCATTTGACATTGAAGTGCTTGTGAAGTAGCAGTACTGAACACTTCATTGAACGTCCACTTGGAAGTCGAATGATGTAATATTATATTACATTATAATCACAATAAACAAATGGGTCGCATCGAACATTGGGGAAAACTTATAATCTAATATACTCGATACAACTTGCTAGTAATTTTATTAATTGGATCCTCATGTCAAGCACAATGTTCACATACCACGCCATTGTAATGATGTTTTGGGTGTGACAAGGCCCGGCAATAAAATATTAAAATAACATGAAACATTAAGAAGAGGTACTAGGGTAGTACAATAAGGTTTGGGGTGTATCTAAAGATCAGAAGTGCAATAAGGTTTAGGTTTATGGTAAGGGTAAGGGTTTAGGGTTTGAATTAAGGGTACAAAGGGACAAAAAAATATGATGGACTCACACTCGGTAGAATTAAGAAATGGTTGAGGAATTTGATATCCCTTTAATCATTCTATCATATCTTATCCAACAAAAGAAAATATTAAAAGAGCATGAAACATTGAGAAGAGGTAATCATGGTAGTACGATAAGGTTTGGAGTGTAACTAGGGTAGTACACTAGATTCTTGGTCTATGGTAAGACTAATGGTTTAGGGGTGATGGTAAAGGTAGGGGTTTTCGGTTTGGGTTTAAGGTACAAATGGACAAACAAATATGGAAGACTCGCTAAAACTTGGTGTTTGTTAGTAGGATAAAAAATAAAAATAACAATAGAGAAACAAATATTATGGCAGGTTCACGGAGATGCTGACGACGTCAACCGTTCTTCAGGTCCCCTAAGAAAAATCACCGGATCAGCAGTGCGTCGGAGTATTGAAGGCTTCCGAGGGTTGAGGATGGTGCTCAGCCATACTCTTCGCCTCTCGGGAATCGGGCGACACTATTCTCCACTCGGGTCTTTCTGGGTCTAAAGTCCAAGGTGCAAGTGAACAACATAAATATGTCGGAGATCTAATCGACCTTACCCAACAATCCTCACCCTCTCCGTTAAGAACCAAAGGTCTGGTTTCTCCAACCTGAAGGGCAACCGTCGCAGACTTGGCTGCGGCTCCGCTGTACCTTGTTCCGTCTCTTCCTCGCATATCTCCCAGCACGAGGGATGGACAACCCAAATCCGCATAAGTCAAGTGATTTAAACTCATTTCTCGATCCTTACGCATTTTCCTAGTTTCATTTAGTTTTGGGTCCGATGTTCATCTGTCACTCCAGGTCAGAAAATCTGCAGATTATGACCTTCATGTCAAACGACGTCTGCATTGGAATGCAGTTCTGAGGTAATTTCTTCGTTGCGTTTTCATTCCATCCAGGATGTGGAGTACTCAAGGGACAATTTTTTGTGCCTGCCTGTTGTTCCCCCTCTACTCCCCCCGTCGTGCAATGGCGCAACATCTCCAACATCGACACAGCCTGACCCTGAACTATTGGCACAATGTTCTGCACCAAAGAAGGGCAAAAGAGCCCCCGAGCCATTTCCTTCCTCTGCATGAATGCTTTCCAACGGACAGAATGGTGACAAGAAAAAAAAATCCAAAAACATGAGGACTCCCTCAGATGTTGTGGTGTCTTGTCAAAACATGCCCGCGGGAATCCACTGTTCTTCTGCGAGACATTCCAATAAGGCTTCAATGGTAAATTTCAAAACTATTTCTCCACTTTCATCTGCAGTTTGTTTTGCGGTCCCAAACTTACTCCGTAATTTTTAAACAGGCGGGGATGGAGCCGCATAACTTCATGAATACGTCTTCCTACAAGGTACGTCCACGAACCTCCACTTGACAGCCGATGTTCATCTTTTCCTGATCTCCTCTTCAATATATCGTCTACTCTAGGTCCTTTAAAATAGTCCTTTCCCGGAACACACATGTCTCGGAAAACGTAGAGGTCATTGTGAAATTAATAAACACTAAATCTTTCTGAGACGTGTGGTTTTTTACTGCGCTGGAAACACTGAAATGATTGTCATTAAATTGCATAGGATGGCTTCGTCCATCAACCTTCATCTGCCACATTGGGGAAGAGAAAACAGATGTTGCTAATATTGAGTGTCAACGGACTCCTCTGCTACCGGCCACCTCCAACCGGCGGTGAATTGTTTACGGAGAGATTTCGTTTCAGGAAAAGTACAGTTCATGTTCCTGACCGACTTTTTGTGGTGCCCCGGCCCGGAGTCTTGGAGTTTCTCAACCTTGCGTTGACGCATCATGCCTGGGATGAAATATCTCGTTAAGGATATTGACAGTGTTCTTGCCAAGTACCCCGATAGACCGTTTGCAACGCAGGGACAAATACTCATTGTCGATGATGAGCCATCAAAGGGCCTCCGAAACCCACCAAATACTGGATTCTTCCTTATTTTATTCAAGCCATCACCAAAGGGCTTGGTTGACCAGGATGATATGACAAAAGCAGTGTGACCATATATATTGAAGATGGCTGCAGATTCAACAGTCGTAGATTACATCAGCGACAACCCTGCTAAGTGTCTCGTAAGCCTATTGGTCACGACCACACCTATTGGGCTTGATGTGGAAGATATGTTGATCCTCGTGTTTGGATCCCACAACGAAAAGAACCTGATTACCTTGGTATGTACTTATCCCACTATTTGTTGTTTATTGAGAATTTGATTTTCAAAGTGTCTTCCACTTGCAGTTTTACCTGAACATTTTTTCATTCTATAAATCTTCCAAATTTTGACATTTGTCATATGAAAATCTGTTTTGCCTAGTCACATTCAAGGAGCGAATTCGAAAAGAAGAAGAAGAGCTTCGTGATTGGCAAGAATGGTGGGCTTCCTAGCAAGCTTCAAGGGCATCAAGATCATCAAGTAGAGTTCCAAGTAACATTTCAGATGATAATGTTACTTAGGTTTGAATTTTCTGAAAGTATTTCCATTTCCTTTGGTGCGGAGACCGTTGCAAGTGGTTATGGTAACCGGAGGCGTCTTCGAACACATGCCTTGACTGCGAGCCGTTTGAGATGAGGCTCTGTAATATTAATGGGTAAGTGTAAGCCGCTGAATGGCTTCGAGCCGATGGATAACATTAAGTCCAATGTGAACGAATGTACAGTTGACGTTACATTTTGTCTGACTGCAATGCCAAATTGCAATCTCCAATAAAATATGAATGGTTATCATCAATGTATCCGCAGACTCATTCTTTCATGTCATCCTCTTCATCACATGCCATGATTGTTCTATGTTTGGTTTTGTATGTCATTGGATATAACCATTTTGTGCAAAAAGTTTTGCATATTTGACCTCAAATCATGGTTTAATTCATTGCATCCTCCCATTTTTTCCATGAACGTCAACTTGGCAGTGGATGTTGTTCTAAAACCACACTATATACTTATATTTTCTCCAAAAGATGTTTGGAGGATTATTGTTCATGTTTATATTGTACGTAAAATAGCCAAATAATCATATATATCTCTTTATTTCTATAATAAATTATATTTATTCATATTTCTCATATTATTTCTGGACCAAACAAAAGTCCATAATTAGTTAAAATAGTGTTCTCTCTCACCACCATAGCTCTAGTTCTTGAGTGATAGTGTGTGTGAGGTGTGTATGGTGGATTTCCTTAACAAAGGTGTCATTCGCTTTTGATTTATATTGAGGAAAAGTATGGGTTTACACTTGGAAGAGTTGGGTTTGCCCCTTAGCATGTGGTGGTTTCACACTTGAAGGTTTTAATTCATTGCATTCCACTTCTGTTGACATTCATTACTTCTTTTATCACTAGAAGAAGACCTCCTTACATCTATGAAGTAAACATGGTATGAGAGTTTCAAATCTACTTCCACTTTAAAGGATGTTATGAAGATTTTATAAAGGAAACATCAGCTGCTCATAAAACAGATAAATAGAAAATATACATTTGGAAACACTGCATTTAAAATAATTTTGTCAGGCAGGCTCTAATCTCGATATTCTCCATGTCAATTTGAGGTAGAAATATTGCTCGAAGAAGAGTCGATGATATTATCCATGAGAAGCATGATCTCATTTTGACAAGGTTCTTAATATAATTGTAGCCTTATTCATCTTATCTATTTTTCACTTCATTCTCCACATGCATCTTCACTCTCATGCAAATTATACAATATCACATCTCATGTTGGGAAGATAGTTGGTCTCAATTCTTGCATGGAGATTGGCGAGTGACTAGCTAGCACGACTAATTGAGGGGGCTAGTGGAAAAGCAGGAGAAGGACACGCAGGCCCGAGAGAAAAGGGAGGGCACTTGAGTAGACGGGTGGGTCCGGGCTGTAGGGACACCTGAAGGAATGTTTTATTTAAATAAGGTTAAAAATAGGTCCACCATTGGAGCAGCCAATGGTGGGTTAGGATTAGAGGTTTTGTAGGGTTAGAATTAGGCCCTTTTCTCACGAGCGGCAGTGGAAGAGAGCGTCTGACACCCCTTCTTCCACCCACTTTTCCCAAGAAGAGTGTCACATATGCAACGGAAGATGTTGCAGCAAACACACGAGCAGAAGTTGGTAGTCATTTCCGTTGGTGATCATTCGTAGATTTTTCTGATTTCGTGGAAACCATCGGCGGCGCAGATCTCGGTTGCAACAAGCGATGGCGGGAAACTATGTGAGGCTGGGAAGAGCGATCGTCTTCTTCGAGCTTTGCTTCACCACTTCATCCCGTAGGGCCCAAGCATATTTCGACTACTGAACGATGACTCTAGTTGTAAAGAGTGCTTGCAGAAACTTTCGCAGAAGCTAGTATTCATCATTAGAATGCTGTAATTTGGTGTGGCTTGACATTAGCAATTTGTTTCAATCTTCCAGCATGGAAAAGCAAAAAAAAGAACTTTTATCCACACTAGCTTTGCAGATGTCTTTGTTTATGCTCTTGGAGGCTTTTATCAACCTCTCATAATTTCATCCTCCACCATCACAACCTTGTGACAATTTCTCTGCTTGTTCTTCTCTGCAAAGTGCGTTAGTCAAAATCTAGGCCTAATTGGGCTCGAGAGCGCATACATAGATACTTACAATCAACTTTGTTGGGGTCGTACAATGAGAGAGAATTTAAGGCCAGGATGAGAATGTCAAGGGGAACATTTGATTTTATTTGTTCAGAAGTTGCTCCTTATTTGAAGCGTCTGGATACTAACATGCGAGGTGCTGTTCCACTTGAAACTAGAGTAGCACTTGACATTTCACGCTTAGCTACCGGAAATGGAATGCAAATGATCGCTGATCTATATGGTGTGGGAATATCAACTTCTCAGAAGATCTGTGTAGATTTTGTGCATGCTATGAAATGAGGGAAGCTAGCACGTGAGCATGCTCACGCTTAGCGGACTAAGCGTGAGCAGACTTCGTTAAGTGTGAGCATATTTCCTAAGTGTGAGCACATTTCTTAAGCGTGAGCATTGAATGAAAGCGGAGCCTATAGCCGTGGGAAAAGCAGAACCTATTGCCATGGGGACGATGTTTATGGTTTATGGGGGCAACGTACGCAAGACATGAATGGAAATTTGAGAGTAATGCGAGACGAAATCCGTATGGATGAATGGGTTTGTGGAATGGATGAATGTAGGATGAATATTGGATGAATGTTGGATGGTTACGGGATGAATGTAGGATGAATGATGGGACGTCAAAATACGGATGAATATACAATGGATGAGACCAATGACATCTTGGTTGAAAGAACTCGAACGATTTTCGACATTCACGTACCTTGTGTTCAAAACAGTATACATGTCGTATAAACAATGCCAGTATCTTCCCCACTGTGATCATGTATTAGAATTATGGCCACCGGCCATTATCTAACGTAATTGGATGGGGGAGTATTCCTGGCGTTTGTAGCCTCAGATGTCACTATCAGAGCTGCGATAGCCAAACAAAACTTGCCACGTGGTGAAATATGGCAAAACTCTCTTGACAAGTGAAGGGCCAAACCCTGCGAAACGTTGGGTGGCTACATATCGGAATTGCACTCTGACAAAAAGGGCTGGCACTGGAGCATTCATTCTATGGTTTTGGATCACAAAGGACGAATCACATAGTTGCTCACTGCCATGCACGACATCAACAAGTAAGTTTTCCGAAATTGTTGTGCATTTTTTGATTGCATTGCTTTGTTTGTGGTTGTTTTTTTCTTACTTGGAAAAGTGACTATTCAATGCAGATCAAACGAAACCTCCCACGTAACAACCAACCTCTGCCACACCTTTTCCGGGTCCAGAAGATCGGTATGATGCCACTGGAATCGTTTGCGAACGTGTTGAGTCCAAGTCAAATGAAGAGATGCAGGGAGAAGAAGCTCGTCACCTGGTATAGCCTGACAAGAGAGGCATGTCTTGACTACATGTACACGGTAAAGCAACTTAAACCCAATTGAAATTCAGACTTGTTTGTTCCCTATTTTCATTGGCTGTGAACTGAAGTGTCTTATATGTTGGATTGTTTGCAGCAAGAGATAGCGGAGACAGGCTTGAAGGCGAAGGCCGAATACTACGCCACTCACGCAGAGGAGAAGAGGTCTGCTGTGGGGGTGGCGGAGGCAATCCGGTTTGAGATGGATAACCACAAGAAGAACCTGTTGAGTGCGTTTGACAAACAAATCCGTATTGCAGATCCCGGTCTCCGCTCAGAGTTCCTGGAGCAGGTGAAAGTGCACTACGACAAGTATGGAACTAAACCCGAAATGACACAAGAGAAACTGCATCGCCTGTCCATTTCAATGGTGGACACCGCAACCAAAATCAGATGGTTGGAGATTTGGAACTCGGATCCTCTGGTGAAGGACATGTATGGGTTTCCAAGAACAGAGAAAGACCCCAAAACCAATGTTGTAAAAGTGGTGAGCGACCACTCCTTTGACCAGTGGCTTCACAAAGCTACATTCTGGAGCCAAGTGAGAGAAACCACCACTTCATTCTTGCAGTCTCCATTTTTTCATGATTCCGTGTTGCATAGCTCCATAGTCTCACATTTGCCTTGTTGGAATAGCTGGAGAGACGTGCTATTTCACCACTGGGAGAGTCCTTGACTGACTACAAAATCACAATGACAACACCCAGAATCTCTCTTGAGCAATACATTCGGAGATGGAAAGGTGCTATATGGAACAACTGTTTCTTCAGGGAGTTTGAAAGAGACAAAGGCATTTCCAGGTCGAATGAGTTCAAGAATCAGTACAATAGCGAGCAAGCTATGAAGCGAGTCTTGTACATGTATCATGTTTCTTCATTGTTTCTTTTCTTGGTTTCGTTTTTCCTCATCGAATCATTCTTATGTTGTTGCAAGGCATGGTTTGGGACTGCCAATGTGAGGGTACACTGATCGTCTGTCGTTCCTTTTCCAGACGCAATTTAACCTTGCGTCAACGCAAGGTTGATTCGGGCTGGTGGTTCTGCACTTCTTGCACTCATTTCCGTTTTGTAGTATGGTACTTCTCCAGGCAGGTTCCAACCTTGCATTGACGCAAGGTTGGATATAGGTCCTGCAGAACAGTATTTTCTGAAATTTCATTGCACGTAGAGGTACATTTTCCGTTCATTCTCTTCTTGTCCACAGTCTCTTCGTTTCAAATACTGCTTCTAAATATTCATTTTACAAACTCATTTCAATCTTGCGTTAACGCAAGGTTGTTTGAGACTTGATTTTACCTGCAGATTTAGGTTAAACTTCAGAGCAATGTAAATCCTTGCTTTGACGCAAGGCTATACTTTGCTCGTAATAGACCAATTTTGTGTTATCATTGTTGGTATCGGCAATTTATTGGGATGCCTCAAACAACCTTGCGTCAACGCAAGGTTGATCGAGGTACTTTGTTTTTTCAGATTGTATGATTCTGCTGGACAATGGCCTTCACTAAATTGATAATTTGGGTGTGTTTTCCAGGTACATTTATCATGTCCTCATTCCCGGCAAGTACCTCAGTGATGAACCAGATTTCATTTTCATGTGGGCGGACCCCACTAAGGACAAGACAATGTACACTACTGGAATCGCGAAGGACTGGGGCAGGGCGCACTTCAGAGATTGTGGCTGGTACTTGGACTTGCCCAAACAGGACACACCGTTCGAGGAGGTGGTCATGCGTAACTTCAATGACAATGCAGCTGCTCTTGCACCACTTAGTGACAAGGAAATTCAGGAGAGAATAATTCAAGCCCTCGCAGCAAAGGAGCCGGAGAAAAGTAGCACTCCCAAACGGAAAGGGAAGGGGACAAGTGATGGGAAGGGTAAGGGGAAGATTGTGGTTGGGTAGGATCAGGCTGTGTAGGACACCACAGAGCGTCAACCCTCTCCAACTCGCAAGGACAGGAGAACTCCTAAAACTAAAGAAGAGCCTTACGAGGCTAGAGAGCACCCTTCTCGGGTATTGGGTCAGTATGAAAGTGAGGTGATTAACGAGAGTTTCTTGGCAATGATGGAATCCAGAAAATCCACATTCAAAGGAGAGAGATCGAAGACTTGGGATTTCTTTCCTCACAAAGATGCCCACACAAAACTTTGTTTGGTGTGTTTTTTTCTTTGTTCAACATTGTGTTCTGCTCCTAACTAGTCCACTGATTTTATATGTGGAACAGGTCACCAAAAGACCTGAATGGGTGAATGGAAGCTAGCAAGCATATGCAACAGACCTGGTGGTCCTGGACATTCCAGATGGTCTGCCTGTGCCGGATGTCCTCCCATCGAACACAACACCATCGTGGAACAAGTCAGATGCCCTTTTCTGGCAGTGGGTTTTTTCCTTCAGCAACAAATTTTTGTCTGATGCAGGAGCACTTCTTCTTTTGCAGTCAAAAGACATGCTGGCGCGCAGAACCCTTTTCAGTTACATGAAAGCTTCCGGCTTTAAGGTCATCAAAACATGGACGTGTATCAACACTCTTCCACTTTCCAAGGGAGAGTTTCCAGGACAGAGAGTGAGTTCAGGATGGTGGACTGTCTCTTCTGCTAATTTCATTCAGTTCAGTTCATTATGCGTGCTCGTGAACTGAATGTTTTGGGGGTGCAATGCAGACTCGGGTGTTCGAGGATTTATGCTTGGTAAGGATGCGAAATGACACCCTCTCTCCCGGTATTGCGAGAGACCTTGCAGCACACATCGACCCCACCTGCGAGCCTGTGGGGGACAATGTCCTCTACAATTACGTGGACTCCGGGCGGACCATCAAAAGGACGCATGGTGTCCCTTGGAGAGGTGTTCGGGAGAAATCTCCAGCATTCATGCAGGTTCTGGTGGAGACTTGCAGCCGACATGGGGGGCGGGTGGTGGACTTGTCTTTGGGAACAGGTTCGCCCTGCCAAGTCTCCTGCTCTGCCGTATCGTTAATCTTGAATTTTGTAATGATTCTGGGTTTTCTGACCATTCGTTCTGTGCATTTGCAGGTGCAACTTTCCATACTTGTAAGAGCGCCGGTAGACACTTCTTCGGCATGGAGGGGGCTGCGGAGCTGTTTTCGTGCGAGATTCAATAACTCACCTCTGGCTCGGCATCAGCCCCACACAAGGAACCAGTTTTTGACGAATGGGAACTTCCAGATGAAGACCTCGACGTGGACTCTGTCTTTCAGCTTACTGGGCTTGCAACTTCGGGAATCTTTAGAGGACAACAAAAACAAGGAGAAACATCCCATTCTTTGCTAACCTGGAATTTTTCCCGAGCCCAACTGCCCCCTTACGGTTGCCATGCTATGCGGAGGCTGCCGCTAGGAAGTTTACTCTCTGCGACTCCCCCCCTCTAGTTTGCTTCAATCGTGTGGAAAATGTGGACAGCAGGGCTAGGATCTTTATGGACACTAGTGCGTCGGAGTCCGGTGCTACCACAAGTTCTAGTGCATAGACATTTTCCGATTGGTTCCACTTGTTTGGGAATATCTGGGGAATCAAATGTGGGGAGATTGCTTCTCTTCCTTCAATTGCGTGCCTCCCTTCCCAACATTGTCTACATAAGACATTTTCTGGACATAAAATTTTTCATCTTCACTTCCAAGTCCATTCATACAATCTCTGTGGGTCCACAATACTTCCAAACTTTAGACATATGTACGTATATTGTGCTTGCATCCAAAACATAAGTCCATCCATCAACTGTCCGAAATTCTACCATTCCAAGTTTGTCACTCCGTCATTCATCCAGTGTTCCAGCATATATCATCCATCATTTGCCCCACCCTCAGCCATCATGCATGTAACATCCAACAAACATCCATCCACCATCCATCCAATATTTTTCATCCATCCACCATTCATCCAGCGTTCATCCAACTTCACATCCATGTACGCATTACATTTACACTCGTTCCCACGGAAATAGGTCCCCTGGTTATCACCGTCCGCGGATGTGGGCCCCAACAACCTCTGGCGTGAGCATCTTTCCGCTCACGGATTGGCATCTTCTCGCTCGCGCATCTTCTTGCTCACGTGAGCCGCTCACCTAGCACCCCCCCTATGAAACAGTCTTAAAGAAAAAAAAATGTGAAGTGGCCTTCCACTTCGGCTATGGAGAAAATAGCTATTTTTTTATTTTTTTTCTAAAAAATTAAAGGGGAATAGAGGCCCTTTTAATCAAATTAATTAAAAGTAGAGTCATAACAATGGAAAAAATAACCACTGCAGAGGCCGTGAGGACTTACTAGGGGGAAACTTCCCCGTAACTTTAGCAAAACAGCTAAAAGAGACGAAGGAGAGATCAGAGATTGTTTTATGAGTATTTGAAGGTAATTTGAAATGCTAAGAGGGGGGGTAGATGGGGAAGAACATGGCGTAAGAGCAGACAAGGCAGATGAAATCCTGCTGCAGCTACTGATCCAGTTTTGCAGTATTGGTGCTCTAAGAACAATGTAAGGTGTTTTAGAACCGAGAAACAGGAGAGACAAAGAGGGTCGGCAGAAAGGCCCGCCAGAGGGGAGGCTCCAGCCTACGAGTTCGGAGCTGCAGACCGAGAGGCGAGCGATTGGTGCTTCAGTTGAGTTTTTAACTTTGTAACTCGAGCTCTCTTGTGACGCCAGTTGTAATCAGCCTCCTCCCCATCACCAGGGGACCTCCCATTGAGTGGGGATGGAGTCTTTCCAAGCAAAGCGGTTGTCGGGAAGACTGGTGCCGAGCAGGTTGCCTTTGCCCCAGGACTGCATGAAATCTTGAAATAGCTTCCTTCCTCGTTGTTTAGAAGATCTGGAAATAGCTGCACTCAACGAATCCCACGCTTTTCTCCCCTCAGTCAACAGATCATGAAAAATGTGGAACAAGACAGATCTGCCTCTAGGGGGCTTGCCCTCATAGACATAGGAACACCTTGACTTCCAGATATTCCATAAAATATGGGCTCTAAGCGAGGCCCACACTGGACAGAGGGTTTGCGCCTGACCTGGCACCATGTTGAGAAGCAACAAAGACTGAGGAGGAGGGGAGGGGTAGGAGGCCCAATGAGAGTAGAACCCCAAAACCTTTCTCCATATACTACTCGAGAAATTGCAAGACAACAGGCAATGTTCCATGGACTCTGGTTCTTGCATACAGAGAGGGCAGGTAGGATTGTCTTGGTCTGTGGTTAGCTTGACTGGCAGGATTTTGTGGGTCAATTTCCATAGGAAACCCGAGACCTTTGCTGCCCTGTCTTTCCTCCAGACGTCCTTCTAGATTTTGGCCGAGTTAGACTGGGTGAACTGCAGATTGCTCCATTTTGAAGACCATCTTGCCAAAAAGGTGCGGGGCAGGTTGATGAGAGAGTAACCCAACTTGACCTTGTAGGCGAAAAATGGTGAATGTTTTTTGTCCATCCAATTCCACTCGTAGGGATCAAATTGCAGTTCCGCCAGTGGGCACTTGAGAAACCAGGTGAATGATTGATGGATGGCCCATTGAATTTCCATTCCATGCGGTGGCATGGGGTTGGCCTTTCCAAGCATATCCAGCACCCTGATATGGTATAGGTTCCGCTTGTCCAACGTTATTTCACCAGAGAATGCGAAGTTGCCAACACTGTCTGGTATGAACCCCAATCCTGTGGCCTCCATGTCATGAATTGCCAAAATTAGAGCCACTGTTACAGGATTGTATTGATCCGATGCCATCCAGGCATGGAGAGTGCAATTGTCCCTGGTCTCATCCAGCAGTGGGAGCATGAACTGAGGGATCTGTGAGATGATTGTGTTCCAGGCTTTTGACCTTCTTTGCCCCACTATTCCAACAATGTCTTCCTCTTGAAGGAAATGTCCCTCAGATCTGGTGCTTGCAATGTGCGTAAAACCCTGTCCCTCCCAGAAGGCCCATGTGGGGGTTTGCCTTAGCAAGGAATCGGAGTCTATGTTATAGTTGAGAAATAGTGGTTGTCGCAGGCATTCCTGCAGCATTGTAGGCATTTTCTGGAAAAGATTACCTCTGAGCGTGTGCCAGGCTCTCCAGATTGATTGCCAAGGTTTGGAGCCCAACCCATCATTCGCGTTTCTGCCCTGCACTATCCATCTCAGCGAGAAAGCCCAAAGGGGGGAGGATGTCGGTGTAGCTCCCATGAGGTATGGCTGAATTAGCTTGCTCCATGGGCTGTTGTAGTGCTTGATCGCTCTAGACACCCACTTTGCCAGTAAGGCCTTAATCTGTGAACCGGGGTCTATAATACCCAATCCCCCCTGGCTTCTCTTTTGGCACAACTGGTCCCAAGAGACAAGGGCTCGTCTGATTGGAGTCGATGGGGTGGCTCCCCAGATAAAGTTACGTATGAACGCTTTAATTTCCTTGACGAGCACTGGTCCTGGATCCCAGACTGTAGAATAGAACCAGGATGTCGATAGCAGTACTTGATTTGCCACCAAGGCCCTTCCCACGATGGATAGCATAATAGAGCTCCAATATGCCAATTTTGCTTTGAGCTTTTGTATGACCCATTTCATGATGGTTTGCAGTGTGAGTTTTAGCCCCATCTGGTGGCCCAACAGCGTATGACTTTCACCCTCCCTGAGCCATCTTAATCCAATGTCATGACCCCATAGTTGGCAGTGAGCGGCAAGACCTCCGTTCTGCAGTAGTGACAAAATTCCCACCGACTTGTTCCAATTGACCTTCAAGCCTGTTCCCAAGCAGAAAGTGTGAAGGGATTGCAGTGCTCTGTCAATGTTGCCTATTGACGAGTTGTCGAGCAGCATGGTTGTGTCATCTGCGTACATGGATATCTTGAGCATTTCGGGGCGGTAAGTTGGGAGGTGCAACCCAACAATGTCTGGCCTGTCCAGAAGGTGTCCGAGCGAGTCTGCAGCAATGAGGAAAATGAAGGGTGCCAAGGGGCACCCTTGCCTCATAGATTTTGAAATTGGGAAGGAACCAGAGATGACCCCATTGATCATCATTCTGCTTGAGGCTGAGTGAAGAAGGATGTGAATCCAGGTAAGGAAAGGCCCACCTAGCCCTATCTTTTCTAGAGCTTGAAGCAAGAATGTCCAATCGATGGAATCAAATGCCTTTTCAAAGTCCAACATAAGGAAGGCCGGTGGTTGATTGTTTACCTCAACTCTGTGGAGTGCCTCACGAGCCAGCAATATATTGTCAAGGATCATCCTGTCTTGTAAAAAACCTGTTTGATCCTGCCTGATGATGCTGGAGAGGTGAGATTGCAACCTGAGAGCTAGGGCCTTGGCTATTATTTTGTAGGTGGAATTTAGGAGAGTGATCGGTCTATAGTTGGCCATGTTATCCCTTTCTCCTTTCTTAAAGATGACAGTAATGAGGCCTTCTGAGATCTGAGAGGGCATCAACTTTTTGTCGAGGATGTCATTGGCCATTAGGAGGAATTCATCATCAATTGTGCTCCACAATGCCTTGAACAATTCTATGGGGAGCCCGTCTAACCCAGGTGATTTCATTGACACCATTGACTACACTGCCAAGCCTAGCTCTTCCACTGTAAAGGGAGAAGCCAGCGCTGTTTTGACCCTTTGTGATACCAGGCATGGAATATGTTGTATGAGTGTAGCTCTAGCCTGGTCTTTTTCCTGTGAGGGTTGCTGTTGACAAAACAACCTCTGGAAATAATTTGCAGCAATCTCCGCCATGGATTTTGGGTTGTCAACCAGCAATCCTGAGGTTGGATCTTTCAGCGCAGGTACCAGTGTGGCATTTCAAATACGTGGTCCTCTGCAGTGTCGCCCCACATTTCACCCACTTTGCGCTTCCTGGCAAAACTCACCATGCTCAGAATCGCTTGTTAGCAAATATCAAGGAAGAAGGCGGAAGAAAAATCCCAGAGGCAGAAAGCACTGATTAGGTGCTTGAAGGTTTGCCAGTTCCAACTACAATTAGGGCGTGAAGGCCCTCAAACTCTGCTATCTTACAAAACGGCGAAAAGAAATCTCTCCCTACTGCAACACACAAAAGAACAGTTTATGAGAGTCAAGGCGGGGGTCAATTGGTCATTGAAAGGGGAAAAAATGACGAGGTATTTCTTTGTCAAAGCAGAGATCTTGGATGACATGTGGATCCTTGAGGATGGATGGGTTCAATTTAAAGAAGCCCCTCCCCCGCACCCTGGAGTCCGGTGCATTGAGCTGCAGCTGAATTGCGGCGTGATCAAACCCTGGCTGAATCGGCTCAATTTGAATTCTCTTGGACCAGCCAATGAGGGAGGTTGTGCAGTAAAACCTGTCCAGGCGGGCCTGACATAAATTTGGTGGCACCCTGTTATTGGACCAGGTGAACTTAAGCTACTGACTTTGAGAAATTACATGGTATACCTTTTGTTGTAGGCGCCATTGATGGATCACATATACCAATTATTGCTCCTCGATTGCACATAGCTGATTATTACAATAGAAAAGGATTTCATAGCGTGTTGCTACAGGGTGTTGTTACTAGCAAATGTGTGTTTTGGGATTACGATATTGGTTGGGCAGGTAGCATGCACGATGCGAATATCTGGTCCCGTTCGGCCATAGGGCAATTTTGTGAAACTGGACGTCTCGCGCCTTATGCATTTGTAGGGGATGCAGCTTATCCAACACGTCCTTGGATGTTTTCACCCTTCAAAGGACATAAGGATGGGCTTACCCAAGAGTACTTCTGGAACTATGTACAAAGCTCAACCCGCATGTGTGTGGAAATAAGCTTTGGTTTATTGAAAGGGAGTTGGCGATTATTAATGAAGAGAATGGATATCTCACTCCAGCATGTCCCTGACTTTGTAGCAACATGCATAATTCTGCACAACATATGTACATTACATGGAGACTCTTTTGAACAGCAGTGGATTACGGAGGCTGAAGAGGAAGTGCATAACTCCCTACAAAATCCAACCCTACTATGACAAACCACAAAAGAGAGGGATGCAATAGCTTCGACCATTTTGGATGATCTTCAAGGAGTTCATAGAAATGTGGCAGATTATGTGGAGCGATTGAGGAAATCCGTGAATGACATTTTTCAAGTGAAAATGCAAAATCATGGCAAGACTCCCAAACAATTGGCTGAGAGGAGAAATAGTATTGCAAAGTCATTGTTCAGTGCCAAGAAGAGGAAATTGATAGAACAACATGAGTGAAATTCTGTGAGCCGTTTGCTATCACAGCTTTTCTGCTAGTTTAGCCATAGTACCATGCACATCTCTAAGTAATTCTAGTTTCGCATCCTCAGTAGCTTTTATAGTTTCTCTCATTTTCCTACCGCTTTCACGGACCTCGTTCAAACACTCAAGTAGGAGCTGGTCCTCTTTTTTCTTCTTCTCAGAACTTCTCTCAGACAATTTATCATAATTGACTTTGTTACTATCTTCCCTCTTCACTGTTACCTCATCAAATACCACAGTGGCATTCAAACCCTCTGGCTCATGAGCACATCCGTGTGCATGAGTAATGACATTGGCTTGATCGTGCATATATTGATCTACCAAATCGAACCATTTGCACTTATCAGACTTGTCATTTCCAGAAATTCCATTGAGAGCCTTATCCTCCTTGTAGTCTTTGTAAATAACCTACCACTTTTTTCGACATGCCTTATTGTCCTTTGCAAACTCGGGACACACTGCAACCAACTTCATGTGCAGACGTGACCAATTATCCACACCTGCACACCAAATAAACCATGGGGAATTATGACAAATCTTTCATGAATGACAATTAGGTTTTGCATAGTGGTTATAGGGATGAGTGACTAATGCCTGCTAATGGCTCACTGTAGGAATTCAGTTTGTTACGAGCTATACCAGACTGTCGTGTGGAAATATGGAAAACTGCAGATTACATTTGCATGCATAGGTTTTGCCAGTGACACTGAAGAGAATACATACTTTGTTTAGGTGGTGATGAAAACACATCTTGCATTTCTCCTCGCAAAGTGATAAGGTGGATCATCCAATGCTCCTTCCAAGGTCTGCCCTGCCGTATTTCTTCCAATTCGTTCTCCGTGAGATCCTCGATCCCTTTCTTTTTGGACACCCTTTTCTTCTTAGGTGCTGGAGCAACAGACCCATCGGCTTCCTTTTTGACGTTACGCGCCATTCTCTTTGGTGCAGCACCAGTCGTAGTTGAAGAAACAAGAGGTGGTGCTTGTGCCCAACTTGGGTGGAAATTGAATGGTCCCATGTTTGAGTAGAACATCTGTGGAAGATTTGGGTGAGGGTATTCACCCAACAATTGTGAAAATGAACCTGGTGTGTACATATTTGAAATCGCAGGTTGCACGAACTGATGACCATTCCCCTCTTCCAAGTCTATGACATGTACCTGCTCTGTGGGTTCCATGAGGCCTCCCAAACCCTATCGGGAAGACACATATCTTTCCGTAGTGACCTGTAGTGAAGAGCTTCGCGAAGAAGGAAGACGATGGTGGGCCCTGCATTTCAAGTCAAGACAAAACTTTTCAGAGACGCGCGACACTTCCGGCCGGAAGTGCCTGGAAGTGCTGCGGTTTCCAAAACCGTCCACGTCAGTAGACACATCACCTTCCGGTAGAACGTGCTTCCTCCCATGTGTTAGTGTGCGCTTTCCCCTCGGCCAATGGTCGTCTCCCATTCATCTCCATTGCCACTCGTGTGTCTACGCCCTTAGTGGAAACGTGTCAAAGGGTGGGGTAGGATAGGACACATGGGGTGTCTCTAGGGTCTTCTGGAAGGCCCCACCACCGCCTTGCGGGGTCTTCTCGAAGTCTCGGCCAGCGCCCCCTCCAAGGCCTATATAAGGGGCTGCTCGCCTCACTACTATACATATATATTGAGTATTTTAGTTAGTATTTAGGGGGCTCCCTCCATGGCTCAGAAACAAACAAGACCATAGCTAAATTAGTAGAGTGAGTAGAAATGAGAGACTATAATGAGAGATTAGAATTAGAGATCAGTTTAGACATGTTAAGTTGTATGATGTAGAGGGTAAATATTGTGTTCAAGATTGAAAAATGTTTGGGATGAACATGAAAACTTTTAAATGTGGGGGCATGTCGACACGACGACGGTTGAAAATGGTCAAATATTGAGTTGAATGATTTGTAGGTGTGACATACCGATTTGAGGTATAAATGACACTAGAGTGATAGCTTAGTAGTCAGGGGTTTTTGCCTTGCCTTGATTGTGCATAACCTAGGTGATAAAGATAAAGATAAAGTTTTTTTTAACGTCCAGTGAATTTACAGAGCCTAATGCTCAACACACTGGCGGCCCAATGGACGGTCTGAAGGCACATGTTGACGGATTGAACCCAGGATCACCGAGGTTATGCACAGGCAAGGCACAAATACCTACCTGATACGGGGTTCAATGTGTCCACCTTCCAAAGGAAGGCAATAGTCGCAAGTAGTCGTTCCAGTTGAACCACCATAAATTACACTTCCTTCCAGAGGCCTCAACATTTTTATCTTAGTTTTTGGTATGAAGGAATGGAAATCCAGATGCTCTTTTATGTTTGAGAGCTCTCGCCCAGCCTCAGATTGGTTCGATTCAAAAATTATGCTGATCTGATGGCTTTTGGGAGGAAGGGCGATGTTGGGGAATGCAAGGTTTGCTATTTTAATTTGATAGCAAGGGCCTTTGTCCCCTTCCCTTGCCACCACTGGGAAAGAAAGAAAAATTATGTAAGGTATATATAGAAATGTTCTTCATTTATTGGAAAGGTACAAACCGTATTTCTCAGGGCGGTGTTATGAAGGGCGACATTTGTGAGGCCGGTGTATGGCGGGCCGACCTCGAGGGGTGAGTGCGTGCTGGCAACGGGGTGTGAAGGCCTGCCTCTCCATAACCTGCACAACCACAGAGAGCCAGGGAGAGCGAGGACCCAGGGAGACAGGCGGAGGGAGGGATCAACGAGGAGGAGGAGGGGGAGGGAAGGCGGAGCGAGGCATGCTGGGCCTCCTCTGTGCCTGCTCTGCAAGGAATAAAACAAATCGGTAGGAGGATAGGGCAGGGTAAACCAGGCATGGAGGGTCACGTGACCTCGGCAACCGGCAGTGCGTCTGCTACGTCCACCACCACAGGGGCGACCTCGACCAGCAGCGGGGCGTCGACCACTTCCTCTGCATCCACCGATGCCATAATCCAAGTCCGTTTCTCTCCCTTGCAGTGGCTGGGGGGAAGTAATGGTCGTGTTTTTTTTGGTGTCTTGGACGTTTCAAAGACTTTTGAAAGGGAGTTTTTTTTGGAATATCACGAGTTATTTTCGAGTAGAATCATCGACAGGAGGTGTCCACTGCTTGGGCAGCAGGGTTGCTGTTCCTTGCAATTGGAATAATTGCAGTTCGTGTGTGTATTGGTACTTTACCTGCAGAGGAAGGGGACTGTTTTAAAAAAGTCTTGACTGTCCCGCAAATTAGATAGTAGATGAGGTTGAGCAGAGTTGGAGGGGTCAGATTCCTGTTCTGATCGTCACCTTCAGTGCTGCTCCACCCGATCGATTGTGAGTCTTCTTCCATACAAATTGACTCTGTCTATGTTATATCCAATTAGTCAGTGAGGATCCTACTGTAGAGACTGGAGTATGCATCCTGGTGGACACTCCACACTTTGAGAGTGTTTGTGCCTGCAGCAAGTAATCTGAGCTTGGAAAGAGTGTTTGGGGAGAGTGAGGAGAATTGACTTCTTTTGAAAGGTGGAGGCTGGGGTTGAAGGGAGTTTATGAACTCGAAATCAGTGCGTTTAATTTAGACATTCTCTAGAGGTGGTGTGTTACTGAGTTAACATACAGAGATTTGCAGAGGTCATTCATTTGATCATCCATAGTTGCCTTGCTATGGCTTTGTTTGTTTGCTGTCCATGAAGGAAAGTAGATCTGTAAATCTTTAGCAAAGAAACTGCATTCAAATGATCAGGGCAACAAGTCAGGGTCTGCACAATCTTGTTGTGTGCCAAAACAGTCTGTCCATGTACCAGTTGGAAAGAGCCATCAAGTGCTGACTGAACAATTTCCTGAGAATCTTAAACAAATCCAGGCAGGCACTGTCAAAGTTGCAGTAAACCTGCACTTCCTTTCACTGTCAGGACTCTACTTGTCTCAATTGTCTGGAATGGCCAAATAAGAAGCATTATTGACATTGTGCTGATCCTCGAGGGTTTATTCCTCTGTGTCTGTTTTCAGAGATTGATCAAGTGCGGGATACCTGCAGATTACTTGGAGAAGGGTCAGACAGGGTTTGTTGACTATTTGAAGGAGTATCGGTTGCGATTGCCAGCAGTTGTTGCAGCCCTGTTGCCAGGACCTGATGAAGTACAGGCTGGTTCATCAGCAGGACCTGACGAGAGTCAAGGAGCTGCCAGGCGCAAGGAGTTTCAAAACCAATGTCGGGATGCACTGAAATGGGCACAGTGGGCTATGTTTGAGGGGGAGCCACAGGCTGTGCTGCTGGAAGTAGGGCAAGCAAATGGTGGGTCAAGAGGGGTATGTGGAGCAGTCTGGGGAAGCAATGACATTGCCTATCGTTGCCGCACATGCGAACATGATCCTACGTGTGCTATTTGTGTGCCTTGCTTCCAAGCTGGAAATCATGCCGCACATGACTACTCTATGATTCGCACAGGTGGAGGGTGCTGTGACTGCGGAGATATTACAGCATGGAAGGAAACTGGATTTTGCTCTAGACACTCTGGTCCTGGGCAGGTAGGACCACTGCCTCTTTCCTTTTTAGCATCAGCAACACCAGTGCTGGAAGCCTTGTTGTTGGAATGGAGAGGGCGTTTGCAAGCAGCGGAGCTGGTGGCTGAGGGGAAGTCCAAACGGTGGATTCTGCAAACAGTGGAGGAGAAGGTGGCGTCACAAATATCAGTGGCGTGCATAGAGATGTTAGTGGAATTTTGCAACTGCAGTGAGAGCATGCTGACCTTCACAGCAGAACTGACAGGGAAGAAGAGCATTGGCATTTTGGACACTCTAATGCGTACAGAGTGCTTCTTACGAAAGCCAGTTATTACATCCCTACACGAGCTCTTATACAAGCTCCTGGGCGACACCTCTTTTAAGTACGCATTTGCACAGGCATTCATATCCCACTATCCTAAATTTCTGCGTGATTCTGTCACAGAAGAAACGGCAGCATCAGCTGGGAGTCCAAGTAGCAAGTTTCGTGACCAAGCCATACTCAGCAATTTCTCTGTGCAGATCTTTACCGTTCCGACTCTCACGCCCAAACTCGTGAAGGAGTCAAGGCTCTTGGATATGCTGCTTGAAACTCTGAAAGAGTTTTTCCAGTCTTGTGTTGGAGAAGACGGCCGAATTATGGTGTGTTGTGAAAATATTACACCTCATTAGTGAATCACTTTTGGGACGTGGACAGAAAAATATTTGTATCATGCAATGGCAGTTTTATGTGCACTACCTAACTTATCCCACATTTCTCTAATGTTTTGATAGTGGTGGTTCATATGAGCTCTCAGATTTGTATAGGTCATAGAGGCGGTAACAGAACCATTTCTGTCTGCAAAATTGGCTTAGGTTATGTAGGCACTCAGTTATTCTTCAGGCCCTAGGTTAACAGGTTGTCTCCAGTATTTGTGCAGTGATGTCCACCAGTAGGACCTTTCATGGAATCAAGGTGAGGCGATGTTTAGGGGTTTGCGTTCACTGCTGAAGATTTTGTCCCAAACAGTATCGTTGCATGATAATTAAATAGCAGTTGTATAAGGATTGCTTGTTTTGCTTTCTGGATATTCAGTATCCCATGATATTGCAGGTGAGTAAGAGCCCAATCGTGAGCCGACTGTACTTCCGGCCAATAGAAGACATTCGCTATGTGATGAGCCATCTGGAAGTTGCTCAACATGTTGCACAGGAACGCCCTGAGCTTGCGAGAGCATGGCTCCAATTGCTTGCGTTTGTGCAGGGAATGTATCCACAGCGGCGTATTACGAGCATCCATGTGGAAGAAGAGAATGAAGATTGGGGTTCAACTTACCTCTTGGAGGGGCAAATGGCCACCATTCATCCTCTTTATGTGGCCGGAGCAGCTCGCTTTGGCCAGGATGAATTGACTCCAGAGAAGTTGCCTAAGGATAAGTTGGAAGTTGACTTTGGAAGAGCTGGCGGTGAAAATTCAGACAGTGATAATTGTGTAACCAGGCATGCTAAAGTGGGGCGTATTTCTAGAGAACCAGATATAGCTGATGCTGGTAGAAGCAGCAGTGGACCTGATTCTGATTTGGAGATGTATGATGCGACGTCCACGGTGGATGTACATGACTGTTGTACAACTGAAAGTGATGCCCTGGAAAATGAGAGAGAGGAGGGCAGAGTAGTTGCCACAGAGGGGATGGTGATGCCAGCGGCGTTGTCATGGCTCATTTCTGAATGCACTCAAGTTCTTGACACCTGGCTGGCTGTGGATGCATCACGAGAGCTGGCAAAATCTGGGGAGACAGGGGTTGATGCTGGTCAAGGGTCAGGGCAGCGAAGGGGAACGCAGTGGCGGGGTAGAGGGGGCAGGGGAATAGGCATACAGGCCCCTAGTGCTGAGCCACCTTCTCCTGCAGAAGACATGGAGGGAGGTTCAGGGAGAGGTGGGATGATCCGGGAATGGCTTTGGCGTGGTAGGAGATCTACAGCTACTGATTATCGAGCTGTGCGTGAGACTAGGAGGGATCGGGCTCTACCCAGAGAAAGTGCAGCCAGTGGGCAGCAGGCTGCGGATATGGATGTTGATATATTGCAGGCAGGGGTTAGTGAAGCAGGACAGGCCTGGGGAATTGGTGGGACAGAATGGTGGATGGGTTCGGAAGCGGGAGGTCTTGGGGTTGGAGCAGGGCAACTTCTTGAGGAGGAAGAATGGCCGGCAGTTGAGTTTGATGTGAGCCGCCAAGAGGTGTCCTACCACATCCCGCTGCATCGCATGCTGGCACTGCTGCTGCACAAGGCGCTCGAGCTCTATTCTGGCAGGGAAGGAAAGTCGGGGAAATTCTTAGTACAGCTGTTTCCAACCCGATTTCAGGTGTCCGGGTTTGCAGCAGTGCTGATGGAGCATCCCTTGCGACTACAAGTGTTGTGTGCCCAGGTGCAGGCTGGCATGTGGCGTAGAAATGGCCACTCTACGAGTGGCCTTTGTGACCTTTACCATACTGTGCATTGGTGGGTCTAGTCTACCCCTCTCTTTGCATAATGTCTTAAAACCATTTAGAGAATTTTGTTGACCCATTACTTCCATTCACTGGCCCTCAGAAACAGTGATGGTTGGCGAGTAGTCGTTCCCTGGCCTTGTTGCCAAACTTCAAGATGCAGGGGACTGAGAAAACCTCGAGGGAGAATACCGGGGAAATTGCCCCATCGCAATTTCTTCAAGAGTGGAACCCTTAAGTTCATTACTTGATTCAAACCTTCACAAGGCTATGCCAAAGCACGTCTACAGTACTAAGACTCACATATAATACATAAAGGTTTTGTGTCTTAGGCTTAAGAAAAATGTTGTCGGTTTTACTGTCCCTCTAGGTCAGATAAATATTCAACATACATACCATATAGTATGAGGGAAAAACCAGTAGATTTGCTTCATGTGGAAAACAGTTTATGTTCTTTACGGACCTTCTTTGGCATGGGAGTGTCAGCTGTAACTCTAAAGGCAAGATGGAGGAATGAGAGGTTGTCTGTGTTTCTCTTCTGGCATTTGCTTGATTTCATTGGAACAATGTTTTGTGATGTGATGACATCAGGTGTGAAGACAGTTTGGAGCTTGATTTGTTCCTTCTCCAATGTTGCTCAGTGATGGCACCGCCAGAAGAGTTTGTAGAACGGATTCAAGCACGTTTTGGCCTCGCTGACTACTTCACGCTTTTTCTTTGGCGTGCTAACGAGTATGGACTGACTGAATGCTCCAAGTAATTTTAGTCTCTTTTCTTGCATCCATGTGTTCAGGCTCTTAATGATATTGGTTGCATAATCATTCTTGCTCCATTATGAATTGGTCTAGTCACTTCAGCTGTTCATCTGGTGTGAAAGAATGAGTTTTAGTGCAATTCACTCAGTAGCACTGTTTGCACACAAAGTGATCAACTCTACCGATATATCTTGGCTACTCTTGGTTGGGCCTTATACTGCTGGCCCAGCCGTGGCCACGAATCCCCTCGGTACCGGCATGTATTCTGTCTTTGGAATTTTTTTGCACCAGATATCTCTCAATTATTTTCTATTGGAAACGGACCCTGCCACATTGCGTACCAATATCTAATGGCATACTTGGATGCTTCTGGGGGCCAGATATGAACCTTTGTTAGCACAAGAATTGCTGGTGCTGTTGATACGGTTGGTATCAGAGCGGGGTTTTTGTGGATTGACCACAGCAGAGGCTTTGCGTCGGGAGCTGGTCCAGAGGTTAGCTGTTGGGGATGCCACCCATAGCTCGTTGCTGAAGGCTCTCCCTCCACGCCTGCAAGAGAGCAAGCATGTCCAAGAGTGCTTAGATTCAGTAGCCAAGTATCGTAATCCTTCTGGAATGCAACAGGTCAGCTCACTTGTCATTGCTGATAGTTTGGACAAACCCTCTGCTGGGTCTGACACAATCACTTTAGTACACAGTTTTTGTACTTTCATACTTGGGTACGGGTGTGGGGTAAGCTCATAGTAATTGAAGGTGAGAATGGCAGACTTACATAATTCTATGTATTCGTCTAGAAAAATCATGGTCTCAAATGAGAATTGGAAAGAATGTCTTGTTGGCACTCAACCATTGTTTACTCTAGTGGGCTATAGTTATATTGCAGCATGTCAGGACAGGCATGTAGTAGTCTCCTGTCTGTGCATGACTAATTTTTAGCCGAGTGCTCAGGGATAATGTCCAGGGGATGCTGCAAAGACCTTTGTGGGACCTCACTTTTCCACAGTAGCAGTTGTTACAGTTACCAATTGCATGCTTTCTTCTTTTGGTTTGGCAAGTTCATCCACCAACACTGTGCTGGTGTTGGACAGGGTAAGTATGTGTTGCGAGAAGAATGCTGGCGGGAGCTGGATCTCTATCACCCACGTTGGAGCCCACGTGAGCTGCAGTCAGCAGAGGAGCGCTACCTAAGAGCGTGCAAAGCTCCTGCTGTGTTCCAACAATTGCCTCGCTGGAAGGAGCCATTTGGGCAACTGCAGGCTATGGGTCGTTATATACTCTCTGCAAGGGTTCATGATATGCTTCGTGCCGTGTTTTTTCATGCCGCCTATGCTGGCGATCTGTCTGATTCCCGTGCACCAGAGGGATTGCTCTTCACAGCATTCCATCTACTGGCTTTAGCTCTGGATGTTTGCGCTTCACTTCACCACAAACCAAGTCCTAGCAGCAAAGCAGGGATTCCTGTGTTAGAAGTTCCATCCAGTGGCCTCCCACAATCAGTTGATCCCTCATACAGCTGTACAAC
Source organism: Takakia lepidozioides (assembly GCA_030704615.1). Lineage (NCBI taxonomy): Eukaryota > Viridiplantae > Streptophyta > Takakiopsida > Takakiales > Takakiaceae > Takakia > Takakia lepidozioides. The sequence goes on from CM060732.1 coordinate 53,052,421, forward strand.
CTCTACTTGCAATGAAACGCAGGAGCAGTCACCACTTCTGTCTCGTGCTGTTGAAAGGGTATTTGTTGGGGGGGCAGATGGAACGGTCTTGCCAGAGCGCCAGAGTCTGCTGTCTTTACTGGTGTTGCTTCTGCGCAAGTTCAGTTCAGGTGATAGATCCTGTGGGTCAGCCGGTGAAGCTGGCCACTACAATGTTTGTGACCTCATAAAAAGTCTGTTAGGGAGGTTTGCTGAATTGAGTAGAGGGTGTATGTATGAGATTGAGGCACTGGCTCCAGAGATTCTGCACCGGCCGTCAACTGGAGGAACTCACAAGGCTGGTGCTTCTAGGGAGGTGGATACTAAGGAGCAGGAGTCCTTCCTTTCCGACACAGAGAAGCGACGAGCTATTGCCCGGGAGCGTCAAGCTGCTGTGATGGTGAGAGGAGAATACTTGAAGCATTAGCAGACAAATCTACATTCTTTTGAAGCATTTTGACAGCTTCAGATTGGTTTCTGATGCCATGATTACGTGTTGTTTGTCGTGGGGATAATTAATTGTCCATGTTTTGTGGTTCCCAGGCTAAAATGAAGGCTGCACAGGACAGATTTGCAGCTAGCTTGCAGCCAACAGAGGAGAGCAGTGGTCAAGGGTATAGTGAGGAAGCAAAGAGGTCAAAAGAGTCGGAAAGAGGACGTTTTGATGGAATGTGTGATGATTCCAATGCAACTTCCTGTGCACTCTGCCGTGACTCTGCATCTGCAAGCCCTTTGTGTTTCTTGATCCTTGTTCAGGTATTTGAGATGCCTATGTACTTCAATTTGTCTGGTTGAGCAGCAGTTGGAATTGCTGCATCCAACAACGGGTCTTGGTATAGTTAGTGGTCTAATTTGAAGTGAAGATTATCTCCGTCAACTGAGAAAATGGGTTTGTCCTTGTGTGGTCAAAGAGTTAGCCTGAAATGAATACAATCTGTAATAGAAAGAGAAAAGTGGGCTCATCAAACTCTATCACATCTAATCTGCTTCTCTTCTTCATGGATTTCTGCTTCATTGCCACAACATGGGTAGAGGTGGTTTATCCTGTTGCTGGGGCTTCAATGGGCGAGAATATAAATTAGTGTGTGTCTTGTGGTCTTCAAATCAGGTGTCATATCTACAGGGATCCTGTATTTGCATACAGTTTTGCAGAAGTAGATTTACATTTGTTGGGAAGGCTAACACCTCTTACGGTACTTGCTGTTTGCGAGCAGAAATCAAAGCTTCTTGCCATTGCTGAAAAAGCCACCCCCTCGTGGGAGCGCAGTTCAGCTACAGTTGCTGAGGCACCAATGGAAAGGGAAGGTGAGGTCTCTGGGAGTGGGATGGATGGTGGAAGTAGGGACATGCAGACTACAGCAGACCTATGGCACTGGATACAGAATGCCTTAGGGGATGCTCAAACCAGGACACGCCTGCTAGAGGGGGAGGACCTTCTGGAGCTCCTTAGGAATGGGCTGCCCCCAGGCATACGGAATGCGGTTCGAATGGTCCCTGGGGTCATTGTTGACGCAACAGCTGCCCCACCTGCAGACACACAATCAGAGGAGGCAGAATCCAGTGGTGAGATTACTGAAGCGGACATCAGTAGTGAACATGGGACAAGTGAAGCTGCAGGTCTGTGTTCCATCCCTGTCCTGGAAGGTCTAATGTTTTGTGCTGTCGAGGTGGGAGTGATGGTTCTGAAGATGGAGCAAGAATTGTTGTTAAGAAGTCAGAGGGAATCCATTGTGAGTACTTATTGTTCAGTACAGGTGCTTCGGATGTAAATTGGTGGGAGGAAAATCATGGTGGGGGCAACCAAGAAGAGAACAGTACAAGCAGGGATGTAGCTATTGCAACAGTACTTGCAGAGTATGTTGCGGCTGTCTCCCGCATACCCTTGGACCGGCAGCGACATGGAGGGGGTGATTCCCCAAGGCAGGGGGAGGCAGATCAAGGAAGAGAGGGAGGTGCTGCTCGCGGAAGGAGGACAGCTGCACGGGCCCCACCAATTGCGGAGGCAACCCTGTATAACAGCATTGGAATAAATGACACAGTTGGCATCTATCTGTCAGCTTGTGGCCATGCGGTTCACCAGGAGTGCCTTGACCGCTATTTTTCATCACTTCTTCAAAGGTGTTTGGGTGTCTTTCAAACTATCATTTTTCTATAAGTCTTATGCTTTGAAAGCTGATGAGAAAGTCCTCCTGTATTCATGCAACAAACTGTTGATTGTTGTTGTCCTCATTGTATCGTTGCACTTTCAACCTCTTTTGATTGATTGTAATGCGCTGCCTATTATAGATTAAGTTGAAATAATTGCAAACCCTTTTTGTAAGGGCAGACTGAGGTGTTTGAGTTCCATTGAGTTCCATTTCTCTGTCCAGTTTGTTTAAAATTGTGTAACCAAATGTGTTTGCCTCGCTTGAATGTGTTTCAGATATTACAGCAGGGCTCTATTTGAGGGAGTGCAGATTGTGGACCCAGACATGGTATAACAATCCCTCTCTCTCTTTGTATAGAAATGGCACTCTCATGTCTTGTTCTTTAAAGTGGTCGCCATGACTTCATATGGTTGGGGATTGTCAAATCAGCTTAGATTGAACACAATTGATAGGGTTAACTAGTTGGTCTGCATGGACTCTCTTCTTGGTGTGCTTCTGGATGTATAGTGCAGCTTTTCTGACTGTTGGGATCTGCTGTGTCAGGGAGAGTTTCTTTGCCCTGTTTGTCGCCGGCTTGCCAATTCTATACTTCCAGTCTTGCCTAGGACCGCATATCCAAACACACTATCCCAACCTCCAAGCAATCCTCAAATATTTGCAGCCAGCACTCCATCATTGCAGTTACAGCATGCATTGCAACTGCTGGTGAAGGCAGAAGAACTCGTCTCCAAGCCTGGGTTCCGGAAGGTGGTTGAGCTGCAGCTTCCTGACTCGGTGAAGGCAGTTCTGGAGGCTCTCGCGATGAGATTGTGTGGGTTGTTTTATCCAGAGAAAGACCACTTCAGCACTCTGGTTCATGGCCGAGTTCATCAGGGTTTGCTTCTCTGGGATGTGTTCCGCTATTCAGTCATCTCTGCAGAGCTGGCTGCCCGCAGCCACAAGGTTGGTGCTGGTATAGCGAGTGGCCTGGTGGCATTAGGGGAGGTCGGTGACGCATCGCGTGGTTCTGTGTTGCCTTTATTGCTGCATGCAGCCAAGGCCACACAAAGTCAAAGCAGGCAGGCTGTCCTCCTTCGGGCAAGGGGCATGCAACTTCTGCTGGACTCCATCGTGAATGGCACCTCTCGGGAGTTGTCCGCAGAGAAAGCTTTACATGGTAAGGAGAGATGAAAGAAAGAAAGAGATTCTTACGATAAAGAGGGAATCTGTAACAGTTACATCGCCATTGTTGGCATGACTTGACACTTGTTTGGCTGGTGTGGCACTTGAGTTGTTCAGTTTTTGTTGAAGCACTCTGCAGTAGTGGGACTAATGTAGACCTAAATGTAGAAGTATATCTTGGATGACAGTCTTGAACTGAGCCCTATACAAAACTGTCATCTCAGAAGCAGTTTTATGTCATACATACTTCTGCATGATTCTGATGCATTTGATATCTTCTGTGTGGGCTTGTAGGCAATTTCTCTTCACTTCTGCAGTACTTTGAGAAGGGGCATGATTCAGCTGATGTGCAGTTCTGGACTCGAATGGCAGACCCAGTGCTGGTTCATGACCCTTTCTCTTCTTTTATTTGGCTCCTATTCTGTCTGCCCTCAACCTTGCCAGCAAATGGTGCTCCATTCACAGCACTTGTACATCTCTTTTATCTGGTGTGCGTGACCCAGGTGATTTTGCTATCTCAAGCCCTTTCCATCTTTTTAATTTGTTTCGAAAATTCCTGTCATGACTGATGTCCTTTTGCTCTCATTTGTGAGATACTGTTGCAAGTACCTCACACTGCCTCCATTTGCAAGTTTGCCGAGGATGCTGATTGCCTAATTGGAACCAGGGCCCCATATGAACATTCATCAGGGAGTTTTCTCCAGAAAGTATCAGCTCAAAAGTAAGATTACTGCGTCGCGTTGTCAATGCATGTATTGTTTTGAGCTATTTCAGGAACCCATCTTGACAGGTGAAGAAGATGTAACGCACTTGTGTTATGGTGGTGGTTCAGGTCATCGCACAGGCTGGCGTACCACAGGCTTTAAATGCTGACTTGACCCCATCAGCACATGCTTTTGTGACAGCTCTGCATGCAACTTTGGCAGGCACAGTACTGGCTCGACCCTCCTTGGATGAGGGTACCGCTGATATCCCAGCTGGGTCCCCAGTGATTGTGATTCGTCGACTGACTTTACCTTTCCTCCGTCGGTGTGCTTTGCTACAAAATCTGATGTCAGGATCAACTCAGGTTCATCCAATTGCCAGGGCCCATACGTGGGAGCTTCCTCAGGGCAATGGCTTTTTATTTGAAACCACTCCTGCCTCAAGATATTTCAGGCATGGAGAGGGTCAGGTTTTGCAGGAGATGGAGGAGTTAGAACAACTGGAGCGAGCTTTCTCTGTTCCTGGATTACCAGAGTTGTTGGATCAAGAGGGTGTGCAAAGTGTAGTGTTGCGCTGGTGTCAGCATGTGAAGACTGATACAGGAATTCGCTATTTTCGTCATGGTCCCCGACTGACTACAGCTGCTCCCTTCAAGTTGATGCAGCTACCACATCTGTTTCAAGATCTTCTGCAACGGTATGTATGTTGGTCAGACATAAGTTAAACATTTGGTTATACTTTTATCTGACAAATACGGACAGTCACATTTGAAGACTTGTGCCTGTGTTTGTACTCAGCTGTCATACATCCAGTCAGAGGCTTTTTCTGTAACCCATTCATTTAGTGCAGCTGACTTGATGTACCCGACCTCACAGTACCTTGATCATAAGTATACTGCGAGTTGGAAGCACATTTTTCTCACCTCTCTTTTGGTGAAAGTCAACTGATGTTCACAAGGACTATGTGCTTTCCATTGTTTAATTGGGATTTAAGTTTGCCACCTGTGCGTCAGTTGATGGAGAATGAGTCCCTAGTGTAGTCCTGACTATTCCTGAGAGCATTCGGTGGGGGATACTGCAGAGTCTCCACCCTAGTTGAGATGTAGGGAGCTCACGTTTACCAGTTGCAGTTTTTCTTTGTTAGTGGGTGGGTGGCTGTAGATTGATCTCTTAAAGGCTGATGGAAATGCAAAGACCTGAACTCTAAAATGGATTGGATGAGTTTTGTGAGTTCAGGTATGTGAAGGAGCGTTGTCCACGGTGTAACACGGTACCAGACCGGCCAGCATTGTGTCTCTTGTGTGGGGCTCTCTGCTGTGCTGTTAGTCAACGGCCCTGCTGCAGGTTGCTTCTTCATTCCCTAATTTCAAGTGGCACTCCTAATTGAAAGATGATGGCAGAAGGGCAGGAACTCAGGCAGGCATCTATTAATCATTTTGGGAGCTCTTGGGAAGTGAGCTCAAGCTTTCCTTCAGTGGCCCTCTATTTGGAATTGTGTCAAAAATATCCATCCTTACCGGTGCTCAGTCTACCAGTGAGCACACTAGCCGGTGGTGACACAAGTTGTTGATCCTCATCAGATGAAATTCTGCATTGATGTTGTGGATAAATTATCTCTCACCAAGGTATGTTCCATGTAAAGGTTTAATACTAAATAAAGGGTGTGCTCATTTGTACAGTATGAACCGGCAAGGGGAATGCTACAGGCATGCCATGGCATGTGGGGCTGGCATTGGCGTCTTCTTGATGTTGCGGGTTTGTTTTCTACTCGTTTGTGGACTTCGTTAGTTGACTTTGTTAGTTGTATTTGACATGTAAAAGACACAAATCAATATAACTACTTCACCTTGCTGTGCCATCTGCATGAAATGAGTTATGTTGTGGAACCTCTTGCAGCACCTCTTGCAGTGGGCTTTTGTGGCCCAGGGTGGTGGGGTATTCAATGCTCATGGGGTGATTGTAGTAAGTTGCCATAGCACCAAGGTTGGCTATTCCTAGGTTTTTACATCATCTTCCGGTCCTCATGTCTCCTTTCATGACAAACTATGTCTTGCTGTGCATCCATTCCTTACTGTCAATAAGGGTATCGTTTATTCTAAATAGTGATTGGGCCTGCTGGTTGCTTGTGGCAGAGGACCAATATTCTGCTGCAGCGGTGTGAGCGACAAGCTATGTGGCCATCACCCTATCTGGATGCTTTTGGAGAGGAGGTAATTTCTCTTTGATGTCCCTGTAAGTATGTGTGACCCTCTTATTTCCTTAGGTTTGACCAAGCCGTCCGGATTATGGCATGACTTGCTTGGCCTTTAAGCAGCAAGTACCAAACCTTCTCAAGTTCTACAGGCAATGTGGATAACTGGAAGGTTACAGTTTCCTCTGTCCTGGTTTGTTGATGCAACTCAGATGAAATTTCCAGTCGCTTGATACTGGCAAAATAGTTGGGATCATTTGAAGGAATTGATGGATTCAAAATCTCACAGGAGGGCCTGTCTTGTCTGGTATGTTCAAAAAATTCTTGCTGCTCTAGTATTTTTGGTAATAGATGATTGATGATCGTGCATGACAGGACATTGAATTGCGAAGAGGCAAGCCATTGCATTTAAGCCAGGACCGCTATGCTGCCCTTACTGCGATGGTAACCTCCTGTTCCTCTCCTTGTGTTGCTGAGTTTGCAAGTGCTCATGCAATCAGTGAAAGAATGCTTGATACATTGTCCCATGTTGGATCTTTGAGTGTTTGGGTCGTGGGTTTGCAAGTATTTCATAAATGCTGCAGTAAACATGTTATTGCACTTACTGGAAAAACATAGTCCACGTGCTGGTTGACTTAAGATTGGCAAAAATGTGTGCCAGAAGAGAGAAGAGTCATCTGACATTGTCTGGACGCAATCTCTTGGAGTTTTCTTCCTAACAGATAGGTTAACTTGTACGGTTGGAATATTCCAGGTTGCGTCACATGGCCTTGATTACAGCTCACTTGTGTTGTCGCACACCACCCGGGATACCTTGTTTTAGAGTTGGTTGCCTTGCCCGGGATCCTTATCTTCCTCCGTGACCGCTTGAAAAAGGTAATACCTGGATACCTCCAGTGACTTTGTGATGGATGCCCTGCACTAAAAAAGGGTATAGATATATACCCTACCTTTATATAGTACTACGGGAAATCCACATTAGCTCTTCTGCAAAATGTGGGCTGGTGGAATTCTAGTAGAACAGGGCACCCTCCATCAAGGCACGACTTTCTCCTTAATGAGGGGGTGATACCTTTATATAGTACTACGGGAATTCCAGATCAGTTCGTCTGCAAAATGTGGGCTGGTGGGATTCTAGTAGAACAGGGCACCCTCCATCAAGGCACTACTTTTTCCTTGATGAGGGGGTGGTGCAATGTCTACTTGAGCCGAGATTGCAGGACGACCAGGCTATTAAAATATTACAATTGTTTTTTGTTTTTTGTTTTAATTTTTTGGTTTATTACATTGTTGAATAATGCAGAATTAAGGTTTGTATGTAGTGTATGGTATTTAATGAAGGAAAGCTGCTTTATAGAACCAGTGAATATCGTTGAAGATAACTGTATGCCTAGACCTGTTGCAAATAACATGTGAATTTCATGTGCCAGCCTCTCTGGCAGTTTAGCAGTGAATGCCTGTGTACCTAATTATTTTGTCATGATGCAGGTTTTCTCCAGTTGCATCTAAGGGACCAAGTAATGATGGAGAACATGAAAACGGAACTGGAGTTGTAAGCACTGCAACATAGGAGATAAGCTTGTGTTGGTGGCAATCTGTAGGAAGGAGCAGTCACTTGGGAGTTGGCAGCTGTATTGACAAGTTGCAGAGTGATTATCCTCCAGTGGTTCTTTACAACACAGTGCATGTACAGTAGTTAGGTGTCCTCGAGAAGTTGCTCATCCTGCGTGCTGCCAGGTGTTGTGCATTAGCTTTTCTCAAATTACGTCGTTCAATCAAAGAGTAAAGCAGTTTTAGGAATTGTCGCACATGAGATTATATGGTCTAGACGATGCCTAACGAGGGCATAGGCAAGGCAGAAGCAAGCCACAAATGCAAAAAATGTGATGCAGATAGCCTCTACATGAAGGTTGGTAAATGCTCACAAATGCTCAGGAAAGGAAGGTAGACCCTCTGGACAGGGCAGTGCCCTCTTAGTAAAGGTCCTACGGGTTTTAAGCTGTACAGCACAGAGTGTTTTTGCCCCTTGCAATAGCCACTGGAGGATATGATTGTTTTCAGACCATTCTGGTTGACTTAGTCTCCTTTGGACTTCCATCTGATTATGTCTAGGAATCGTCCCATCTTATTTGCAGGTGCTGGAGATTTTGGTTTGGCTCTCTACCTACTGTGAGTTGTGCACACAATCCTATACCATTTAAAAGTAGTGCTAGAGCCCAATGAGTAGCTGTACTTGGACTCATACAGATTCTGACTCCGATCCCAATGAGCATTTGCTTATCTGTGTTGCCCCCTCTATCATTTGACATTTTGTCTGTGGAATACAGTGGGAGTGTGGTCGCGATCACATTACAGTAGCTGTACAGCCCCGCCTTGCAATGGAGCTCAAGTAAATGTGGAACCAGGAGTACTTGAGCTCGTTTTTGTCTAGGAGCCATATCTCTATATCTGCAAATTCAACTTTCCCTTGTTCTATCACAGTTAAATGCACTTACAACATATCATCCTCTCATCTTTGTGAGACGGAGACAGAGTACACAGTATCTCTGCGAATTTTGGATGGAAAATGTGCAGACTACATTCACAGACCATAATCATGCGTGAAGTTTTGGAATATAGAATATAGAATTTCCTTCCCTGCCTGATCAATGTAATTAGGAAACACTCCAGGAGTGTTTTGGAAAGTCTGCGCTTTTGCTTCTGTTGAATTTTTATTTCTCATTTTAGAGAAAGTTATAGTTAGAGTACGTGTTCAAGAGTATCCACAAACAAGACCAGACTCTTATTCTGTTGTTAATGACTCTAATGTATAAATTACAATTTAGATAAATAGAAGTTTTTGCTTTTCAATTTCCAATATATGCGTAAGTGCTACATTTGAAAGTGTTTTATTTCACATCTCTTCTGTGTGGCTAGTGTAACATCCCAGAGCTGTAAGAGAGCGTGGAGTTATGTGGCCATGACATCCACATATTTCTGCCCTATTTTGCATCACTATATGATGATGATGATAATAATAAACGTTTTTGGGTTTTTTTTAAAAACAGGGCAGAAATATCCACACTCTCTCCCAGCTCCGGGGCCTTTTGGGATGTTGCATTAGCCACATAGAAAGAAGGATAAATATATAAATGTATCCATTTATAAATATATATAAATGTGTACATATACATATATATCTATAACATTTATGACGGAGAACACTATCAATAATGTAATAGTTCAATGCACACTTGATAAGACGGTAGGGAGGTTGTGAAGATGCATCTTGTGCATGGATGAGGTTTTGCCCTTCCTCACAAGGGCCAACTTGACGTAGAAGAACAGTATTTCATAATGTCACAAATGTCCAGCATACAAGAGAGACAACACATCCACAAAGCTCTACTAGAGCCACAAGTACACTAGGCTATACATATATGCAAGGTGAGAGTGACCATATACCCCAAACCCCATGTTGAGATGAGCCACCACCTAGCAACATCATACAGGTCAATCAAATTCCCTTGCATCTTGGCCATTGAAGCTTAAAAGGCTGGGATGAAGCCAGCTTCACCAAGGGTTAGCTGTACATACTTTGTGACAAGCCAGGTATAACGGCCTAATGCCGTCTTCTACTAAATGCTAGGGATGAATCCTGACAGGTACATAATGATAAAGCAGATTCTAAAGCTGGGGGATTATGGCGCATCATATATGTGAAGACATGGTCTTTGAAAACTTGAGCTCATCCAAGGTAAAATATAAGGAAGTTATTCCGCCATGGTGTCCATTCGGCAATCGAGACTAGACGAGTTTAGACTTGTCTCTGTCTTTTTCACCTCTCGTGCGTAGGAAAAACCCAGTGGGACAAAACCCATGAGGAGGAAAACCTTACGCAATGAACAAGTAACTGGAACTACAATAACTAGAGAAGGATTGTGAATTATTAGGAAGACTAGAGGCTCGGAAATTCACTCAAGCTACACTTAAATTCCAAAAGAATTCAGACGACCTACTCTTTCTAAACCTAAAATACAGCCTCAAAGATCAGATTGCTCTATTACATACGACCCCTGCGGAGTAAGCTCCACCATCTTGCCTTCCACATTAATACAAGTCAAGTCAAAAGATCAATTCTGAATGGATCAAATCTGTAAGTGCCACTGGCTCCTCGTGAGTCTTACTATTACGCCCATGTAGCAATCGTCCCCGGATCATCATCTTGTACAACAAATTGGGGTCGTCGATCTTCAATTTGGACTTGCATACATGTTTGCCTGCATGCTGAAGACGTAGGCACACGGTCTGACCCACCTAAAACTTATCTGTGTAGTTAACACGCTTGTTTAAATTCTTAGCCTGCTCCTCTTGAGCCAAGACAATGTTAGCTTTAGCCTTTGTCACTGAGACAATGTGACGTGTATGCAACCTATCAAAACAAGTAGACAAATCCATAGGTTCAGACACAATAGAAATCAGCATAAAAGCATGAAAGGAGATACACAAGATCGTCTGTTCAAATGGTGTCTTCCTTGTGCTAGCATGAACATCAGTGCAATAAACAAAACCAGAAAAGGAAGGAAGATGTCTCATTCCCTTGTGAGCTTACCATTCTTCTCCAACATTTGGCACAAGGTTTGATTGAAATGCTCGGTCAAACCATTGGTTTTAGGGTGATATGGGTCGTGGTAACATGTTTGATGCCAAAGTTGAAGCATATCATGGTCAAGAGTTGATTGCATAATTCTTTGCCTTGGTCAATAAGTATCTCAATAGAACAACCATGCCTAAAACCATCTCATCAAAGAAGAATTGGGCAACCGAGTCAGAATGCTTGGTGATCAAGGACAGACTTCTACCCACTTGATCACGTAGTCTGTAGCTACACAAAGATAGCTATGTCCTTTTGACGTGAGTGCAAGTGGTCCCACCAAGTTTAAACGAACACGGCAAAGCAACTCATAAATGACCTCCACCTGCGCAAGGTTAGAGCGACATGCCTTATACTTGGAGACATAGGCTGTCACATCACGTTGAATTCCCTTCCAATAATACACTTCTTGAATGCGTGCAATGGTCTCATTGATCCCAAGATGCCCCGCATATGAAGAAGAGTGAAAGCGTTCTAACAAAGTGTCCAACTGGCTCTGTTGTGGTACCTCCATGTGGTAAGGACTTAATCCATTCATGGTACACTCGAGTCCTTTCCTGGTACACTCCTTGAAGAGATGCCCATTCATGCAACAGTGAGTGTCAATGTTATAAAGCACTTACTTTCTCAAATTCCCCTGAGAAAGTCCTGCAGGTGAATGTCCATTCAAACATCGATGGATAGAGCGCTGCATGTAGGTGATCATCCATGATAGCACTGCACATTACCGAGATTCAATGAGTTTTAGCAAAGGTGAAATGGAGTGCCTGCTTCATGTTATCTCTAGCCCACTAAGTCCTTACCTCATTTGAAACGGCTCATGGGAAGGCTAATCAGGCCTTGAAGTTCCGCCAAAATCCACACCGGAGTACAACAGTAGATACACCAAACCAGATCCAAGGCTGAAAAGGAAAAGCAAGAACAAGGAAGGAAACAACAGCCCCTCCTAAGGCTTTATATAAGAGGTCCATTGCTCATACTAGTACCAAGCAACTCAACCATTATCATCCAAAAGGCTAGACCATCCCATATAATCTCCAAATTGGTGGGATCAAGCAAAAGGGGTGTTGGTCGGCACATAAAAGGTTCACAATAAGGTCTGATTCTTTGGGACATTCCACATCAAGAGTAGCCGAGTCTTCCAAGGCTGGCTCACATGTGGCTCAACTCGAGTAAAAGCATTAACATTAGAGTTTTCATTGCCTTTCTTGTAGACAATGTTAAGGTCAAAAACTCTAATGGTCTTTCTTGTAGATAATGTTAAGGTCAAATTCCTGCAACAAGATTACCCAATGTGTCAATCTACATGCAACTCACGAGGATGAAGCCAGGCTTTGAGGGGAAGATGATCAGTCTCCACTACGAATTTGGAGATCCGCTTCAGGGACTCAAACTTTTTTTGGAGATGCAAAATCTTTATCATGTTTTATTCTATATTACTGGCACTGGGGCAAATAGGGGTGGAGATTTCACTGCAGGCCCTGCCATGGGCATCTTGTAGGATAGGCCCCACATTCATCTCCCATCCTACCGTCCCTGGACAACCATTTAGGCAATAATTAATTCAAAATGAAAGTGCCTAACTCATCCCGGGATTTTTTCAGATTTTGGCCTAATTGTTCGGAAACTATGGGACCAAAGTGCCTAATGCCTAAAAATTGTAGCAAAAAACTTTCAAGCCTCTTCTCATGTTGTTTGTAATAAGATGAAAATTTCATTGAACAAAAATCAATACAAATATATGCATGCGGACTAGTGACTTAGTGAGCACTGGACGAGCTTGAGCCTTGGAGCACCGCCTACAACAAAGAGGGGCATTTTTAGGGTTTCAAAGGAAATGAAGGGTATACCTGGAGCTTGGAAGGGCCCATGGGCATTGGATTTCTATTTTGTAATTTTATTCTTAAGAAAATAAATGTTTTCTCTTCTCTGAATTCCCAATGTCAGAAATGTGCCTAAGCAATCTGTTTGGTTTAAATAATTATTAGGCGCAAAAATGCCCAAACGGTTGTCCAGGGCCGGTATTTCTCCTTCTCCATCCAAAGTGACACAAATTGGAGTGACACACAACGCTGCTGACATAACCAGAATAACACCAGTAATTAGAGTTTACCATTGGATGTCAACCAACCGCATTACGAAGGGGTTTCTAGGCAGTTAATGTGGGTACTTGCAGACTTTCCTGTCCTTGGGAGAGGAGTCCACATTCCAAGCAGAAGGCTACTGGCCCTTCGGGGTGAGTGATACCAGAAGTTTCGCTTGCCACTACAAGAGTCTTCCTTTGGCAAGTGTCTACCTTCCTAGTAGTTGGAGTGACATTGGAGCAACATGGAAAGGAAAGAAAAACTAATAGTAACATCAGTGTGAAGTATCTCAAAGGAAAAGAGAAAACAATTGAAAACCTGTGAAATGCTCAGACAACATGATGCCAAATCTATCTTAATTTGTCAAGACCCAAGGATAAATATAGATACAGCATAACATTGACATTGAGGTATCTAGTACCTCTTTAAAATGTAACACCCTGAGGAAGTCCCACATTTAATGTCTTGACAGTGCATGTGCAACAGACATACTTCCAAGTCAACTACAACCAGGACCATGAGCATTCTATACTACCCCAACCCAAGCTGTCACATCCATTGGAATTGCCGGGTTGGCAATCTCATGATAGTGCCTAAACCATTGCATCAAACTGAATTGACAAGGAAATAAATTTGATGAGAATTTTAAGTCAATTATCTTCCTACACCTGCAAAAAGTACTCCACTTTCCCCACCAAGACTGCAACCATCCAAGATGCAGCTGTAACCACATTCAAACTTGCTCGATGTTCCATGCAGAACCTGCTGAAGACAGTGTGAATGGCTTGACAACCTGTCAATCACTGCACATTAACACAAGAGCCAGTAGATCCTTAGTATTGCTGTTGGATCTACTGCTTTCACTTGATGTACAACACAAGCCTACAAATGACATTGTAATTCAAGCGTCTTTGCAGAGGTAGAGAAACCCCGGTCATAGGCCTTTGGCTAACACATTAGAGTCAGATACCATGTAGAAGTCAAACATAACCATCATTCTAAGGACAAGGAAAAATGACTTTTGAGAGGGAGTAATACCTTGTTGGCAATGTTGCTGGAAAGCCTAACACATTAGAGACAGATACTATTTAGAATCAAACACAACCATCATTCTAAGGACAAGGAAAAATGACTGGAGGGGAGTAATACCTTGTTGGCAATGTTGCTGGAAAGCCAGTCAAGCCCCTCATACAAACCCTCGCCTGATGTAGCACAAGTACTCTGGATGTACCTGGTGAAAACAGAAGTACAGTGAATATGATCCATGTTTAGAAGGGCCCATTCCCAAGCATGGCCTCATAACAGCTTGAAAATGCAAACAACCTACATCTTCATTGCTGCAGTGACTGCTTTCATTATCTCAATTTGTGTAGAGTGAATGCATATTCTACCAACCAGAATATTTCACCATCTAGAGACATATTGATATGACCGATGTGCTATTTTAGGAAACCATACCAGTGCCGCTGACGCAAAGAGTGCAGACCAAGCTTGTCAGTGATCTCAGCGGCATTCATGGCGTTAGGCAAATCTTGCTTGTTGGCAAACACAAGCAGCACTGCATCACGTAGCTCATCCTGAAGGCCACAATATCAGAAAAACGAGCTCAGACAGCCACCAATTAACATAAACGAAAAGCGATAAAAACCAAAGAAGAGCATCCAAACAGAAAGAGAGCAATGGCGTCAGATCAAATAACATAAAGAAAACCGAAAAAGAACATTTCAAACAAAAGGAGAGCAATGGCGTAAGATCTACGAGGGAAGTGGCCTGCAGACCTCGTTCAACATCCTGTGAAGCTCGTCACGGGCCTCAACGATACGATCTCTATCATTACTGTCCACCACAAAGATCAAACCCTGGGTGTTCTGGAAGTAGTGCCTCCACAATGGCCGGATCTACGCTCCACACGACAAAAAAGAAACGTGAGACAACGAGCCAGCGTTACAGAGATCACAGACTTAACATGATTCCACACTTAGATCCTTAGCACACTCGATGCAAATACAAGCGATGAGAGCCAAGACAATAGGGAACTGAAGTCGAACACTGAATATGCAAGGTCGAAGCCTTCAAAGCCGACACTAACAGGCGTTGCGGAGGACCAACCTTGTCCTGACCTCCCACATCCCAGACTGTGAAGCTGATGTTCTTGTACTCGACTGTCTCCACGTTGAACCCTGAAAGCCAGCCAAAGTGCTCCTAAGCCAAACAAGATCCAGACTACAGAGCTAGAATCCGTCACCTGAAAAAGAACAACAAAGGCTTCAAGGAATCACATACCGATGGTCGGAATGGTCGTCACAATCTCTCCAAGCTTCAACTTGTACAGAATGGTGGTCTTACCCGCCGCATCGAGACCTACCATCAAGATTCGCATCTCCTTCTTGGAGAAAAGCCGCTGAAAGAGCTTCGTGAATGTGAGCCCCATAGTGCTCGGTGGCGCCTGCCTCGCTCCTGCTCGCTGCCTCTGCTAGGTACTCAATCTGCCACAAAGAAGAGCACGTAGAGACTAGAGACGACGAGGAAGGATGTCTGCGCACCAGACGGGAAAACTGCGCGGCCGTTCTAGACCGTGCGTATAACCGCGCGTCGCGCGCGGTAGGCCCCAACCCTGTAGAGCTGCACGCGTCGCGCTGTTTCTTTTGAATTATGAAGGATGTCAGGATTTGAGCGTGATGAAATGTTTTGGATGTAGATAGATAGATACCTGAATGGAGGTAATTCTAAACGAGGTCCGGTCATGAAGAAGCTTGCATGCTATGAGCTTGGCCCACAGCCCTAACAGCTCTGGTGTGCGTGGTGCATGAGGTCGTGTAGCTGCCATGCCGATCGTCGTGTGCAGCGTGTTTGTATGTGCTGCTTTTTCTTCCCTGCTCAATCCAAGTTCGTGCTCATGAAATGTGTGAGGTCTCAAGAGAGGTCTGTCTTTTTGTCTAGTAGGAAGTGGGCATGGCAACAAGAAATTTCGCCAGTGGTGTGCATTTCACTTTGTCACAGTTCTCGAGTGTTGCTTTGGGAAGAGGGAGTGACAGATTCTCCCTTGCTTTGTCTTCTCAGCAAGTCCACCCTGGTTCGCTCTGCTTGGCAGTGTCAGCTGGAAGTTTATCTTTATTCACGTCAGCTGAATCAAGCTCTTTGTTGGGCATTGAAGCATTTGTCTGCAGCCGTTTGTTAGGAGGATCTGGTAGTTTTGGAGAGGAGAATAATCGGTTACTTACGGGAAGGTCTAAATTTAGTGATGCAGCGACATCGAATTCCGCAGGCGGCCTTTTTGGCAGTTGTTATGGTTTATCTCCATGGGGTATTGAGGCTACGAGAGACTGCTCTGATTTTCAGCCAGGAACATCTGACGGGGATATAGCCATCAATAGCCCTTCATCTGAGAAGGAGATTGACGCAACAATCCACCTCAAGCTCCCGGCATACCTCGCCACTACGGCGGAAAGAAATATGAATTTTGCAGAGCAGGTAACGGAGATAAGGAGAGAAGCAGGGGACGATTTGACAAGCGATGAAGAAGTAGAGGAGGGAATGTGGAGTGTGGTTATCCCTACGTACAATCGTCTTCCTATCCTAACGAAATGCTTACAAGCGTTGGAAGAGCAGATGGCTTATGGTCCGAGTGGAATCAAGCGTTATGAGGTGGTGGTTGTTGATGATGGGTCTACTGACGGCACTGTGGAATTTTTGCAACCTGTTCTTGGATCTCCTATGGGTGGCGACATAGTTGGTCAGCACGCGATTGGCGAAGATAATACACCTGTGCAACAAAGTCTGCGATATCCTCATGTTAAAGTACTAAGGCAACAGCACGCAGGTCAGTGGTGATATATGAACTGGGATGTCATTCTGATTAGACATTTTGCAAGTTGCAATCGCACACTTCTGTGACGCATAATTAACCGAGGCCAACATTTAACTGGTGCTAGTACAATCTGAGCAACTAAAAAGATTTTGTAGTACATTTTCTAATGCAAATGCTGCAAGGAATTCGCAGACCCTATTTTACTAAAAGTATTTAACGCCTATTGATCATAGCATATGTGCTATGTTCCTGTGTGAACCATTGGGTTAGATCTTACTCTCAGCAACCAGTACACATCGGTGCAGGTGCGACAAAGGCAAGAAACTTGGGATTGAAGTATGCAAGGGGGGCCATTATTGTGTTTATAGACTCAGATCTTGTCGTAACCAGAGACTTTTTGAGAGCACACAGCAATGCCCTGCAGGAGGCGTGGTCTGAAGATGGCGATAAGCGGGCCTTCACATATGGCCGTGTTGTCAATACATCCAACTTTAAGGATCCGCATTTAGAGAAATTCAAACTTACGGTACTCTGTCTTTCACCTCTCTTATCCCCGTTCACCCTCCTCTTTTTATGGGTAGTAATGTTACTCTCTCTAAGATCCTATACATTCAATGCAAGGCATTAGGAACCTTGGGGATAGCTAGAGACCGTGTTTGCAGGCTTGATTATTTACTACAGAAAAAGTGACAAATGCCTGCCAGAATTGTGTGCCGGCTTTCATTTGGGTTCACTTCCATACTGAGACAAAGTTTCAAGTTTTACTTTCAGATCTTCTGTTTGCTAGTGGCCTGCAGGACTATTCAGCTGCATTTTTTGCCACAGGGAATGTTGCAATCTCTCGTCACCTTCTGTTTGATGCTAGTAAATTGCTACAAAGCAGTGCTGAGGGTCCATTCGACGCAGATTTCAGTGAATATGGCTGGGAGGACCTTGAGCTTGGGGGTAAGTTATTCCTTGATGGGGTTACTCCTCCTTGGCAGAGGCCCTCTTTTGTCAAAAAGACTGCTTAGCATTTTCTTTCTACTGCTGAAATATTAACATGTTATCTTACATTTGCCTCCCACTGTACTCAAAAGATCTGGGCAAACTTAATTGATGCTTTTAATGCTCCTACAGTGTTGCAGACTTAGGGTGTGAGACACAATAATTGATGTTATTGAGGACATGTATTTGTTCTTGGCGATTATGTCTGAACTCGAGAGTGATTTTTGCAGTGCGTTTGAGGCAGATTGGGGCAAGGATTAAGCATACCCCCTCTGCAGTGGGTTATCATTGGCATCCTGCCTTCTCGATTGCTCAAATACCAAAGCTTATTGACCAGGTCTCTATTTCCACCTCTCCTTGTTCTTTAAGAGCTGGATTTCAATGTTGGTTCCTTGTTTGTACAGCTTCGATTGCAGTGATGTACTCGAGGCTTTGAAAGCAAGCAATCGTTTAGAAAGCTCAAGTTTTTAGCCATTGTCAGTCCGTTGAGTAGACACATAAGGATTGAAGGTGCTTCCAGACACTCTCCAGTTCTTCCCTTCACATGTACCTGGTTCTATGCACCATCTCAGCACCATAAATTGTTGATCAATACTCTGGCTTCTCTCCTTTTCCAGGAGAGACAGAGAGGCCGAAATGGTGTTCGCTTTTATCGCAAGCATCCCAGACTCAATGTGCGCCTCATGATTCAAATGACCCCATTCCATGAAGGTTTGTGGTCTCTTCTTACTCTTTGGGGCATGGTCAATGAAAGAACACTGGAGCCAGTTCTCCGCTCTCTGGTAGCGGTTGGAAGGCCAGGACTTGCAGCAGCCTTGCTTTCACCAATTCTAAACTGGCACACTGTGCAAGCTGTAAAAGAAGAAGCAAAGAAACTGAAGGAGTGCTAAAGCATGTGTATTGAGGACATAAATCTAAAAGGATTCACAATGAAGCTGTTTTTACAGGCAACTAACCAGAGAACCTGGGTGAATTTTGTCATTGTCGGGTTTATGGTTTGAAATTAAGACCAAAAACCTGTGAGGTTTTGTAGCCATATTCATATTTCACGGAACATAAGGAGGCTTGTAGTGCTCATTGTGGGAAGAACGCGTTGTAAGCATTGCACACTGGCTCGCTAAGGTGCATTGCAAATAATGTTTACATTGTTACTGACCACACCACTTCCAAGTTCAAGTTCCATCCAGACTTCACCAGATCAATTTCTTGTAACTTCCATCCTAAAGTTGTCTAATTAGTGAATTCCATACTGTGTTCTGGTTCTATTTTATGCCCTATGAGCTAGTGGGTTGTATCTCAAACTTACAACCATGTAGGCGCCACACCCTTTGAACAGCCTCTGGAATGAAAGATGCCCCTTCCATTGAGATTCAAAGAGATCTATACATTTGTAATCCCAATATTGTGATCTATCAAGAATGTAGAACACTTGATCCAATGAATAAATTGCTAGCAACAGAAGCTAAAATTGTTCAATTTCTAGCAATGGCGATATAATCACAGTTGCTTAAAATGACTAGAAGTTGAAAACATGAGCAGCAAAAAAGTAGACCCAACCTGATTGTCTTAACATAAACCCTGAAGGCCTACAGCTTTTCCACCCTTGACTGCACCCCTGGCCACCTTTTTATTCATTACTAAAACTGTGCCAAACAATTCAATGTCCAAATGTGTTCCTAACTATATCCTTTACCTCCATCTCAAATTTCATGATTTTTGTCAATAAGAATTATAACCAACTTGTGAGCATGAAACGTTATGTAAAATAGAAAAAGAAAATGTACAAATCTTATCGGAATTCTTAAGTGTCTGATCCAATTGAGTCCAATTTTTGGGACCCTCAAAAGCATTTGGGGGACACCCGGAGGGAAGCCACATGTTCTTGCTTTTGGCGAACATCCACTTCCACACATTGCACTGCTGGGTCCAATACAATGAAGAGTTATTCAATCTAGGGAAAAACAAAGTCGTTAAATCACAATGGTCAAACCTAACCAACAGGCAAGAGCCAAGGAGCTAAGAGAGTAGAGAGGTTGAATCCCCAGCTTTCCACAAGAATATACCACGGGATGTTGGCCAGCTTCTCTTGTGGTTTTCATATTTTTTAAACAAATTTTGGGTACATATTCACTCCAATCTCATACAAAATCGATCATAAATGGCATATTGCGTCGTAATGGAATACAAAATAGTGCATTGGAGATGTAATTTCATGATTTCGAGCAGAAAATTCAGCCTTGAATAATGGATACAGGGCCACTATACACTACGGACCAAGACCAAGACCAAGCGGAAATGGAACATCTTATTGGTCAAGGGCCAAAAATTGGTCCGAAGGGCTTTACACTAGGGACCAAGCCCAAAAGACCAAAGCCGGCCAATATGCTTACATGGCACCTACTTTTGGCACGAACTCTTTGCCCCCAGACCAAGACGTTGGACCAAGACCAGCCCAAGAGTGGCACTTCTTGGTCCCACCATTTCTTGGTCTTGGTCCGTAGTGTAAAGTGGCCCTGACATAACAACCGGCTACTCGCGTATGGCTCCTCATTGTGAATAGTGAAATCTACATTCATCCAATAAGCTTGAGAATTCATCAATTTATTCCTCATAAATTATTAAATAATAACGATGTTACCTAAGGTAGGTTCTACGTGGAGGCACATGAAGTCCTTTTCAGCAAAGGAGAGGAGGTGATAGCACAACAGGGGCTTAGCGATTTTTGACAGCGATGCGTCTCCTCTTTAGGATAAAGAGAAGCCAGCAAATTCTATGAAATATTTCTCTATCCCTTCCGTTAACCTAAACAAAAAACAAAACAAAAAAATTTGATTTTAAGATTTGCAAGGTGGCTTTTGAACTTCTGGATATTTGCACTAATTTATTAGTGCAACTACCTACCACCAATCATCCATAAATTTCAATTATACTAGGGTAGCTTGTGCCATTGGCCCAAGTGTCCACTATCATCTAAGCCCAAGTGCAATCCCCTAGGGCATCTCCCATGTGCATTTCCCATGTCAAGGCCCGATTAATTTTTTTCCATGCAATTATTGAGTAGTAATATATCCTATCATTATTGATATATCTCCCGTCTCTAGGGTAGCCTCCGTTGGCCGAAGTGTCCAATGTCATCTAATTTCCACATAGCCTAAGACCAGATTTGATATATCTCCAATGTGCGTCTCCTATGTCGAGGCCCAAGTGCGACCTCTACAGTAGCCTCTGCCGTTGGCTCAAGGGTCCAATGTTGTCCAAGTCCAAATGCATTTTCTTTCCACAGAGCCTACGACCAGATTTGAACCGCAGACCTTTCCCTTGATATCTATCCTCTCGAGGCTCCAACCATTGTCCCAGGAATTCCACTTTGCTATTCTTCGGGAATTTCCAGCGACCCAAAGTACTTGAAATTCCACATCTCCCACACCGCAGTTCCAAAAATCATGAGACCAAGCCCGTGCACCCCTCCTCGTCGAGGGCTTTCCAATGGCACCAAGCACCAGGGCTGGGGCCTCGCGGTTGGGGACATCTCAAATCTACAAAACAAAACAAATGTCTCGCTTCATATATTGACTAGGGCTTCGCGTTGCTCCGCACTACTAGCGACGACTTCTGAGAACTATGTTCAAGTTTCACAAAAAGGGGTGGGTCATCTGCATGGTCTTAAATACATACATCCCGTACACCATCAATCCATGGGCCACTAGGTATGGCGGAAAGGTTGAAATGGATTGATTTAATAAATAGTGGCACGCAATGAACTGTTAATTTGTTGATAGGGTCTATTCAAGTGATGGACTGCGTTGTGTTCTAATACATGAAGCAGTTTTTGATTGTGAATGTTGCTTAGGAAACGGATCGACGATTGAGTGGTTTGCTGTGAATTTTTAAGTTTATATTTTTCCCTTCGTTTGGCATTTAGCTCATTTGGATTGAAAATACTTTGTATCTGTTGTTGTTTATATATCTTTTCCATCAACATTCAGTGTTTCTTTATTTGAAGTATACTTTTCCCGCCTCTTAGCGTTAGCAGTTTGTTTTTTCATATTGATTTGAAGATTAAATTGATAATGATTGTATAGGTCTCAAGTTGTAGACAAATTCTTGATAAAAACAATAGTTTTGATTAAAGAAAATGATGGTATTGATAAAACTTATGGTCTTGATAAAAATGATGGTCTTGATATTGATATTTGCTTTCAAGGTTTTGAAGTGTCCGTTCTTAGTATGTCCTCTTTCTCTCTCTTCAGTCTCCATTGAAGCATACAACTTTGTTTGGTCAATGGGAACTATGGGCATTAGTTCCGCACTATAATGCAATCAAACCCTCTGACTCATCTCTTTCCACTGTACTATGAAGGATATCCCCCATGCAGGTAGAAGGCTGACTAGCAGAGATTGTGAAAGTCAAACCATAGAAACCAAAGGGCAACTCAAGGCAACTCAGGAGAGAGCGGGAGAGAGTCTCTAATTGGAAGTGTCATGCTTGTTCCAAGATAGTGGATGTGGCTCCATTCCGCAACGACCCAGTTTGTGTCATGGGCTCGCACTGCATCGACTCGGGCATGACAGGCTTCGTCAAAATCCAGGGATGCTCTCGGAGCATGGCATTCCTCCGGAGGCCGCAGCAACCACAGAATATCTTGGGACATCAAACATGTTCTTGTGTGCAGAGATCGGGTCCATCGCCAAAACAGGAGATAAAGATAAAGATAAGAGAGAGAGCAACCGATTTCGTGGCCTCCCAATTTACCCCTACATCCCTCTATACTCGTTGATTACGGAATGACAAGATCAAGCGATGCATCCAAGTGTAATGTGCGTGATGAGAACAATGCGGATACACCAGAAGCCGCAGTCCCATCGCACTGTGAGGAGAGCTCGAACCATAGTGACCCCACAGCATGACTGTATAAATATCTGAAAGGCGACAGGTCATGTACATCCCTATCTGGATTGCGAGACCATTCCCTGAAATGCTTTACAGTACAGGTCTGTATCTTTGTTGGATGCATCAAATAGCTGCCAAAAGAGATACCCAAGCTTTTTCCCCCTCAGTTATCAAACCAGCATATATTTTTCTAAACACCACTTACTGTAATTATTTTGGGGTCTTTTTTGTTCAAATTCAGCCACAACATTCTTTCAGTGTTAATCTGTCTGAAAGAGAACAAATTACGACCTTTCCACCTCATCGTTTGAAGTGAGGAGTTTGCTGCATGGATGTTTGCTTGTTTCGAAAGTAGTAATCCCGAATCGCTCACCCAATAGTCTCTGAGATGACTTGGCAGTCACTGCACCTGAAGGTTCTTGATGACACACAAAGGTGTGGTGCAGGGTCAGCTAGTTCTCAATGTGCTGGCAGCGAGAAAAACCTTTTGCACCTCCTGGACATGAACGTCATGTACAAAGCGCATGTCAGGCACACATCCAACCTGCTTCATCTGCCCAGACAATCCACAATTTGTTCAACCTGAGCTGTGCTCCGGCACCTTTGTCAGAACTGTCCTCCATCATTATTCTAACCTGCACTTGATCCTCCCACCTGCCCTCCTGCAATCATTGATTTTCAATAGCTAAGTTCCAGGGTCCTGCGGACCCAGCTTCAGGAGGCATTTTGCTGCCCGTTCTGCAAGGTCCACCTCACCATGAAGATTGCAGGCACCAAGCAAGGTTCACCACACCGAAGCATCTGGTTCCATTGGCATGTTCTTCCTCTGCCTCATCCAACTGCCCTGCATATCCAAGAAGATCCACCATGCAGCCGAAATGCTCCATTGTAGGAATGAGGCCATGATCTGAAATCATGGATTTAAAGTGCTGACATTGGCCTTCGTCCACAAGGCCCACATGACTACACGCAGTGAGAAGACATATAAAGGTGATACCATTTGGCTTAAAACCCTTCCTTTTTCATTTGTTGGAATAGCTGTAGGGCTTCCATACTACATCCATGCTGAACATATCCGGCGATCATGGAGTTCCAAGAGACAACATTATGTTGAGCCATATTGTTGAATACCTGATGTGCATCATTGAACCTCCCACACTTGGCATACATATCAACAAGGGCTGTCTCCAGATTGATGTTTGGCACCATTTCAGCTTTTAGGATGTCAGCATGAACCTCCATGCCCTTTCCCAGCGCTGCCAGGCTAGCACAGGCATTGAGAATGCAAATGAACGTGACCCTGTCGGGCAGCACCCCTTCATGCACCATTTGCCCATAGGTCTCTAAAGCCTTCCTACCACATCCATGGTGAGCATATCCTGGGATCATTGCACTCCATGAGACCACATTCCGTTGAGCCATATTCACAAACACTTGACGTGAATCCTGTCAACAAGAGTATTCTGCAGAATGATGTCTGGCACAATTCTAAACTTCCTGATCTCAGCATGAACCCACATGGCCTTTTCCAGGGCTGCTAAACTCGCACATGCATTTATGACAGTAATAAACGTGATGTTGTTGGGCGTAAGCCCTGCCTTTACCATTTGCTCATAGACCTCTACAGCCTCCCTAGCACAACAATGCTGAGAATATCCTGCAATCATGGGGTTCCAAGAGACTACATTTCGTTGAGCCATTTTGTCAAACACTTGACGTGCATCCTTAATGCTACCACAATCAGGCTACTACTATCATACTGCTTGAACACATTCAACGGAAATGATCAATCCTACTACTGGGGAGTTAGTTTTCAACTAAGGGCTGGTCTTAATATCATATTAGAAAGCAGAATGTAGATAGCAGCACTGCAACTTTAGCCCTCCATCTTAGATATGACACATGTGGTTGTGGTCACTGCCAATTGCGCTTCGCCCTGATGTGCATAGAGGGAGAGTGTCATCATTGACCCTTCTGACACATCATCTCCAGGGCTTGCACACGCAGGTTGTGGTTTCAAACCCACCGCAGTATCCGAAGCGGGATTTTCCATAGCCAGTGACAATCCAATTGTGGATCGACCTCAGAATTGCAATGCCAGTGCATTGTCAAACACTCGCTTCTCTGTAACTGCTCCATTAGCCCTCTAGATTGCAAAGGAAGTGCTTTTATTGAATGGGGTTGCACTGGCTGTGACAGTGCTAAAGAGAAAAGAAAGGAAAAACAGCAAGGATGACAGAAGGCAATATCATGAAGTTGTGAAAGTTTCCTAATGCATGTTGTTGTCTGCTTCTGCTCACGCACCTTTTTGGCTGCATTGTCCCACCATTGCCTGGGGCTTGAAAAGAATTTGCTCCACAGTTTGTCTGTGCTATTTATATATGCACATTGTCTGCAACCCCAGTAATAATATCATATTACACCACTCACCAGACAAACCAACCATACATGTCATGCCGGTGTAGAACCTAGAACCAAATTTCCGAGAACAAGAGCTCACCTCAGCTGTTAGCCGGGCAAGAAGTTGAGTCAGAAAAGAGCAAGAGTGCTCCCTGGTCAATGAAGCTACGGATCACTGAAGCATACTGCGGCTTTCAGGAGAATATAGTTGCTCAGCTTGCCAAAAAGGTTCCCTCCTGATTTAATAAGGAGCTTTGACAGGGTGTGGTGAATGCAAAGTCCACCCAACAACTGCTATCAGATACAGCAAGCTAGATTACACAGAGGAATAAGAGAGGAGTTGAACTTAAATGTAGCAGCATTCACAACTAACCCCCCCGCACCCCCCACAAAAAAATCCCCAATATCCAGATGGGTAGGAGAGACAGCAGTACTTAATTACACTTTGCTTGTCATAAGCCTCGAGCCCATGGATAGCATTCGAACTAGGCCCATGCAAAACGATGTAGGGAGAGGGGCAGGGAACAGGGTGAGAACAGACAAATGCACTACATTGGGAACTTCAACCTGCCATCCCAATGTTTATCAATACCTTTGCAACGTTCTCACCTGTGGCACTGTAGCCATATCACCCTCCCATGCATGCATAATTTCTACGGCTACCGCTGCTTGGTTTAACTAACTCTTGTCGACTAGTCCAGGCATTGAGATGGTACAATCGTGACATCTTGCATAGAAATTGAGATAAAATCGGTTAGGTTTCTCTGGCTGTCCACAGTATGTATATTGTTATTCCCACATCCCCAATCATCCATTCGAAAGGACTCCTTGGAGCCCATGAAGCCATACCAGTCTTCCATAGGAACACAAATTACCGGCTGGAAACCTCAGTTTTAGAAAGAACAGGTGGACTGGCCAGGTTGAATTCCATAATACATTCTTCCGGGATCCATTGTGTTGGCAATTTCCTTCCCTAATATGATCTGGGGCGTACACTTCCTGTGATTGCGCTCCACATTCCAACCACCACCTCCACTTCCTCCTCCTCTTCCTTTTCTGGTCTCCACAGCCCGGCAATTGGCTTGAAACTGCTGCAAACAGATCTCCATGCAATGCGATTTGGAACATGCAGAGGGGGAACTAAAGTATACACCCCACATATTCTTAAATCATTTAGTACAAGGCGAATATTGGAAACAGCGTAGCCTTGGAGAGACTTGTAAGGACACCCACAGAGTTCATGGACGTAGGAGCGGAGCGAGGGCATGCCGACGTCGCGAGGCTTACACATACATGTTTTCTCTTTGGGCAATATGGGCAGCTCAAAACAAAAATGACGACGACGACGATGACGTGGCACTATGGCACCCTATATCTGCTCTACGCTAAACTAGCTCTCGACCTTTGGGGCTGCTTCAGTTATGCAACGTGATAAGGTGGGCGTGCACCTGGTTTCCCTCTGCTAGGCCTTTCATGTTAATGCACTCCTGCAAGACACAGATATAAGTATTGGAGTCTGCCCAATTGCTCCCTTGGCTCAAAATGTTGCTTCTTTCAGTCGGCCAGCTTTATACACTGTCCTCACATCCTTCTTGTTGACTCCCTCACTTGGTATTCTTTCAGAAGCAGGGATTGTGGAGGTGCTACGCCTGCTGCTACATCGATATCCAGCAGACACCTGTGCCTCATTCATGCCCTCCATCCTGCAAGAGTCCTGATTCTTAGTTTCGGCAAAAACTATATCTCCATGCTCTTAGATACGTGAAAAAAGATATCAGAATACGGGCAGGTTTCTGGTTTTAATGCAAGTCATCGACTTGTATCAATTGAGTATGTTTTTGGAACCCTTGAATGCTTATCAGAACATTACCCTTTGTATGCTTGGCCTGGACTTCCAGGGTATAATTCGGAAGTTATACAATCATCATATTTTCCTAGAATTTGAATCATAGTAGCAAGCTCTTCTTCCACCCATCGAGTCGTGCACTTATGTCTGAAGTCTGGTAATCTTGGACTTTCCTGTGAAACAGAGTGCGGGCAGCTGAGTACCCACAACTTGAGCCCCACATAAAAACCAGGCTACAATCACCAAGCATCTTTCAAACGACTGGAATCAACCTTGACCAATGCTACTACTGAGGAAGATAAAGCTACTGATAGCAACATAACGGTTCTCTTTCCCTGCCGAAAAGCAAAGTTGTCACTGTTCTATGTACACTCTAGTCCACCAATGCAGAGATTCAATTGTGCGCCCTCCTTGACAAACTCTTTTAGGTCCTACACGAAGATGCCCTCACCTTCTCAGACATGTGCCCCACCGCTGTAAAAGGACCTGAGAGGAACTCCTCCCAGAGCCATTCTATGCTCGTTGCTATACCTGCATACAATTAGCTGCATAAACATGAGAACTTTGCTAGTTGCTGATCTGCTCACTGTATATTGAGAGTACGATTGTAGCTGTTGATTAAGATTCTGCAAGTTACCGTGCGTTATTTCTCTGTGTCACGCACAGAAAGAACATACACACATACCAATTACATATGTTGAAGAAGATACTGAAGAAGTTTGTAGTGGTCAAGACCACCCTTCAAGCCAGGCTGATTGTGGGTCCTACTCACGTTTCCGCCACAGCTCGTGCTTGACCAGACTGTGTCCTTCGACCACAATCTGTCATCCTACTAGAATCTGGACTTCCATCTTGAAATGTCGGCAGGGCTCCGACATTCACACCACAATTAGAGCCATAACCTGATATCCATCCGCCATCCCATTGTGCTCGACCTTCCCTCGTCAGTACTTCTGCTCTACCCAAGGCATCGCCAAGTTGGGTACCCAAATGGACATCCAATCTCTGCTACACGGCCTGAGCCCACCGCGCAAGGAGATGCCAGTGCCTTTGGTACGACCTCCCCCCGTGCGCGCAGGAGGCCTCCAGAGCACGCTGCCATCCTTGTGCCTGTGATGCAAAGACGAAGCTGGCAGCAACGGTTGTGCAACAAGGACTGAAGCACCAGTTCAAAGCTTTCAATGGGCCAAAGACACCATCAACTCATTTTAATGCGCAGATAAACTAAATTGCACACTTTTTGTATGTGACCAATTGAATTGCAACGCATTGCAAATCATCTTGCCCTTTTGCTCATAAGAAATTGGTAACTTCAAGTGAAGGTTTCCTTCTCACGCCACATCTCGAGTCTACTCAACTTGTAGACAACACACGCAGCGTTGGTGATGATCAAAGCTTTCCAGTGCAGCAGTTGCAAGGACGGCGGATCAAGTGCGGTGATTCACATCTAGAGAAGGGTCGTCTAGGGCTGCGGAGGGAGACGAAGGAGAAAGATGGATGGCGACACCACGTAGTGGTACAGTTATCCCTTCGCGTTTGCCGCACAGTCTCAATTCAGTTACACATGTGGGCATTTCTACTTAACTTGTCTAACACCACTCCACTTCACTTGCGTATCCCAACCAACTCACTCTCATTGAGACATACAACACATCGATATTCTTGAAAACGGGTCAAGCTTGCTATCCGTACGAAGCAAAGATTTTCCAGGGATCTTTAGGGTTTCTATGGACAGACTACCAATATACAGCACGGCTGCAAATAGTAATTTAGGGAAGTGGGTGGCTAGCAAAGAAGGTTGAAGTACCAGAATAGCAAAGCAGTAGCGAGGCTTTTGATAGCAAATACCAACAATAGTTGGGCTCATGGCTGTGAATTCTCAGAGGCTCAAGGCTAAGTATTTCTTTCCCCTAATTTTTTTTCCCCCGGGCTCCGTTAAGGTTAGGATCACAAGAACACAATTGGAGAGGTTTTGTCGCCGAAACCACCTCGGCAATATGGAGGAGGAGACTTGGAGCATGCTCCCTTTCGAGTTATTGATGATAGTGTTGGTCCTTTTGCCATATCGAAGTCTTCTCCGCTTTAAGTCGGTTTGCAAGTTGTGGAATTCCCTCCCATCCACTGCTAGTTTCCAACAACTCTGTCAGCAGCTCCCTCTTCACGAAGAATCCTACGTCTGGTCTTTAAACAGACCAAATGTTTGCATGCTGTATGCACCCACAACTCGACGGTGGCACAGGATCGACCTCAAACTCCCCAAGGATATTTCACCATACACAGCTCGTGCTGCAGATGGAGGCTTACTTTGCATAACGGACTAGCTGGAAGCGGCCGGTCATGACATATCATGGTTTGTGTATAATCCTCTCCTGCACACTTTCAGACAATTGCCCGCCCTGCCTCACAATCCATCACGTTTCGAAGCGCCAAGAGTGCATTTGATTGTGGATAGATGCACTAAGAGCTACAAGGTCATTGTGGTATCATTCTAGTATCGCGACAACACTAGACTTTGGAGGACACACATCTATGACTCAATTTGCGAGTGTTGGACCGAGACTGGAAAGATGCCAACAGTTGGTGATCGGGACTATTGTCCAACAACTGTGATATTTGGCCCTACTCTCTTTGCTCTAGTTTATGGACCAGGGCTGCCTGACGTCTACCTTTTGGTAACACTGGCAGCGGTGTGTGGACTAAAGTTGCTATACAGATGCCTGATCTTCGCCATGATCCATTCCTTGTAGAAAGTGGGGGGAATCTTGATCGTGGTCGCAAAGCGCCACCCATCACATGCGTGTGGGAGTTCAAAGTTTCTGCAACGACTGATGCAGAGTGGGTGGAGATTGCAAGAAATAGTTGGGGCCCCCTACTATTGCGAAGTGGTGAGCAATGACAATCTCATATTCTTCTGGAGCAGCTCTACAGTTCGACAAGTAATTGTTGTGATGTATGACATGAAGCAAGCCACATGGACATCCCCTCAGGAATTCTTTCCACCTGAATTACCATTTACTTGGCGGGACACCAGTTTGGGTAGCGGGGGTCTTAGTTTAGGTGCAGAAGTCTAGAAAAGCTTTTCTTCATTGGCCTTGCCTTCAGCAGGATACTACTGTATATCTGAGTGGGTCCAGTTGGGCACAGGTTTCTTGTGTTCCTTATGTGTTTCGTTGATGGATGATTGAAGATATCCAGGATTTTATTACATGAATTACATGAAGTCATTTTCAGCAAAGGAGAGGAGGTGACACTTGGGGAAGGCACAACAGGTGCTTAGCGATTTTTGACACTGATGCGTAGTCTAAAGAGGAGCCAATAAAAATACAGGTGAGCATATAAAACATATCGGTCACTATACAAGCTCATATACCAGCCACATGATACTTCTAAGAAGGTTATAATGAAGACCGATCCACCTCTATAGTTCAACATCAAGAGATAGAAAAGTTAATGCACAGCCCGACCTGAAACATAGCTGGATCCCATGCCGTTGTTGCCACTGCCTTGCCCACTTTGCAAAGCCCCCAACTAATGGACCCTCCCTCCAACCTGCCTCTTATGTGCTCCCTCTTTGGCTATAGCTTGCCAAAATGACCTTGCCACACCTGTAGAACCTCCTCCAATCTCCTAACCAGCATGCCTTCCATATTGCCCCACATGCAATTCCCACTTTGACATGGCATGGAGTAGCCATGTGGGGCCCGCATGCTAGCCATCGTTGTTTTCTTTGTTTAATTTTGTTTTTGGAACTAAGGTAGTAGTGATCCAGAAGGGAGTCCACAGTATATCTATCTGAGCTCTGCTTGTAGATCTCCATTTCTGAAAAACGTTGAATTGAAAAACTGTGGATAAAAACTAAAGCTATCCGATAAATGTTTGAACTATGATCAATGATCTGATAGTAGGTAGATTTTACCATTTTCATTTCGATTTTTTCCCTGGAGGGTAAGATAAGTTGACAGAGTGCAGTTAAAAACTTTTTTCAGTTTTTGTAGGGAGCAAAAACATCCTATTATTTACACTCATGAATTGACAACCGAATTCACAATTTTTCATTTCTTTTCTTGTGGAAACTTATGGAGTCACTGGGCACTTAGTAGAGGAGGGAAAAAAGAACCCACTGAACCCAAACCCACAGAGCAATGAACAGTGCACATAATTGACAAACCTCTGATCGGCCCCAGCCACACTGTATCATTTTGTTGAACTGATTTTGAACTGATTTTGACGGGAATGCATTTCCATTGCCACTATCCATGATTTCCTTAAGTCCCTACCAGAAGGTTATATAGTACTATTGTGATCATCCTTCTACAGCAGGTTAAACTATCTAGGTTTGTAACATTGCAAGGACCTAATTTTTTACAATCTATTCATACAGCAGATCATAAATTATGATGTTGGATTTCACTTCCACATGATGTGAGGGATATTGTGCAGAGCAAGCTTCCTGTTGCAACTCTTTTCAGGAGTCAAGCCGTGTAAAGAGTGGAACCATGAGAATGTATTTTCTCCCTTTTTCCTAAACCTTCTGTCGAAAGAACGAGAGGTGTCATTGGGAGATTGGTTCTTTCCCACATATCTTGAATCTGCAAAGAACTTCCTGACCAAACCCTACTTTGCATATGAGGTAAATGGGTCAGGGAAATTTCACAGGATGCCGCCTCTACCGTTTATTCCTACAGAAATAACTCTAGAGCGAGTAACTCTTCTCTCTGCATTTGGTGGAGTTTTCTTCATGAGGGAGCATCATCATGACTGTGATGCACCAAGGTCACCAAGGTTGTGAGGGCGTATGACGTTGGATGTCTTCTACCCTCTTCCAAGCTCTGTGACTACTCCTGAGCTTGTTATCTGCATGGGTAGACTCTTTGCTGTGTGCATATCTTGCCATCCCCAAGTCTAGCGACTACAAAGTTGTGGTTGTAGACTTACTGGAGCAAAAGGATTTTGCAGTCATCTAGCACCAAGCAGCTGATAAGGACCTCTGACTTCAAGTGTGGTGCACAGGGTCATCGCATGTTTGTGGCACTGGGAGGCAATGCGGTGGTCTACAACCTGTGCGAAGATTCTTGGAGCAGTTGGACATTTGTCCGAAAACCTACAAACTGTGACCTGCATGGTCCCTTGGAGCTTAGTCTAAGCTCTCGAATCTGAACAAGTTTAGCCTTGTAAGAAACTCTAGATATGTCCTCCAGGTCTCTACTGAACTTTTAGACTGAAATAAATGATTGTTGGGTATTGTTTCCCGAATTGTCTACAGATTCTCATTTCTCTCTTTCTCCCACCTCTAGAAGGGTTAATCATTTACCTATTGCCTCCGTGAAGAAGGATCAAACACTAAGGTGTGGTGTGAATTTGTAGTTTCTCACGTGGGTGCTCAAATAGTATTTACCTAGTGATCATTGAAGTTTGGGTGACCAACAACGTCTTTACCAAATGGGCCTACTGCCCAAATCAACACGTGAGGACTTCTTTTTCTGGAGCAGGTCATAACCGATGTGTCCGGGGTCAGATGCGGCTGTGACCCTGCACGCCCTCTCTGCAAGTGAGGAGGGAGAGGTGTAACTGACTCCCAGTCTACCAATTGCTCCTGTTACAACATTGAAGTTGCATTGCCCAAATTTCTTCAGAGGGCACTTGTCTACACACTCAGAAATCTTGTCATTTGCTGCAATGCCTCCCGATATCTCTGTAATTACAGGTGAGAATGGAGAGGTCGAATTCAGCAGTATACCCGTAATTAGGCTCACCTGGTGCATCCAGATGTTGTGATGTGCAACTTCATGCGGAAGAGTTGAAACTTCGGTCACAAATCTTTGCAGGCTGCACTGAAGATAGAACTTCCATATATGATGCCCTCTGCCCAATGGTCTGGACAAGTGTCCTTCATTGTTGGTTGATTGCTAGCTGTAATGTTTGGAGACACAGGGTGCTTTGTCATTCTGGTGCTGACTTTCCCTCGCGTGTGCCTTTCTGGACAAAATGCAGTGTCAACTTCTGGTTCCTGTCAATCTCTGTAGAAGATGAAAGGAGCTTAGTGAAGCCAAAGACCTATGGTATGAATTGTTGCCAATTGCCATTGGGTAGAAAGAAACTGATGATTGCTCCCATAGTTGGATTGTTGATTATAATAAGATCTGGCAAAGTGGTAGCATGGGCCAACTTTGGTTTGGGATGTAGCTGACATTTGGGAGATTGAATCAACCCAATGGTGGTAATTTAACCTGAGCTGTGGGTCATATGCTCAGGCTGAGGGATAAGATACATCGAGGTAAGTTGATAACTTGAATCCCCTAGAAAATTCAACACAGCGCACAGATTAATATGTAGGGTGCCTGACTTCTTAGGTGGACAGGCCATGGCCTCTAATTAAAACTTGCCAGATATGACACTTGCACCGCCTGAGCCTCAACAGTCATAGTGGATGCTCCCTGGTAGTTTGATGACAATGAAATGTGACACATTCAGGTCTTGTTGGAGGTGCTTGCAAGTTCTTGAGCTCACAAAATAGGTCTTTCAGTTCCGGGTTCACAAATGCCCAGGGGTATCAGGCTTTATTAGGCAATTGATAGGTTCCACAGTAGTTCTTCTGGGGTTGAGTTACTGGGGGTTTAGCAATAAGGTCTCCTCTGGAGGATGGCAAAGCGATGCTGCAAAGAATCAGCTGTGAGGGACAACCGATCTTCTTTAGTGCAGGCTAAGCGAGCGTGTCCTAAAGACTTGTGCATCCAGTGTTCCCAAAAGGGACTTGTTCTTGCCTAGACAACTGCCTTGAGAGCCTTCAAAATCTCCTCCGCGCTACTGATGGTGAATGCGCCGCCTTCCTCGAGATTCAAGATCTTCACAACTCCATTTTCAGCTAAAAGTGCATACCGGCGTGATCGAACCCCCAACCCAACAGGCTTGTCACTGAGATCAACAGTCACACCCAGTGCCTTTGTAAAATTTGCCAAACCATCCGACAACAGCAGGACCTTGTCACCTGCTCCCACACTTTCCCCAAACGCCCTCAACACAAAGACATCATTCACAGCGATGCATGCGAGGGTGTCGACGCCGGCGGCTCGAAGTTCGTCGGCCTTCTCAATGAAGCCGGGCAGATGCTTCTGCGAACATGTCGGAGTAAAGGCTCCGGGCACTGCGAAAAACACCGCCTTCTTGCCTTCGGTGAGCTCAGACACCTTCACAGTCGTGACATTGCCTTCTTTATCCAAGTACGAAAGCTCCGCCTCTGGAAGCTTGTCCCCCACAGAGATGACCGCTTTAACAGTATTGAAAGACCGAGATACCGACACATTCTTCCTAGGAATCGAGAGCTTCTGAGGACCTGGACCTCCATGCAAACCCACAAAGGAGGTCTTGGGAAAACCTTGCCGCGTATGTGGGTTCCACGTTGCAATGATGGAGCCCGAGGTGTGAGCAGCGGCTGAGGAACTGGCCGGCGCCAAAGCCGTCCCGGACCTCGTGCCCGAAAAAGTTGCAGCAATGTTATTGACAGCCGCCGCCATTTTCACCAACCGCAGAGCCTGAGCTTGTGCTTGCGCTCGAGTAGAGAAATGCAGCATTGAAACTTGCAACACACTGCTGCAATCCCCCACAGCGAGCAAGAAGGTGGGATGCGACGGAGACGGAAGCTTGGGCGAGAAGGACGATGAGCATGCTCACAAATGTGCGACGTGGGCGGTCCTTGGCAGTGGCGGTCCACGGCAGATGTTGGCAGCTGACTAGACATGACCCCCACGAGGATATTTTGGCATCCTGGTCATTTCCCCCCTGCACTCCCGCTTAACTTAGCGTGTGTCCATCGACTCTTCTTTCTAAATTTGCAGGGGTTTGGGAGGATTGATGATCTGCAAAGAGTCCGATTGCAAAGTAAGAGGCCTGGCCTCTAAGTTCTGGTTGTATCAAAGAGCTTCTCGTGTCGATTGCCATAGGATAGACTTTTTTCACGAAGGGAGATAAAGCCTGTGCTCGACTGTATGTGGCGGCCCTATAAATGCCTACATGACTCCCTACGTAGAAGGACCTCGGTGGGGATCCCCACTCTACGCCTCTATGGACCCCTGCACCCGTACTTCTCGTATACAGGTTCAAATTTCCTTGCAAACGTACCACACCCTTGCCCTAGCAGTCGTGAGCAGCTTGCTCGCCGCATAGCCACCTTCTGATTGGCCCTGAGGAGGCCTGCTATAATGCGGTAGCATGGCTTCGTATACATACGGACCCCTACTACAACCACGTCCACCACCCCGACCACCTCTCGTAGACCCCATCTGCTTAAGTATCTTGCGCGATGTAGACTACGGGCAATCGATATTGCAGGACCAATGCACCAATTTACAACCTACCTGCTGTTACTTATATAGCGGGAAACAAGCTGAGCGAAACACAAAACTAGTGTAAATGAATGGTAAGAAACCCTAAAAGTTTATCAGGTAGGTTGAAAGTGGGTAGGTCGGTAGCGGCTTGCAAGCTGCCCTCTACTGCTACGTCAGATAGTGCCTGCGTGTCGCCCTGCTACCGTTAATAGTAGGGGCTCCGTGTATACCTTGCCGCTGCGGCTCGGTATGTATGGAGCCCCTACTATTAACAGTAGCAGGGCTCATGGCAGCCACTATCTAGTCCGTATATGCCCTATAGGGCGGACCCTGAACCCCTTCTCTTTCACTGTATCCGTACACGATATATAGTGAGTTGAACTCATCCCGCAACCGAGCGTCCCGACCATGGATGTCAGGCGGTCGGTGGGGAATGTGATCCAGGAGCGTATGAGAACGTCGTTAGGAACTCTAGCAAGGCGGGAACATAGGATACAAGGGCGTAACGAGGGGCAAGGGTGTGGCTACGAGCAGCCGACCCCTTCACACACCTTTCGAGAGTCCTGAACCACATCCTTCAAAATAGTCATAGAGGGGCCATTTCAGTGAGAAGGGTGGGGATGCTCAACAAATGAGGTGCATGCCAACAAAAGTTTGCATTTTTCCAGAAGTATGTATCATCAAATGCTTTTGAGGAATGTACTTGTCTTATGATAAATGCCTCATGATAGTCTACTGACTTGGAGGAGGCTTGCATTTTGTGAGAACAAGGCTGACTCTGGATGTGGGCAGGACGACTGCTCCTCCGTTTTGAGTGAAGCTGACTTAATCAGTCTCATGGACAAGGTCTGCCATTCCTTGATTTGAATATGTGTAAAGTCTGTATGAATGGACGAGTAGATATAGCTACATACAACCCCGCCACTTTCAGAACTGCCACTTTGTCTGAACATAGTGGCAGAAATGTGTCTTCAAGTGATGAAGACCAGCAGTTGATTCTGGCAGAAGTCATCTCTGCGCCTGTTTTACTTCTTTGGGGGAAGGACCAACATTCAAGATCACATGGGGAAACCCCTGGATGCTAGATTTGCTTTTTACTTTGATCGAATCCTTCATGAATTTAATTTTGTTTGAATATCTCATTTGACACTTCCATAGGCCTTTCAAGCTTTTCTTTGGTTGGCATTTGTCTTCCTCCCCCCCCCCCTTCCCCCCGGGGGGCTCTCTCTCTCTCTCTCTCTCAGCTGCTGGATGAAGCTGACTTGGAGGTTGAAGTGTCGAAGGCCACATCAGAAGCACGAAGAACGTCCGAACAACATAATTAAGCAGCTAACTTCCCTGACAGTTTGTGACATGGGCGCAGACCTTAAGGATGATCTCAAGGGCCTACCTACCCTCAGGCACTAGACTGAAATTTAAACTCAGGGTGGGGAGTCTACCTCTGAAAAATAAACAAGATGCAGAGAGGAAAGGGAGATTGTCAATGCCCAATGTGCCTGAAGACAATATCCATATTCTGCTACAATATCCGGGGTATTCTCATCAGAGAGGGACCCTCTTCGTCCATCAAGGGCATAAGAGTCCTCTTAGTCCCTGCAACTCTGTTCACCAACTTCAAAATCTCCAGGCTGAGCCTAAAGCCCTGGTACTGTTGGGATCTAATTGCTGGGCAGCTCACACACAGCAGATTGATGCTTGTGTGAAGGGCTTTCTAGAAGAAATATGGAAAGCCTGAACCAATTGTTTCCACCAAGGTAAGTCTACTGGTGTTAGCTCCTCACAAAAGTCTATTCCCTCTTGTTCCGCCCAAACTGGGCTGGGGTCTATGGCCTCAAGGCTATGGCTTAGATGTGATTTATCTCTAATCTGCACTGACCCATCATTTCTTAAGGCTTATCCAATGGGGCCACCCACTCCATGCAAGAAACCCCAATCCACTTCACCCTTCTCACTTTCATCTTTCCCCCATGCCAAACAACCATTTGCATCGGAGTAGAGAGCAGATCTTCGTGCAGATGCTGCAGCTTTGGATTCCATTGAGAATCCACTAAAAACTGTCTTGCATGAGGCAACTGGATGGCCACTTAGGTTCTGAGGGGTTAAGGGTCAGTCAATTGTGGAAGCCTATGGACACAATGCAGATGTTTGTTTGCTCTTTTGGTAATAGGTCAAATCCGTTTTGAAATACTTAAGATGGCTGGCCAGAAAAGTGGGCATTCATGGCTGACTGGCGTGAGCCTTTGGTTAAAAAGGAACAGGTCTCATAAGTACATGAGCATGGTCTGTAGTTGACCAGAAAAACAAGGGGGGCCCCCATCTATTGTAAGACTGAAAAACCAATTGGCCCAATGTGTATCTGCTGTGAAAATACATGCCATCAAAGAACTAGATACACTTCGCTACTAAATCATAACTTTACGTGGGGTGATAGCCTCCAAAAAGGAAGAAGGAACAGGAGACAAAATGCGTCAGTGGAGTGCCATGTCCACATTTTATAGAAATAATTCAATGAAAAATTGGGATAAGTTTGTAACCTATGCCATTTTAGTCTCTTCGATTGCTGTACACAAATCCGCTCCCACATTTTCCAGGACACTCTCCTCTAAAATGCAGAGAGTGAAAGAGATACCCGCCGGACAAATGGTTGATACATGGATATTTTAATCCTCGTCATCTCCACCATCTTCTGGAGCTGTGCCCAACCACTGCAGCCATTTGCTCACCTCCCTTATCGCCTGCACATATGCCAGAACACATTTCAGCCACTCACAGATAGTGAAATGCTCACATCTTCCCCACTTACCAAGTTTGAATACACCAAAGCATTCAGGTTCTGAAGGGTTACCCACTTTACCTACATCTCTTACTCCCTTATCGCCTGCACATATGCCAGAACACATTTCAGCCACTCACAGGTAGTGAAATGCTCACATCTTCCCCACTTACCAAGTTTGAATACACCAAAGCATTCAGGTTCTGAAGGGTTACCCACTTTACCTACATCTCTTACTCGCCAGGGACCCACTGGACACGTATGATCTTTTCTATGCAGGACGCTTTGAGAGAACAAACTCCACCCAGTCAACAACTGTGGCTCCAGCAAAGCAGGATTGGGACTATCCAAGGATAATCCTGTCACACCCACTGTCAGAGGGGTGCTGTTGGCTATCAATTGGTGTAGATAATTGTCCCACGGTCAAATTCCATACTAGGTGTGCAATAACTTTGCAACAGTTAAGGATTGGGAGCGACCTTATCTCTTCCTGGGGTGCAATCCTTGATATCATCCTGCCACTTTGTGTATGCTCCCTCTGAAATAACCTGAGTAGAGCATACCAACTCCTGACAATCTCAAGAAGTTGCAACATGGGAAGTAATCCTTGCAATATAGATTCTGCTGATCCAAATTCACTAACTCTACATCACCAAAAAAGTAAGCAACCCTAGTCAAAACATGTACTTGACCAACACCAAAGAGAATTAATGTCTATTAAGTTCCTTAACCCCTCCAACATCATGAAAAACCCTCACAGGCAACTGCTACCCGTCAGCTGAGTGGCAGCGACTTACAAAAGTACTTCAATTCTAAGATTGCCCATGTCAACGACCTCCCTTTACAGTTGGTGCCATCATACGAGGCTTTCCAGTTAGAATGCAGAAAATACAGGGCCAAGAAAAGCCAATTGCATCTATCTACATCATCTATCCACTAGTCAACAATGAGAACACCAACCTCCTCATGATAGAAATTATTAAATAATTTGCTCATCAGGCCTGGTGGGTGACCCAACTCGTTCGCGAACAGCTGTACTGCAACTATGTCTGCATGCACATATTTACAGTCAGATCCAAGGTCTACAGATTTGAGAAACTGATGGAGTCGTTGCTTGCCTTCGAAAAGCTGAGCCACCAAGCAACTCCAACTCCAACTCCCAACAGATGAAGGATGCTTAACAAACAAGATGAAATGTGCACCCAACAAGCAAAGCAACCCATTGCTGCAACTCAAACTTCACAGAATCGAAAAAAGTACATGAGCGGCAATTTGTGGTCCACTTCCTGGTGTGGTGTCTCTTCTCAGCATCTCCACATCCAAAACCAGACTCAAGCTAACTGCAGAGATTTTGGATGTTTTGGCATGGACATCACGCTCAAGCCCTGGTTTGATAAGCCAATGGATGGTACAGAACTATCTCACATTGTCTTTGATTTGTTTCAGCAGTTCTTGCCTTGCCTGAAGCGAATTTTCTCAAAAGGGGAGCATACTGTTTTGTCTCTCCCTTTGATGCCTGCACTCAATCACCACCCAACAATAATTTTCAGCAGTCCACTTATTAAAGCTTGATAATGACTGAATACTCCTCAGAGACAGATCCCACATTTGCCATTTAGGAAATAGTAAACCGTCTTCACTCTTTATGATCAGCTGCTTTCTGTATTTAGCAAATTATCATGTCGCTGCACAATTGGAAATGCCTGATATCAACCAGTATGTTTGAACTGAATATTAGAGAAAGAACTGACTTTGGTGACAGTACGAATGTTAACAACTTAGGAGTGGCCACGACAAGTTGGGTGAATGTTGAGCACATTTTTACACTGGAAGTCCTTCGACAGCATGTTAGGAAAGAGGAGGGGAACACTATCAGTGAGAAAAGGAGAGGAAGAGGTCGCTTGATGACAATGAAGAGAAGCTGCAAGCTTACTGGATAAAGATAAGAGAAGACTGCATGAACAAAACAGCGGGACCCATCAACCAGCCATCACAGCCATAAAACTGCAATTCAACCTTGAGAGATTATCCAATTTGGAAAGGCTCATGTAAATATGCTGCAAGATATATCTGATCCTCCTGATGAGAGAGCGATCGCACTCACCACATAATCATAAGGTGGGACTGGAATGGATCGTCTCAAAACTTGAGTCATAATCATCCGCAAAAATGCCGTGTCTGAAATAGTGGAAGGAGGCACATTTTTCTGACAGTACTCCAACCAGAGAATTAGTGCATATTCAGGACATACAAAGGCTACTTGCTGGTGCTTGTGGTCACATACTGACGCACTCAAATATTTATAACCACCTAGAATAAAGACCTCAATTAACTTTGCCCCGTATGCATGTGCGTCAAGCCGACCACACTGCATGAAAAACAGATGTTGGATTGAGATAATAGAAACTTTTTAGTTGTATATAAGAAAAAGCTCACCTCTATCCACTTAATGATATCCATTGCTACTTCATTCCTTTCGAGTGCCTCCCTGATGTGCTTCTCCACCGGTATCATCTGGTCCAGACAAGATGCAATCTACCAAATAATTATGAGGATGCCTTCTTCTTGTCATGTGATTCAGAAATCATGATAGTGCTGCCATTGTTACAATGGATGCTTGTTTGGGGTGAGAAATATTGGAGGAACAGCACCATGCAGCATAAGACATCACCCCAGCAAGGGGAAATGAGCCTGCAGGCAGATTATGTTACCGCTGGTGATATACTGCATCCTAAAGATAGGCAGGGACCTCTTCAAACAAAGCAGGTACCCACCAAGCAACCAGGGTCAAGGAGTAAGGCACCTGGACCATAATCACGTGACAAAGTTCAGATCTTGTACAATCAGGTACAAAAACGTTTGCTCACCGGATACAGACAGTGCAGGTTCTTCTTCTCCAAGAATGCCTCGAAATAACCTCCCTTGCTCTTCTCAGCAGGTGGAAGGAAGTCCTCAATCTGAAGACTGGAAGCTGTGTACATATCAACCATGCAGGCCTCCCCCTTCTGTTTCCTGAGCTTCTCTAAAATGACAGCAAACATCTCTAA
Organism: Takakia lepidozioides; assembly: GCA_030704615.1. NCBI lineage: Eukaryota > Viridiplantae > Streptophyta > Takakiopsida > Takakiales > Takakiaceae > Takakia > Takakia lepidozioides. The sequence goes on from CM060732.1 coordinate 53,093,432, forward strand.
AGCATAACCACTGTCCAACAAGCTTCCAGGCTCCATGCCACCCTCCCTTAAAAGCTTGACAACTTGGACCAGGGAGAACACCCCCGCTGCAATCAGGTTTCCTAATATTTTAGCCAAATAATCTGGTGCTTTTGGAACATCAACTACGGTGTCCTCATGCATAGATAACACCATCTCCAATCTGCAAACATTTACCACAAGAGCCCGTTCATAAGTGTTCAATGACAGAGACATGAAACTGTCTGCCAAGGATATGTGTGAGAACTTTGCAAGGGACAACCTCACCCCGTCTGTAAACAGCACATCAATTAGGAGCGCACCAGCTTGGACATAGGCCTTAGTGTAGCAATTGACAACATGATCAGAAGATGCCAAATACCCTGATGCTAGTAGTGCAATGCATGGTTTGACAACACAAGCCCTGACTGAAACCCAAACAGAAGAGTCCAAGGCCTGGCAGAGAAAGATAGCAAAAAAGACAGCAAAAGAACTACATACCCTTTTGTAATCTGTTCAGAAGTCAGCAGACGGGGCTCAGAATTGTGTAGATGAACAATCAGCTCGGACAGCAGATCTCTGTCCACCTCCTTCTTTTCAAATGACTCCAATATCCAAATAGAGACGAGAGTTGGATGGAACTTGGGAGCACTCAAATCCTCCACACATAGGCGAGCTTCTTTCACATCCCTAAGACTGAACGTACGAAACCAACATTACATCTCTCTTCAGAAGTTGACAACACACTCAAGGCTCTCAACCAGAGTTCTCAACCAGTAGCAGGGTTAACTCTTTGTCAGAATACCTCCAAACCTGGCCTTCAGTGTTCCATAACATAAATCAAATGACTGAACATAGAGTTAAAGAGATGAGACACTTCAGCAGGGCACACCTGTAATATTCACTGATAGCAGCAGCGCTTTTCTTCTTTAGCTCTTCATAACTCATTGCTGGTGGTGCTGATGAGGGATGGGTAGAAATTGGAGCGGGTGGTGTGTTTGGACGATGTGACTGCAAGGTACTTGCAGGTGGCACTCCTGAAGGTCTGTCGATCAGAGAAGGACGTTCTGTCACAACACGAACATCTCTACCAGACACAGCTGGGCCAAGCCTCTCAGTCACTGCTGGTCTCTCCAACAAAGGCCTTTCAGCTGAACTGGGCCTCTCTGCACTGGACGGTCGCATTGGGAGCTCTTCACGGGCACCAAAGGGTTGCCTGTCAGGACCACTGTACCCTGGAAGAGTGCCCATGCCTGGTCGGTGCACGTCTGGCCCCATCATGGGTGCCACATCAGCGAGTGCACTCCGGCCAGCACCGAGTGGCTGGCCACGCACACCCATTGCCCTTCCAAGCCCTCCTTGTGGCCCCAGGGTAATGGGGCCTTCATCGTTAGGCCTTTGAGACAATGGCATTGGCACAGGCCGAGCATCAAGAATAGATCGGTCCTCCATACGAACATCCTGCCCAAACCCAGGGCCCCCTCGCAGACCTCCTTGTGGTGGTGGTGCCCCTCTTATTCCTCCCATAGGTGTACCTGTTTCAACCATATCCAAAAAATCTGAGCACTTGCAAAGAATCACTCAGCACAAATTTCAACTTCAAAAATTCCAGTCCATACTTGTGTGTTTACTATTAATGCCCAGAGCTGAATGCCTGCACAGACTCTTGCAGTCTGACAAATCTTCCCTACAGTCAGTCACAAAAGAACTTGGACCAAGAAACTACCAGGACCCATTTGCTGACTTGGAGAGAACATCGGTGATGGTGGTCCCCGCATCGTAAAATCAGGTCCCATCCTCCCTCGAGTAGGTCCTCCACCAATGATGGGCCTCTGTGATAAACGATCTCGCCGCTCTAGCACTGCATCCCTATGAACTTCGTCAATTTTCTTTGGACCCTCAACCTTCCTCCTTTCTTGCCATCCATTCCTTCGAAGGTCAATCACATCCTTTAACATAAATTTGAGCCTGGATGATAGCTTCGCATTGTTGGACAGATTTTCCATTCTTTTGAAATACGCATCAATATGCTCCTTTGCCTTTGGATGGTCAATAATACGGCCAATTGTGCTCATCAATTTGCACAAAGCCTCCACATCCTCTTCATCTGGATTGTGATACTCCCCGAGTAGTTTCTTGATACACTCGTGCATGATGCGCTCTGTCAACATACTCTTTTTATAAAGCTCCCCAATGAACCGAATGTTCCCTAACATGCGCCTCCGAGCTTTCAAGCGTCTTTCTTCTCGCTCCTCCGGAGTGAGCTTCACATCACCATCCTCCTCAATTTTCTCAGCTTCTTGTTGTTCCCTCTCACCGCGCTCGAACTCTTCTTGGCACTTATTGAGGAGCACTCGCTTGAAGGTAATTTTCTCATCTTCTTCAGTAAACTCCGGAAGGTCCACAGCAAGCTGGACACAGAACTTGGCATACATTTCACAAAACGTAGGTTCCATCAGTGCCTTATCAAAAATTTGGGAAATCACACCGGTGAGAGTGGTGGCAGAATTGATGTTGACCTCCTTCACTTGGGCAAATAGCTTCTCAAAGTTTTGAGGGGTGAGCTTGTTTAAAATGCCTTTGATCTGCCTCTGTTTGGCCTGCTCCTCATCCGACACCTTACCCACCTCATATCTTTTTTCTGCCTTGTGCATCACAGGTAATGGTGTACGAGGTGAAGGAATCAGCCCTTTAGCCATTGGGGCACGTTGCCACCGATCAGCATCCACACCATTACTTCTACCTGGACTGGGACCAGCACCCATCATATGGGGAGATATGATGGCTGCAGGTCCTCCAGGGATTAGACCCATCAGCATAGTCTGTGGCCCAACTCCAGGCCGGATATTTGGTGGGAATCGTTGTATCAATCCTGGTTGGATATTACCCTGTCCAGGTCGAAACCCTCCTGCCAAGGCTATGTCCACCAAACGAGCATCCCCAGCAAGGCCACGGCCAAGAGATGGGACAAGTCCTGGTTGTCTTGTCCAACGATCCTCAACCTCACTGCCGCTTCCTCGTCGCTCCAAACGAGGGCCACCACTGGGCTGTCGGTCCAGTATCCGGCCTGGGCTGCCCAAGCCATCTACAAGAAGACCACTCTGCAACATGTCTGCCATATCAAAATTGTCCGGTACATCCCGGTTCAGGTCCCTATACGTCATCAAAAAATCACGGGTATACTTTCTATCACCCTGATGCAAAGGGTGGAAGCCAGAAGCCCCAGCAATTAGCGTAGGTGTAGGTAACTCAGCGGCATCTTCCCAGTCATCCAGTTCCTTGGGCGAGGCCTTCTCCAAGGCGGTATAAGAGTCCTTCTTCACATCACCTGAAGGCCCAGAACCAGGAAGCTCAGCTCTTATCACCTCTAGCTTTTTCTCCTCTGGAGCTTTGTAAGCATTGTACAGGTCTGCAGTTGTACCAGCAGCATCTGCCTTTGCGAGCAGCTCCTTTTTCTTCTTCTTTCTGCTCCCTCCCACTTTGCTGGCCTCTGGAGGGGCAATAGATGGGTTCTCTGCATCAGAATTTAGGCTTACGCCCTTGCTTATTTCACCCATTTCGTTAGCCACTTGTTCTTCTGACAGTACATCAGCTGCTGCAGACACTGAGATAGGGGCAGTGTCATCTCCTAGCAACCCATCTCCACTATTTCCCATCATGCTAATTGCCTCAATGTGGTCAGCAGCTGAACTGCCAGACGCTCCAATATTTGCTGGACTATCTTCCAAATCAGCCCCATTTTCTTCAGAAGACAACAGAGGCATCACCTCAAATGCTTCTTTATCACCCACTGAAACATTACTCACCACTGTCTTTGTATCTTCATATGATACAGGTTCAACCGCTCCTACAGCCTTCCCCCCAGTTTGTTCATAAGAGTGGTCTAAGGTCCCAGACGTAACACTGGTCTCTGTAAGCTGCGCTATGTCAACATTTGCAACAAGGATATCTGGGTCAAAAGCAGGAGAAACATCCTCAACTGCATCTAATGGTACAAGATCGCCTTCAACTCCTTCAGGTGTTATCATGTCTGACAACAAAAGGTTCCCTACTGCTGACTCAACACCGATTTCAGATAGGAGACTGTTTGAAACCTCAGGTGACAACTTATCGGTGACAGTAGCCTCTGCAGTCAGCCTACCCTCTTCCACAGCCCTACTACTGTCCATCATTTCCGTTTCATCCTCCACCTGTTCAACACTCACTAATGTATCTGTACCATTGACTGCAGTGGCCCCCTCACCAACAGCAAGATAAGCATCCTCAACTCCCCCCAACAACTTGGTGGTGACTTCTGAAGGAAGAGCTAAGGCAGCAATTTCTTGAGAATCTGTGCTTGTAGATTCTGTGCTTGTAGTTAACATGGTTGTGTCCTCTTTAGCTGGAATCTGCAGATCTAGAGTCCTATTTGAAGCAACAGTGATTTCAGAGATCACTAAACACGCTGATTCACCTGGAACAGCACTAGCAGCAGCATTAGGAGTGCACTGCATGCCATGCTCCATCTCCACAACCTCATTTACCCCAGCAGTTTCATCGACTTCCTCTACCCTCTCTACTTCAACTTTGAGAACATTCGACAAATTGCTATTGCTTGATCTCGGTTCCTCCTTGGAATTGGTCAGATTATCAATTTCTGGCTCCATAAGTGTCTCCTTTGTGTCAGCCGCACTGATCACAGAGTCTTCTCCAGACACAATGCTCAAAAGAATGTCCTTCACTGAGACCTCCACACCTTTTGCCTCTACTGCTTGATCACCATTGGACTTGCTAGACACCAGGGGTGAGGATGGCTCTTTGGAGAAAGTGGAGACATTTGACTGTTCAGCAGCTGATCCTTCACCTGCAATCGAGAGATATTCAGGAACCACAGTTTCTTCGCCCTCTGCTCCTGGTAATTTCTGAGAGAACTTACCCAAATCATGTCTAAAGGAGACTTGGGAACCTCCCTCTTCAGGTTGGGGGCGCAGTGAACCGGAGACAGAGGAAAAGATATCTGTATACAATTAAACATATTAACAGATTAGTTGAAAACAGAGTGTAAAGTTGAAATTGCAAAGAGGAAAAACAGGATCTTTCCTTTAAACAATCTGCCTCTCAAGAGAATTTGACATACATACATGCAACTTAACTAGCACAGGCTGCAAGCCAGATGACGTACATATCCAGAAGTTGAACAACTACTATCAAGATAGTCAATCAGCCATGTGCAATGCTTACCCTTCTTGACAGACACAGGTAGGCTACATGGGTAATCCTGCTGCACCTATTTTAGCACAAAATGTCTGAATGGCCTTTGATCCCATCCATGAGCTCTCTCTCAAACAACATTGTCCCCCCAACTTGTTCACCAACTTTTTCTCGAGGCTGAGCCTAAAGCCTGGCCCAGTTGGGGTGTAATTGCCCTTTTATTCTGGGCGCCAGGTCTATGGTCACAAGGCTACGGCAAACAACCTCTTATGAGTACATTCTCGCTCAAACAACGAGACCCTGGTGGGTACGAACCCCACAAAAGGCTCTGGGAGGGTTAGTTTACCATGGGGTCAGAGGCTGCAAGGCTATGGCAAGCCTACCATCACGGGGAACGGCGTAAGTACATTCTCTCGAACAACGTCTCATGAGTGCATTCTCTGTGTCTCCTCTCTTACTCTATGTCTCTCTCTAGGAACAATGCCCAGAGATTTGAATACTAAGTAACACCACAACCACTACAAGTAAAATGGAGTGCTGATTTTCAAGGGGAACTGGAGTAATGGGGAAGCTTTCATGCATGGCACCACTCACGTCTCAACACAATCTAGAGCATTACTGATACCTATGATACATTGGCACCCTGCAGCAAGGTGCTGCATAGACATCATACAACTTGTCACAACCTTCCACGAAATGAAGATAGGTATTACCTTGACTTGAAGGCGATTGAACAGATGACTTGCCAGGGGTCTTCTTATCAGACTCAGACGTTGCTCTTCCAGAGTACTTTGAATTCTCCTGGCTGGAAGGTGTGACCTTCACAGGTGCAATTACTACAGAATAGGTAGGAACTTCAGACTGGGTTCTTTGCAAGCCAGCCCTCAGCGCGAAGGACATGGGTATTGGTGGGAGAGTTGCACAAGCAGCTGCTGAAGACTGTGCAGGTGGAGATACAAGTGGATCTGTCTTCTTATCACCTTGCCCTTCGGCAGCCTGTTGAGTCGACGCTAATGGTTGCTGCTGCTGTTGTCGATGTTGCCGCTGCTCCTTCTTGCTATTCTTTCTCGAATTCTCTCTCCCAGGAGGCTTAGCGATTTCACCTTTTGACTTTTCTCCTGAATTTGCTGAACTCCCAGCAGCAGCTGAATTCACTACATTAGGGGTAGAAGCATTCAAGGTAGGTGGGGAATGCTTAGAGGAGACCAAGGTGCTTGCCAGTCTGTTAGAGATAGAAGATGAAGGGACTGAAGATGTCGCATTTGTTTCAGCTGCAGTATGTATGGTACCCAGAGCTGGTGGATGTGAACTAGTGGATTCTGTTGCAGAGCTGTTTGTTCCTGATGGTAAAACCTTGGCCACATCCACAGACTCTCCAGCAGATACAGCTGCCGAACCTGATGCTTCAACATCACCAAACTTGAAGGCCATTACTGAATTAGGAACTGACGAAATTGCAGGACTTGGGGCAATCTGGGCAGGAAGTGGACCAACAGGTGCCACCAAGTTGGCAGGCCTGCCATTGCCGGGGAGAGGAAGGTTCCCCCCCAACTGTGGAAGAGTTCCTGAGGCTCCTGGCCTCCCACTTGTCAGCACCGCAGGAATGCCCTGGACTGTGGCCTGTGATGGCCCAACCAAAGGGCTCACAATTAGTTGACCAGCAGATGCAGTACTCCCAACTTCCACGGCAGCAGGGCCTGTGCTTCCTGGTCCAATGGGGACCATGCTGACTGGGGGAGGGCCAACTTTAGGTCCAGGTGGGGTCGAGGCCGTGCCAGGATGGCTGACAAATGGCTGTCCAGGGGGGGGAGCTGCATAACTGAACCTAACTGGGGAAGGATTTGACTGAGGCTGTGCTGCCGAAGGGACTCCGGCCTTGGGCGGCGGAAAGAAGCTGGGTGGAGGGCCATGGCTGCTATATGGCCCATTTTGCAATGGTGGAAAGAAGTTCATAGTTGAGATTATTGGATGATGGCCACCAGCATATCCCACTGGGGGTCTTGGTTGAGGAGGCCCATTGGTGGAGACTCTTCCCAACATACCAGTAGCAACAGAGGCAGCTGTTACACCACCCCCCTCCATGAAGTCGCCTTTCTTCGTCTTGGGATCAAATCGCAACTCCTCATGGGTTTCGGGATGCACAATCTTGACAGCCCTATTTGCACGTGGCTGTATGTATGGGCTCGGAGGCCCATATGGAGGCCCTGGCATCCCAGGTGGAAGCTGGCTTCCCATACCACCACCCATCTGATGGGCCATCTGGGGTGATATTTGTTGGGCAGACAACTGTGGGCTCCCTATTTGTGATCCAATGATCTGAGGACCATGAGGTGGAGGAGGCATCATAGATGCTGAGAACTTCATAGCCTGGTTTTGTTGCACCATGCCTTGCTGCTGTGGCATGGGCTGCTGCTGCTGCTGAGCCATCGCCTGTTGCTGCTGTGCATGCGCCACTGCAAGCTGTGCTTGCAGCTGCAGGTGTGGCACTTGGGATGGCATGTGCATACTGCTGACTTGTGCATGCTGTTGTACATACTGTGCCTGAGAAATCTGCTGCTGTGGTGGCACTTGTACTGCTGGAGCCACAGGGACTGGCCCCTGAGCATTTACAGTTGGTTGGATGTGTTGCGGAGCCGTTGAAATGGGTTGTTCTATAGGGCTACCAACACTGCGAGCAGGCACCTGCTTCAAGAAGAAGCCCCCCACAAGGTCTGACTCAAGAAACAAGACCTAGCACAAATGCAGCTAGCCAAAGGAAGATTCATCATCCATGACTACTCAGTAATTTTCAGTTGCCAATTCTCTCTGTAAAGTTGACACCCCACATATATACATACGTACCGGTCCTTGCTGCAATCCAGCCAAAAGTGATGGCACTTTGCCTGCGGTGACAGCTCGAGCAGTCTCAAGCCATGCCTGTGCCATGCTCAAAATCATGTTATTCAAACCTGCCTACACAAAAAATACTAATATTTTGTGTAAAACTGGACTTCCATATAGCAACCTGAAAATCTTCATACAGCATCAGAGATTTGACTCAAGAAGAAAGCTGACGATCCTACCTGTTCCTTTTGCTCATCAAGATTTGGGGGAGCTGAGCTTGTTCGTGCTGGAATCTATGCCCATCGCAAACAACAATGAAACATGTATTAGCCTCATACACAGGGTGTTGACATGTCAAACCTTCAATTCACGGGAGTGGCTTTCTCACCAAAACAATCTATTGCCTACATTGATGCACAAAGGAGAATTTCATTCAGGATCGCATCAATACAAACAGTGCTGTATCGTCACTTCTGCTACCACTGGAGGCAGGGTGTAACAAAACAGAGGACAATGCTAGATTGAGCATCCATTCACTCAGTAGGATTACTCCTCAGTAGGGAAGGAGACTTTCTGGCAGCAACCATGGTTGTGTAGTTGTTCCGATAGTCACTAGGTAGCAGGAGGTACCTGGAAGTCTATGTTACCCAGTGACCCCCACTAAGAGATGCATTAGCTACAGTAGGTGACAACAAATACTTGAACACATGACAAATAGCACACCAGTCATCTGACATACAAAAAGTAAATAATAGAGGCCTTGACTACAAGATAACCTACTAAAACCAGGCAAAGAGCTGAAAATTGATGAGTAAGGGTGAGCGAGGGTGCATTCTGCAGTTGGGAGGAAGGAATACCTGCATGCCACTGTGCTTGTGGCCAGCATTGAAGCTGTAACCAGGACTTATGCTCCCAAATTGAAATGTTTGGGATGGAGTCCGAGATACCTCAGGTGATGCAGCTACACACAGCCCCACCAGAAAATAGTGATCAAGCAACCGTGGAGCAGTCAATTGTGAAAGCACACTAAACCCTAGAAAGAAAAGCAGATACCTTGTAATATAGGAAACAGCTTACAAGAACAAAGAAGTCACATACGCAGCTGCAAGGTGCTTCAGACAGTACTGCCTATCCCAAGTATCCATCACCCTATGTAGTATCCAGCATGTTCCTGATAAGCCAGACCCATTTATTGGAGAAACCTAGTCAAGATGCCAGCTACCAAAACCAAGGCCTCCAGCCTGAGGTATAAAGGGGTTGCACATGCCACACATATACACACTTAGCAAGGTCTGTGCATACCAGTAGGTGCCACAGGCTCAGGGCCCGCAGCAAGGTTAGACCCTGAAGAAGGTGGTTTACTAGTGGAAGGTTGCTTTGCCACCGGTGACCCGGGTGATGCAACAGGGGCTCTTGCTATGCTACCCAATGGAGCTGCCACCTTCAACTCTGAAGATTGCAGACCAGACCCCGTCTGCGTGTGTTGATTTGCCTCTGTGGGGCCCATGCCTTGGTGTGTCGCCGGTACTATCAACCACAAGACAAGAAAATTGAGCTATAAATCAAGAAACAATTGGCATAATACTGAATTCAGGCTACTACTGACAGATAAAATGATACAAAGAATAAACGAAGGCATCTCAAACCTAGGCCACAAAATGAACACAAAATTAGGCTAGAGCTACATAGCAAGTATGGGAGCAGACCTTGTTGCTGCTGATTTGTATTCTGTGGTGATGCTGGCTGCTGCACCTTGTAAGTACCACCCTGCTCTGCAGACCCTCCACTTGGAGTGCCTCTTCCAGGTGCAGCAGGTCCATTTGCGCGCTTCCCACTGCCAAGTTAAATCCACAATACCAATAAAAATCTAGTTACTCATAAATGACCTTGCAGCAACATGGCAGTATGGTATTTGGACATGGAACGCCTGCCAAAACTGCTTTTTCAACCCGTCATTTAAAGCTACCCTAGGTCTGATTAGCACAACAACAAGACCTGATTACATCTTCTGTTAGAACAAGTAGATTGTTATGGGAGAAATTGTAGAGAATCTGGATACTATTACAATACACAAGCCTTTCAAAACATCACCTCCATGCTAAGCTCCCCTTCAGCATGCACTAAGCTCGAACCGTATGGAAGATGATAAGGCAATTGCAGGGCCGTTACAAGATTGCACCACTTGTGATGAGAAATGTTGGCCGTCACTGATGATTCGAGGGTTTCTATGGACCTGCAATTATGTTCTTCTGTCACCTTGGAAAATTAAACCAATTCATGAAGCACACCCGTGCCAACCAAACCCTATCGCCAAACAAATGGGAGCACCGGAGTGTAGAAAGCTTACTGAGAGGGCTTACTGGGGTAACTCATCCACGCCACTACCTGCAACCCTGAGCCCTTGCAAAGTGTGGACTGTTTCCCAAAAATTCAGAGGTATCGTAAAGCCAACGCACTAAGGCAATTGGCAGACGAGGTGTCCAAATACAAAAGAAAGGCTCACCCGCGATTGGTGGAGGCCGCAGGAGCAGCAGGGCGGACTGAAGGGAGGGCAGCAGGAGAAGGCTGTGGGAGCCCAGAGCCAAAGGGCCCGCTGCCTGCAGGGCTGGGCCCTCCGCCCTTGACAGCTGACGAAGGAGGCACTGCCTTCGAAAACCCAGCACCACTTGCTCTTCCACTTCCAGCCTTTCTCAGCTGTACATCACTCCGGTCTCCCTTGCTGTGATAGTGGGACATATATAATGTAATTAATCCTCCTCCCTTACTGTTATAACGAGCGCAGATCTGTAGACCCGCGTTCTCTGCTTCCTGCCAATCAAACGGTACGATCCAAACCAACGGCGTGCATGGAGCAAGTCAGCATGAACAAGAATGGAACAACAGCTAACAATGGAAACCGAAAAAAAAAAAAAAACTCTTGAAATAGAAATGCAGAGCTTTCACGAATGAAGACTCTAGACAGGGAGGCGAAGAACCAGTAAGAAAATCCGTGAGGATCGAAATAGAGACTTTGGAAGAAAAAGGAGGAAAAAGCAGAACTATTTTAAGAGGGGGAAGGGGGAAAAGGGAAAGGGGGAGAGAGAGAAGATTGGCTCCCTGTGAGTATGTGGAGCTGCGCAACATGCAGCGATTGCTGTGTAGGGTTTGATAGAGAGGGGAAAGAGGAAGGGAAAGATGTGAGAATAAGGAAGCGAGGCTGCACTCGCTCGCTAGGGCTTCCTCGCTGCTCCCGCCCTGACCTAGCGCCGTTTCGCCGATCGACGCCCCTCTTTCGCCGTCGCCCTCCTTGGTTTCGCCATATTTCTTTCTTATTTTTTACTCATTAATCAATTATTGGACTTATGGCTATTTTTCCTCCCATGGATCTGCTACTTTTCTATATTATTTTATGAATAATACTATTGTTATTACTATTCTTCCCACTGACACATTCTGTCAGGGATACGCATCATAGATTGGATGGAATACGGATTCATCCTCAGTGGTAAGAATCAAGAAATACATTTTCATTTTCTTGAATTTTATTTCTGAAGGGGAAGGATTTCTTGGCTGGAAAATCCCGCTACGGTCACATGCTTCCAACTACTCGCCTGCAGTCCGACTCCATGGTCGTTAAAAGCAGGTGTGGCGGATTCTGCCACTTTTCAAGCCTAATTCTCAGGCCGAATCGGCAACCCAGGGCAGAATCGGCAGGGATGGCCGATTACGCACAGAGGACGGCAAACCTACCACCGAGGCCCGTGTCATCAGCCATGAACCCACCTGCCTTCCCCTGAGGCTCGCCCCGTTTATATCCTCTCCGGGGCTCTGAATCTGGGCAATCCATATGGGATAAACAAAACTCCATCGTATTGCGCCACGTAACGGCGAGAATCCGCCACACCTGCTTTTAACTCCAGTGAACGGGCCGCGTTGGCCGACTCTGCCCTGTGCGCGGCCATAGGGCTCGCCCAAAGACCGCTTACAGGGCAGAATCGGCCAACGCGGCCCATTCTCTAGTACAGATTGGACGTGCCCTAACTGCGCACCTACGTGGGTGGCCACGTCCTCCATCCTCGTCTTGCGGACCCCACAGCCGACAGAAGCACCCATTCATGGGCTGCCACGCACCGCCGACGGATCCGCCTAAAACAGCTCCGTGCAACGTATGCAAATCTGGGCAGCTGGGGCAGCGAGATGCTGCAGCCCGGAAACAAACAAAGCAGCCTGAAAAATTCAAATTCTGATCTGCTGGAAGCATGCCGCGGGTCGCTGGCCTTCTTTTTTTGTTTTTCTTTTTGTTTCTCAGGACTACGGTGTAACTTATCAATCACAGAAAGTTACAGGGAGGTGAAAAAACAGCTTAAGGGTTAACGCCAAAATAAGACACCGGGTGGAATGTATGTGGGGCATGGTGCCATTTCCATCGGATACGTGGCATCCCGTGTCACGTGTTTCCGACTATGCTCCTCCAAAAAATATGTAGTATTTAAACAATTTTAGCCAATAAAATAAATATATCTTTCTTTTTATTTTGTGATATGGTATAGCAGCGGTGACTGGAACAGCCGGTCATATGTGGTTCCGATTGTACCGAAGGGAGTCGACGAACAACGTTCGTTCATTAGCGCCAATATCTCATCCCTCCGGGCTGTTGTTCATCCGTGATGGGATAGCTGCGCTCATCTTCGATCGGTCTGCCACGTTCGTGCATGTATTCATGAAGTCTGCGATGAGAGTGACAGTAAGACTAGTCTTAAACGCACTGACAAGCACACTGTGCAGTGTGTGTCGCTGTGTGTGTGTCCGTGTAAATCCATGACATGCCCCGATTTGAAAGATGAAGGTGACGAGGGAGTAATGGCGTTTGCTGCTTCATTCCCCCATTGTTTGTTATTTTATTTCCATACTGTTAATTGATGCATGTAGTGAGCATGGTGATTGGTGACAGGAATTTCACAAGTTGGGTTTTACATTACCGTCTTGGAGGTAATTCTCATGACGTGCCTGACCTGGTCCATAGTCCATAGTCCATACCATGAACTACCTTCCCAAAGGTAACTGCGTGTGTCCTGTGAAAGAGATCAGGGCCTTCTCTCCTACTAAAGAAACAAGCAGTTGGAGGGACCGGTGGGTTCATCACAAGTTCAAGACAGTGCATGGTGAAAGGGGGCCTTTCAAATCAACAAATGTTGCTGCTGTCATTAGCACCATTACTTTGTGTTTGTGAGGTAATTGAGAAATGTCCTCACAACCCCAGATTTCCAATCCAGAATTAGTCACCACAGATGTGATTGGTAATGGTTCAGCGCCTTATCTGGGAAGAAGGCAATGCATTGGTACGCCTTCACCTTTGTGTCGGGGGGCCCACTTATGGATGACTGCTACCTTCATATATTCCAGAGCAGCTCACTTTCTGAGTAGGATCATAACTTTGTTGTTTTGCAGGACAATTCGAGATGTCCAAAACAAAACAAGAAGATTAGCAGGGCAGGGCTGCTGTTTGATTAGTGGGCTCTGTCTCTGTCTCCAACTGTTGCAACAATTTCAAACTTTCTCATCATGTCGTTTGTATTAGTACACTTGTGTAAGCCACAAGAAGAATGTAGAAACACAAACTGCAGAGGGTGAGCAGAGAAATCGGAGTGTCGGGGAGGGCAGAGAACAAGTGGGTTGCAGCAGCTTTTGGTGCAATGGTGAAGGAAGGTGATAAGCGGGAGAGAAGACGGAGGGGGCGGTGAGGGGGTGCGGCCCGCCCTATCCTGCCATGGCGACACGTCTCTTGTGAAGACGGAGTGGCTCCATCCGACTGTACTTCAGGAGAGAGAGGGCTGCTAGAATCGCGAGCTGCATGTGCGCATGCACAAAAAAGGCTGCAGTGATGGCGGTTTCTTTGTCGCGCTGCGCTCCACCTGACCCCCACTACAGAAAATTGATAGCACCCGGGTTGACGAGGACTGCGGTACCCTCTATCTCCTCAGTCTCTTTTCTCCGTGTCTCTTGCCCTGAGTTTCTCCAGCCTTGCTCCCGCTCCCTCTCCCACAGATTTTACGACAGATTCACAGTGATGTCGTCCTTTCAGCACAACAGCAGTGCTGGGTGGTGTTCGATCCTCTCTGGGTTTGTAGGGGGCTCGAGTGTACACTCAGTGTGCTCTTTTTTGTTGAGACTGGTATTTGTGTTGGATTGTGTTTGCATGTGCTGTACACAGCGGCCCGAGTGCCTAGCTGGAGAAGCGCATGTTGTCACTACCAGACACATGTACACAGCTCTTTCTCTAAGCAAATGTTACCGACTTCTAGGTGTCAAATCTCTGATATTGTGAGTGGGAACTGTACAGAATTGCAGATCAGTGCGGGCGAGACAGAGGCAGCAAGCAGGAACCGAGGGGGCTGCATTACAACCGGTGGCAGACCATGTTAAGCTACCGAAGGGAGAACCGTGTTGCAGGGGGATGCCCTTGGTGGTAATGCCATCCCGGCCCTCCTCCAGGCTAAGAGTGAAGAAGGGCAGGCAAGAGCCGAAGGTAGACTCCATGGATTTGGAGGCAGCCGAGTGGGTGAGCAGAGTACTGGCAAATGACCCCATGGTGGAGGTTGACCCCGTCACTGTTTCGGAGCAGATCATGGCTGAAAAGCGGGCGACCATGGTGGCTACCGCCACCATCTCCACTGGAGTTCCCAACATGCTACCACTTTCTGGCAGTTTTCCCAAGATTCCGAATGGCGTAGCGCTAGCGGCAGGTCCTAAAAAAATTTCTTTGTAGCATTGCTTCCCAGGCACTGAGTTCTACTGGGGTTACATGGTGTAGAGATAAGTGCTAGTGTGCACTGTGCAGACCATTATGGGTCTTGATTGGCCAGCCTGTTCTGGATGTGACATTGAGTCTATTCCAGCAACACAGGACTTCCTGGTGGGTGCTTGCAGGTTTGTATGTGCATGGTGAGCAAAGTGTTATTGTCAGCACAAGTCAATGGAGTTTGGTTGTGATGTGGTGTTTTGGTTTTTCCTTGTGTCTGTCAACAATCGCAGCACTCAGATGTGCAATCACTGCAACAGGTGCTGTGCTGGTTCTGGCCACAGTAGCAGCCCTTGTAAGAGCATTGAGGTCTGGAATGCAGCACACTTCTGCTTCAAACATGGAGGAAGCTATCTCCTCTTCTCAATTTGGGAGCTTGGATACAAGGAGCAAGGTTGTGGAAGAGACTATAAAGGCAACACATGATGCCATGGCTGCAAAAGCCATGGCAAATGAGGTATCTACGAAACTAGCAGTTACTGAAGAAAGGCCTGAGGTGTATGCAAAAATTGCCAAGGGCGAATTCCCATCCATCCTGGCAGTTGGTAATGCAGCTGGGTCAGCAATTCTTACAACTTTCGATGTCCAACCCAGCTCTGTCAGGCCCCAGCCTGCCCACCCAATCTCAATGCCCTTGCCCCCAAGCCTGTCCATGTCAATGTCACTGGTGAGGGCAGCCACTCTTCAAGACTCCCCACGTTACTCTGAGACTGCCACACTCGAGTCATCTCCTTCTACACCTGATGAGGTGCCTTCGCAACATCTCACCACCCCTGAAACAATGGATTTTGAGATGGGCACTGAATCTGAGCCTGCACACTTTGTTGAACAAGCCAACGTCACAAATGGGCACGTCTTTGCTCCTATTCCTGAGGATATCCTGGAAGGTCCCTGGCAGTTCAAGGGTGAGGAAGTGCTGGCGATAGCTGCTGGAGAGCCACAGGACAGACACATTGAAGACTTGGGTGAGGAGGGGCTTAGCTTCAACACGGAAATGGAGAACGTTGCTGCCTTTACCGGTATGGAAGCCCCTGTACTTGCAGAGCACCAAATGGATCAGTTCCAGGATTCAAGCTCAAGTGATGCATCAGCAGGAGAAACACTCACAGCTGAGGAAATTCTGCGTGCAGCTGAAATAGAGGTAAGCTCACCACAGATGAGCACCAAACTATGGGTTCAATGTCTGGTCTGTGGTGGCATTGATCACCCGAAACAGAGTGCGGGTAATTCATTTTGATTAATTTGAGGATTAGGGGCCTTAAAGGTGGGGTGTGTTTATTCCTTTCTTTACTTTTTGCAACAAATGTTCTTTGGAGCAACAGATGCGCCAGCCTTGGTTCCAAGTCATGAATCCTTCTGGAACACCTGAAGCTCTATGAAGTGGTGAAATTTAGGGTCGGGTGTTCCAGGTACTTCATTTCAGGTTGTCAATGCATCAAAACCAAGAAAATGGAGTGTCTGGTATAACTGATCCTAAAATCCTTAGCTGTTGGCAGTCCTGGATGTGATGAACGTACTTTTGTGGCACTGGCCAGACCTGTATGTACACCTGCTAGAACAGCAAAGGCCTGCGAAGGTGCCCTGCAATTCTTTGAAGTAGAGTGGGTAAATTTTAAGTGGGAAATGTATTACCATGTCAAAACCACTCTTGAACAGTGTGTTGGAATTAGAGTGATAATGAAAGTTTGTTGGTTACATAAGAGCATGTGGGATTGGTTCTTTGTGAAAGCCAAACAAAGAGATGTCCACAAGCATTCCTAACATGTAGAAATATCTCATATTTGAGCAATACATAAGAGCATGTGGGATTGGTTCTTTGTGAAAGCCAAAGAAAGAGATATCCACAAGCATTCCTAACATGTAGAAATATCTCATATCTATACACAGGCAGAGGAAGCAAGGAGCAATGCCAAGTACAGGGCACTGCAGGCTGCACTTCCTGCAGTAACAATTGGAGCTGGTGCAGTGGGTGCACTTGCTGGAGGTAACTTCTCCTGCCCTCGCTTGTAGTCTTCTGCTGCAGTTATCGACCCTTGTGATGGATAGTGGGGTCTACCTCATGGTGTCACTTACTTTCGTGATCACCCTAGAGGTCTCTTGAGAGCGGGGACCCAGTCACAATTCCTTACAGCAATGTGTAGAGTGCAGGGCAATGGTACCTCCGCACTAGTTTGATTGCCATGCCCCACAGTGATGCCTAGACTGCCTGGTTATGGTGAACAATAGTGCTATACCATTACATACGCGCCAAGACTATGCCAGCAACATACGACTAAGGTATCGCTATTCCTACTGTGAGGTGCAGTGGATGGAGCATTGGAGATGGTGGGGCTTGCGGCAACAGCCAGCTTCATCTCCTATGAGTTGCTGTGGGCACATACAAGGTATACCTCCTCCTAATGCCTTGCTTTCTAGAACCGTGACAGTTATGAGGGCCTTGATCTGGATTGGTTGCTTTGTTATGACCAATGCCAATCAGTTAGTCTTGTATGATTCTGGATCGTGTGCAGATAGGACTGTTGCACCATCATATGGTGCGCAGAGCACAGCTGTGATAGTGTATATCATAATTCATCTTTTAGAGTATATCAAGTACACTGTAAGGTTGCACTGTGGGTCGGTTCACTCTGTCAGAGCACAATTGTACCTGCCACATCACTGGCCTCTATGCAGCCAAGTGCTGAGACCATGACAGCAGGCTTGAGGTTCTAGCACAACAGTACTAAGCATAGCATAGTGGGAACGCCTTGCCAGAAACAAGGTGGTGTGTGGCACTGATGTGTGCTTTTTGCATGGGTGCAGGGAACTGTTGTGGGATGATGTAAAGAAAGTTACTGATCATAAGAAGCTTGTCAGCTTTCTCAAGAATCGGAAGATTGTACAAGACTGCTAAACCCCCCTCACATTTGATTCATGGAACCCTTGCAAACAAACAAAGCATTGCTGGGGGATCTTGGAGCTCTGTACAAGTATGGCTGTTCACATCCACACTTGAATTGTGGGAACAGCTTCATCTATATGCAGTTTTATCCCAATCGATTGTGAATGAAGAACCAACTTGATGACACCTGAACTGAGTGTATGCATGTACTTAGACCGGGCTTGGCAACCGAAAGGTCGCGAGGAGTGTAAATATGTGTATGTTTCAACTGAGTGGCAGTCAGAATGAGAGTCAAACACATCTTCTGTTTGTAATGTGTCTGTACCATAAAAGCCTGTGCCATGCTTCATGTGCAGCCCTTAGGTGATTCCCAAAATCCTACTACTAAATCCTTTCTTGTATTCTTTACATCAAGGTTTTGGAGGTATCCAGGCAAACTTTGCAATTGCACTTGCAGATGGTAGAATTTGATAGAAAAGAATTTACCCAATATGTTATAGACTGACATGTTGAGACCTTGGAGATTAGAGGTTACTGTCCTTAGTGTGGTTCTTTTACTGTACAATTATCATTGATGAAGGGATTGGTATGTTTGAATTGTGCATCATTGTGCACCATATTTTATGAAGCATGATGCTGGGAAAAAGAATTTACAGAGAATTGTGCAGTGATGTGGCTTTTGTTCCTCTTCTGGATCTGATGTACAGCCTCATCAGTGTTGCGGTGACCTGCAATGGGTTCTTGTCTGTTGAATTTTGTACGTTCTCCTGCTGCAGGTTCCACGACCACTGCTAAGTTTTCCTGCATTGTCGCCCACAAATACGACTGGTTGACAAAGATTGGAAGTCCAGAAAACTCATGGGTGGTCATGTGGAGCAGTTTCTGACATGTTTAAGATTGCCTCCATCTTAATAATAGGACACAATTAAAACAGGTTTGATTTTTGGCAAAAGTTCCTCCAAGGCTGTTGGGGGACCCTTGAGGTTTCCCACCGGTCCCTCTCTAAATCACAAGTATATATAAAAATGTGCAGATGGCTGCTTCATTTCTCACTCTGGTGAAATCTCAAGTGCTCTCCCATATTATTGGTTATGCCCAAAATATGGGTCAAGGGTGGATGTGGCGTGAATCAAATGAAAGGTCTTGAGAGCTTTTTAGGATTACAGCTGCAGCTATGTGGGAGACTTCCAGCACATGTCAAAGTTCACATCACCCCCTTTAGTTAAACCAAATGAACTGGGGGTATGGACATTTCAGGGTGGCTCAAACCTTGCAGAGAAGAGGGGTAGCTCAGGGATAGGTGTGAGCGATAGTTCAGAAGAGAGTGCAGATGACTCTTCTACAACCAGGCAGTTGCCACAGAAGGACCGCTTCAAATACAGGAGACCAACATTTTAGTTCCTTCAGGAGGGCACTGGTTAAAACCTCTGGAAATTATAAAGTCAGGAACATCTATGAAAGACAGGCTGTTGGAGGCGGCACTGCAGAAAGTAAATGAAGCAAAGGGGCTTGCCACTAATACGTCGTGGACGAATTACATCACAAGTGTAGATGCTTCACCTGGTACTCCACTTCTTCCCTTCCTAGGTGACAGCTTTCTGGGACTGGGAAGCCTTGTGCTTGTTGCCGTAGCTTTAGCTAGTTGGTGGAGAAAATTGCAGCGCGGGAAAAAGGTTTTGAATACTACGGGCTCAAACTAAAGATGTTCTTAATGCTCCGACCTGCTAAGACCAGGAAAAAGACCAAGAAAACATTTCGGGCAGTCCGGGCAGGTTCCAACCAGTGTTGTTCCGGTATATAGGGTATTGCCTGGTATGTGCACAGGTATATGCACTGGTATTAGATACCAGACCAAGTTCATGGTGACAGTTTGTGGAAATATTACAGTGATGTTCGCACGGCGGTGTGTAAGGCCGTGGATGTGGTATAATTTGGGAGAATACTTGGTCCTATACCAAGACCAGGCTGGTATCAGTTTTTTCACACCAGCCACAATACCAGTACTCCCCCCGGCATCTTCCTCATTTACTCTGGTATGTGTACTATACTAATTTATGTGTACATATGCCTACATATTTGTACTTATGTATATTTAGTTTTTATTGTATTGTATTTGTTTTCACTTGATACATGCTATTTGATAAACTTGTTATTCAATGATGGTTGTGGAAGGATACCATAATTGATATCTCATACCAGCTGGTATTGTGGTCACGATACTCATACTCATACTAGTATCTGGAAAAAGATACATCTATTATTATATAAAGTTTTGCGATACGTCTGGTACCGGGACCAGTCTGGTATGTCCTAAAACTGATACTAGTACAACACTGGTTCCAACGGCCTGTTTAGACTTTTTTCATGAGCGGCGGTTCCGGCTACTTCAAATTTTAGAAAATTATTAACCTGCGGTTGCGGTTATTAAATTTTTTATGGCTGGATATAACCTGCAGTTACGGTTACTTGCAAAAACCTCAAATAACCGGCGGTTCTCATGAGATAACCACGGGTATTGGGCGGTTCTTTAAGAGGTTCTTTGCTTGGTTATTTGAATGCTTGACCTCCGCCGGTTCCTAACTGGACCGGTTACTTCATTTTTTCACCTCCGCCAGTCATATATATATATATAACCGGATAGGTAACCGCCGGGTATTAGAGAAAATTTTAAATAACCGCCCAACAATGGTTTAGACCAATAAAACATTCTGGGCAGCCTGGGCAAGTACCCAAAAAAATGACAACGACGAAACGTGGCAACGATGATGTGGCACTATGGCACCCTATTCCTGCTCTACGCTAAACTAGCTTCCGACCTTCGGTCATCGCAAGAATGTACTAGGGCGATATTTCGGATATTTTTACACTTACTACCGTCGGAGCAGGTCTTGTATATCAACCTTCATGGCTATTTTTTCCTTGATTAATAAAATTAAAGCAAGGGCCTCTGTTCCCTTTTCTTTAAAAATTATTTTATTTTATTTTATTTTAAATAATTTTATTTTTAAATTAAAAAATAAAATAAAATAAAAAACACACTACCGTCTATATTTCCTCAAATATCAATTTTTTATCATTAATAACGATGAAGGTACCTAAGGTCTTCATGAATTTATATAAAATAAATTGTTTTTTTGTTCCCCTTTTTGGAAAAGAAATGGCTTTGAGGATGGATGCATATGAAAGTTTATAATATGAATGTGTCAAGCTATGATGGCAGACATTTTTTTATTTATTTTTAAATGAAAGAGAACATAGACCTTTTTAATCAACTTAATAAACGAAGAAAAAATAACCTCGAGACCATTAGGAACAGGGCAAGGCCACTGCAGGGCCGCATATGTCCATAGGTTCAATCAACAGAGAATAACCAAGAGCTAACCAACATCCAAGCTACCTGTAAGGAGCTAACAGCAGCCTAGCTAGCAAGAAACCAGCAGCCAGGAGATTTGCAAAATAAAAAGCTAAGCAACAGTGGAGAAACCAACAGCCTATTCTAACAACAAGTGAAAAGTATGACGCCTCCCGAAAGGAGTGTAACTTATGGTGTCACTTGACCCTGAAGGGCTACTGCCTTCCAACAGGAAGATGGACACCTTCATGACACACCAGAGGGTGGTTTGAACCCACAACCACATCCAACGTGGTATGTGCCCATTACCATTAGGCTACATGTTGGTTGTCCTAATGACAAGTGAATCAACGCAACTCCTTGAGAGAACCAAAATCTAAATGAGCCTGAGATTTTGAACTTCGAAGCTTGTGATACCGCCAATTGATGTCTTCATCTCGCTCAGCGGGAGAGGGCCAGTGATTAGGAGAAGCACCAAGCCCGGAGAACACATGAGGACCAGACTGTGCCCTCATTGGAGAAGCCAGAGCAGAAAATTCCACGCCAACCCCACGAGGAGTCAAATTCCTTGATGAGCTTGGAGCCAACAGCTTGAGAACATCTGAGTAAAGCTGCATGCAACACCTCCCATGCCTTGTGTCCTTCTGTTAGTAAATTAAAGAAAATACATTGTAGAGAAGCCTGAACGGAACAAAGCTGTCATTGATGAAGGTTAAGCAAGTGAATAGTGGGACTAGAAGCATCGACTGGTTTCCAAGCTTGGTACAGGGCTCTAACCCGCGACCAGATGCAAACAGCAAATATGCAGCTGAAAAAACAATGCTCCAAAGATTCAGTAATCCCCTCATTACAAACACAACATGCAACTTGAGGATCAAAGGAGGAACCCACAGGGAGAATCCTGTTGCCAATTTTCCATAGAAAGGTCGAGATCTTTGCTGCCTTCTGAGGAGTTCAGACATGCTTCCAAAGAGCCTCCCAGTTAACAAAAAAAAGACATTAAGTGTAACCACTTATCAGCCCACTTGGCACTGGGAACAGAAAGCCCCAAAGTAAGAGAATACCCCAACTTTGCATAATACTTAAAGAAGAGAACTCGAACCGGCCAGTTCCACTCCCCCAGATCAAAGGAAAGATCCACTAGAGGGCAAGATTTATACAAAAAAAAAGAAAAAACAATGAACCATAAACTAGCTAGGAGAATCTGATTTGCTACGAGGACTCTACCAGTAATTGAAAGTCTCGCAGAACACCAATATGTCAACCTCTGTTTGTAGCGGCTAAGCACAAGGGAGAACCTACTGCAATCTGAAAGACCAATCCCAATTTGGTGCCCTAGGAGAGTATGAGATTGCCCTTCTTCAAGCCAGGAAAGTCCATAATCATGGCCCCAGCGGGGAATATGGGGGGCAGCAAATGACGAGGTGTCAGCCATTATCCCACAAGACTTCCCTCAATTAACTGAGAATCCAGAAGTAGAACAGAATTCATTGAGTGAGGACAGGCCCTCTTGCACATTTTCCATGGAGGAATTGTCCAAAAACATCACTGAATCATTTGCATACATAAAGATCTTGACCTCTAAATAACCCCCTTTAGGATGGTTAATCTTCATACCTCTAAAGCAAGGATTAGCATCAAGCAAGTATTGTCACAGACATAGCCCAGAGGAACTTATCAGGAGTAAATACCAGAAGTTATCAAATTATCATGTTATCAAAAATTACCATGATTTACCGTAAGTTACCATTAGTTTTCGAGTTATCGGGAGTTTACCAAAATACCGAGAGTAACTTGGAAACTGCTTAGGAAGCTTTCTTTGGAGGAAACCCTTTACCGCCCAATTACAAGCTGATCAGTCTTAAGATCTTAGCAACGCCCTCCACAATTTGCAACAACAAATTTCAGAGTTAAAGGAGTCGAACAATGGATCTTCAACCATACGAGTCCCTACTACAACAGCTCGTACTGCAATAGTTCCTCTTCAATAGATTATGAGAAAACCAAAGATCAACATGCCCGAGAAATTTGATGGGACGAGATCAAGATTTCACGGTTTTGGTCAAAAAGTACGACTACATCCACAACGCTACCCCGATGAAGGTGTTGAAGTGGGATTCGTGGGCACCCTTCTATTAGGCACCGCCTTATCTTGGTTTGCACCGCTATTAGAAAAAAATTCACATTTACTATACAATTTTGAAGCGTTCACGTTCGAGTTCACTACAATGTTTGGAGAGAATGATAGATGGAGAGTTGTAGAGACAAAAATGCAAAATCTTCGACAATGAGCACATACTGCTTCCGTTTATGCCGCCGAATTTTGACAACTTGTGTACGACCTCGACTGGAATGAGAAGAACCTCATTAGTCAGTTTCGATGTGGGCTAAAAGATGATATAAAAGATTTGTTGCTGACAATGTCTAACGTGAGTACATTGAGCAAGTTCATCACCCAAGTCATTGCATGTGATAATCGTTTGTTCGAAAGACGTCAAGAGAAGCGATCTGGATAATCACAAGAAAAACAAAAACGACGCTCGAATGGATTATGCCTCTATTATGGAGAAGAAGATCACATAACATTAAACTGCCCCCAACAAGAGAAGATTCAAAGTTCGGGGCGCAACTCAAGTGTTCGATACAAGGAAGTCAGAAAACGAAGATGTCCACTCACAGTAGAGACCATGCGGCTGGACACCACAAATTCCTCAACAAAAAAAATCTCTTTCTACCTCCAGACCCTGCACATTGCTTCACAGTTCCGGTAAAGATCAGAATGCAAAATCGAGATATCTCTGTAGAAGCACTTTTGGACTCAGGGGCTTTAGCATGTTTTATTGACAATTTTTTTGCGAAACAACACAATTTAACACTCGTAAAGAAGAAACTCTCGGGCCCCGTTGAAATCATCGATTATCAACCGTTAACATCAGGAAATGTTGACCATGAAATTCGACCACTTGAAGTGAAGCTTAAGATCAAGCATCGCTGACTTTTTGTCTAGTCTTGTACCTCTAGTCTGTTCTTTTGTTTGTGTTCAGTCATCTTTTCATTTTTGACAGTTGCAACCAATATATGATATATCATTTCGAACATCTTTGGTCCAAATGAGCATTATCAATGTTCTTTCTCAAACATAGACCATAGTCTAGTGTGCCTTTGAGATAACGAAAAATCCGTTTTACTGCAACCTAATGGAATTGCCCAAGTTAGTCACAAAATTGGCTTACAATCCTTAGTGATTGTGCAATATCTGGCCGTTTTACGACCATTGTGTATATTGAGGTATTCCACAATATTATGATAAACAATAGCTCTCTTTGTCTCTAAGTCTGCAACACTCTTAGGACTCATCTCCTTCAAGAGTTTACAATCTGAAACAAACAGAGTTTCTATTAACATACCATATCGGGTCAAAATATCAAATACCTACGTTGGTTTAGATAAATTGCTCGATTTTGTTGAACACAAGATATCCACATTCTCAAGTAGTATTGGATCTCTCTCAGATCTACCATCTCAAATTTAAAAATCACTCTCTGTTTTTTTAACACAGCTTAATCATTAACCCTTAAGTTCCCAAGCGACCTGAATCGGGTCACTTTGAATTTGCAGGTCGACCTAATTTTTGCAGATCTAATCTGATGGGGCCCACTCCTGAAGCTTTAATGACAAGGGATTTTTCTCGAGTATGATGCAAAAATAAAACTAAAAAAAAACAAAAGCTGCGACCTACAAAAAATATCTCAGATCTCTCATTTACGTTTTGGGGCCTGAAAAGGGTTTGTTGACCGCTGACGTGGCAAGTAAACAAGCCCAAAACAGATTGCACTCCAAAGGCCATTTTTGAGAGAAAATTAGCAATTTTGGAAAAAACACTTCACCTTGTGGTGTGTGAGCATTACATACACACATCCACCATTGGCTTTTAAAAAAATTGTAGAAAAAAAAAGTACTTCATTTGGAGGCACATTTTCTCTTGTCAATTTTGAGATTTCAACCCCCACATAATTGCATGAATAGCAAGCATAGGTGAAAAAATCAGTTGGATCTGCAATTTAGTGGGGTCATAGCCACTCCACTATTGACTTGGAAATGGTGGGTCTTGGGGCAAGCAAAATTGGATAAAGCTAGGTTTTGATTTGGTCAAACCAATTTCTTTCTCACTTTTTCCTTGGGACCTGATATTTGAGGTCTGGGCCAACGCTATAGTCTCACAATTTCCACGGTGGACTTGGCTCATTTTTTGGTATGTCATGCATAAATGAGCTGGGCCATTGCTATAAGGCTGGAATCTCTGGATGATTTTCGGTAGGTTTCTAGGGGCAATGTACTGCAGCTGGGTACCCAAAATTGGTAAAAAGTCAAAAAAGGGCTTGGGAACTTAAGGGTTAACATATCATGTTAATATGATCATAATAGGGTTTTCCATAAGCCCTTATATAATAAATATATGTCTAATTGTACATTGGCTGAAAATAAAACTACAAATATGACAAGGTATTTCTAATGAATAGCTTCATTCTCTTGTGTTTCTTGACTCTCGCGTTTACGCTCATTTTTGCCATGTGTATTCTACAATCTTTTATAACATTATTGTATCTCAATGATGACACTTCATCTTTGACTTCAGCTTAAACTTTCAGCCAAACTTTACAGTTTGATATGAAGGGAATTTCTTCTTTTGGAATCTTCCAGGTTTAATATTTGTGAACAAAGCCCTGTCTACCAATGTAGACGCCATTTGACCTCTTCTTCGTTTCTCCTCCTTGAAGAGAAGACCTATGACCACGTAGATACATTTCTTGGGCTCAACCCCTTGGCACGCCCTATCCTCAAGGCCCTCATGAGCTACTCCGAGAGATAGGACTGGATGTCGCCTTTTAAACCATCTGAGCCATCTCCACCCTAGAATCCCATTTTGAATGGAGTGACTCTTTCTTGTGTAATCTCCACCACCTTAAGCTTTAACTGTGTCAATGTCAGTGGATGCCCAATATTATGCATTTTCTTGATTTAGCTTATTAGACCATCCCCACCGAAGGCACGGTACATGGATACATCAAGTGCCTTTTATTGAGGCATGTGCAGATCACGTAAGAAGATGGAGGGGGGCAGCAGGCGGAATGCTCCCCACCACTGGCACTGCAAACCTCTCGCTTGCCAGCGTCTCACGTGTGGGATGCTCGCTTGACTCGTCTGATGTTGACTTGTGTGAGACGTAACGGGCCCGGAAGGACACGGCAAGGTTCGGGGTCCGGTGACAATTTGGAGTGCACGGAACCTTACTGCGCGTTGTAGCGTGCAGCGGTGGGGCATGGTTTTTGTGGTTTTTCTCTCTGACACGGAATTTTGCCGCTTCTGTGGCTGAGAGCGGGCCCCGATGGGGATGCTCTTAGTCATCTTCCTCTGATATCTCTAATACACCTGATTTCCCTCTACGTCGTGTGGTTGTGAGTTCGTAGAGGTGATTTCGGAGTGATGTCATAAGGATGTCAAAGTTTATGCTTGTAGTTTCTTCAATTTTCTTTTATGTCTGATGCGCCGTCAAGTGCAGGAGGAGTTGTTGTGTCATCTATTCCACCGTTGTCTGTTGACTTTGCGGTCAAATTCTCCAGATGCTCATCCTGCCTCAACAATGGTTGTCTGCGAGTTGTGTGATTTGTGCATGGTTGGCTGTCAAGTTGCCGCAGGGATGACCGCTCTTGACTTGCTCGCGGCTGTTGTGATCGTACCTCACTAGTGCGGGTCCATCCTGCTTGCACACGGCCCCACCTGACCGCATTGTAGCTCTTGTAGTATAAGATTGTCAGATGGATATCCTTGGCCCCATTGAAAATCAGCGAGATTCGTGTCCGACTCCTCGCAACTTGTGTTTAATTGATCTATCTGTTTCACTATGAGATTCACTCTCTAGCTACTCCCCCTCTTCTTCTGAATCTTGCACCCTCTGTGGTGGGGGGGAGCTGAGAGGAGCAACATTTTCTGCTCTCAGCCCCCACTTTTTTTCTTTTTTTTTTGGGATCTGGAATGTAGAGATTGTTTTCTCGCAAGGCTAACTTTTGGGTTTGCATGACAGGTGCCAGGCTTATGGGGAAAGAGAAGAAGTCCCCTGCCCCAAAGAAGGGGGCGGAGAACTCGTTTGCAATGCCGGCACATGTGACGCGGGCTGGCGTCTCATGGTTTATCAGCCCCGTCGGCAGCCGCAGCCAGAGGGCTCATCTGCCCCCTCAGGCCAGTACCCCCGACAACAACAACATGACATTGAAGAGGAAAAATGATTTTGTGGAACATTTTCAAGCTCGGCGGAAAATAAAACTAACTGGGAGAGAACGTATGTCTGCCCTTCCCCCTGTTAGCCACATTTACTCGGCTCTGAGGCGGGTGTCTCATCGTCCAGAACTGAGAAAATGATCAATCTAACTAAGGAAAGGACCTGTAGTTGACCAATGCGGTAGACCAATACTCACCTGCAATAGACCAATGCGGCAGACCATGATCGCAGATCACCTGCAGTACACTAGTACTCACCTACAGTAGACCAATGCGGCAGAGCATCTGGGAGTCCCTCTATGTGTTTTTTAAAGGATTGATGAAGGAGACCAATGAAGTCAATAAATGAGCCAAAGTGAATCAGTAGACCAATGTAGTAGAGCAATGAAGCAAGCATAATTCAATGAAGCACTTAAATGGGTAGACCAAGATAGTACAGTGGACTAACGATAAAATAGCAACATCATTATATGTCTTGACATCGAGATCCTTCTAATAAAACCTACACCATAACTCAAGCAATCGGTCTGTAGCCTCGGATTCCTGTTTCTCTAGGGCTTTCAGGTCCTCGGTGGCAATACTGCACTCAAACAACATTGTTTTTCCCTCAGAGATATGTGCGTTGAAAGTGGAGCCAAATCGGGCAGTGAACCTGCACAAACTCGGAAAAAGCCTTTAAGAAGATAGACCACGACAGAACCGGGCTGGCAGACCCAGAAGGACCACACCCAGAAAGACCAGACCTACAACGGATACGGTAACAGACCCAATGAACAGACCAATGGAGCGGATGAACGGCAGCCACATCAGACCCAACAGACCCATACAAACTTTTTACTGCGGACCCATGGAGTTGGTGTGTTCAGAGCACTCATGTACACTCCGGACTTGGGTTTTTTTGCAGCGTCTTTTTTGGGGGGAATTGTTTTTAGCCTCGGGTCTGCCACGCCATCTGGTATGCACTTCTTCCCAGCTACCGTCGCTCTATTTGGTGAAGCAAGTTCCTCCAACTTCTTTTCCAATGCAACAACCGTCTCCTTCATACCCTCCTGGAGCTGGCTAGCTCGGCTTCGCAGCAGGATTGTGTCCTGGGGTTTATTAACACTCTGTGGTCCCATTCTAGATGCTTCTTGCACTCCATGGGTGGAACTGGCCCCTAAGGTGGGGGTTATTACTACTGGTCCACCCTTTGTGCTTGACCCTATGTTGAGCACCTGCGACGGACCACGAGCTGAGACCTCAGATGCCAGAACCTTCACACGAATATCAGACCACAAAACATCAGCAATCACCACCCAAATGCACAGGAAAAAAAATTGGACTGCAAAAATGCAATGGAATCATACCTTTGTAGGCGCTGTGGGTGTCTGCAATAGCGCCACTCCTGTGGCAGGTACATCTTCGACTACAGTGACTGGATCCAGAGAATGAGAATGGACAGAAACATGTGCATGGGTTTCGGCAAGGTCTGCTGAATGGTCTGCTGTGGGGTCTACCTTGTCAGTGTGGAGTCGAACATAAGAAGCACCCTATCAACGGATTCGTCTAACGCCAGTTGTGGGTGTACAGACGAGTCAGGGTCCACACAAGTAAGCGGCAAAACGGCCAAAGATGCGTCCTCATCTTCTGTAGACCATGCCTCTAGCAGATGGGGAAGGTCACAGACCAAACTGTCACAGTCATAGTCCATAGTTGCAATTGCAGAATTGGTCTGTACTATGGATAAATGAGCATTGACGCCTTCTCGGTTCTGTTCAGGCTGTGCTGTGTCAGAAGATCTGGTGGCAAAAGTAAGGTCCACTACCATTCTTTGCTTCTCAGCAGATGTTGCAGTGGGGGGGAAATGAATTGCTCCTCTCATTTTCGGCAACTCGTAAGTGCCAGGGAGGATCGGCGTCGCTTCCTGGGTTTTTTCCGCCAAGACTTCACGAATGTCTGATGTCCTGCACTGGCAGGGTCTGCTGATGTTGGAATGGTGAGGTGTCAGCGTCCATACCTGCGTCGCGATGCACTTCTGCGGTGCTGTTGTCAAGCAATGTACCAGGCAGGGTGTCCTCCGGCAAGGTCTGATCAGGTCTGCACTGGTTGGGAAAGGTATATTTTGATACGGTCTGGTGTGGTGTGGTGTGGTCTGGTATCCTCTGGTCTTCTGGGGTCTGGTCTGTTGTGCACTCGGCTCGTCTGGAGTCCATCGCTCTGGTGTGGTCTGGTCTGGTATCATCTGGTCTTTTGGGGTCTGGTCTGTTGTGCACTCGGCTCGTCTGGAGCTCTGGTGTGGTCTGGTCTAGTGAGGACTCCTCCGGTCTGGTCTGGTCTGGTCTTGTCTGGTCTGCATTGGTATGCTCTGGTCTGCTTTCCACCGCAGCGGTCTGCTCTAGGAAGGTGGATGGTGGGAAGGTCTGCATGTGATGTAAGATGGGTGCCCGCTGATCTGGAAAGGTCTGCTCATGGAAGGTGTTGTGGAAGTTGTTGTCTGGAAAGGTGTGCATAACCAAGGTCTCCCCGGTAATTTTGGGTAAGGTGTGCAATGCCTCCACGAAAGTTTGTTTTGCCAAAGACAAATTTTTGTCACCCAAACGAGTCTCACGAAGTCTAGCCAACGATTCGAGAAAAAGGGCCTCGGACTTTGGGTGTCCCACCACATTGTCTGGTTGGGGGAGTACTGACAATCCAGTCGGGGGTCTACTGTTCCTTGTTCTCCATCAACAAGGTCTGCTGGTTTGCATGTCGGTACTTGGGATTTTGCTGGGAAGGGTCTGCTCGTTGCGGTCTTCCTGGGTCTCCATGGGAGTTGGGTTCTGTGTAGATGAAGGGTCTGTTGCTGTACGAACTCCAATGAGCCTGCATTTAACGGGTGACTCGACGCCAGTAAGGCCACGGAGGGCTCTTAGAAGCTGTCGTGTGCCATTGGCGTATTGGTCAAGAGCATTCCGAACAAGCTCGTCCTCCAGGTCATACTCTGCAACAATGTCACAAACATTGTCAGAAACAAAGCATTCATCCTTGGTCTGCTAACAATGCAGGAGCGTGCGGTTTTGGACATTGCATTCAACAAACGACATGCTTTCCAAGAGCGGGTTTCCAGCAGAGGACCGTGTTGCAGCTCTGGGAGAGCTTGACAAGGCCTTCATGGATCGGCTGATGAAAGATATTGGACTGTGGACCACAGTCCTAGATCATGGTATGTCATCAGACCTAACAAATCTTATTAACAGACGTTGTCGGTGGCCATGAACGCAGACCTTCTCGCAGACTTTATCCCAGACCATGTGAACCATGACAACCAACAGACGTTGTGAAGCAGACCACGTCAACTAGCAAACCCCCATGTACTCTTCCATGCACACATGCGGAAGAGGCCATGCACGTCGTACAGGCGGCCGTGGCCCATTATACTGAAGTTGCAAAATGGTATCAAGCTCCCCAATATATTCAAGCTTGCTTCTTTCGGGTCGAGTGTCCCTTCTGCTTGTGTCACGGAATCTTGCCAATATGTTGCACACAAATCGGAGTCAAAAGTGGTCTTCCGGCGCATGTCAAGAGAGCGGATGCGGAAATGGCGATCATGAACCCACATTGAGGTGAACGAAAGGGCATATTGGGATGCCCCCCTCGATAGCTCGCGCACCAAGGGTGACACCACCTCACCGTTGTTCATTGCATGTTCAACTGCACTCCAAGGCCAATGACGGAAGGGTCTCAATTGTTGCAAATCAGAAGGCAAAGCAGAAACTGGCCCTCGCCCGCGGTCTCGCCCTAGTGATGCACGCGCCTGATCCCGTCCATGTGTGCGTCTCCAAGTGTGACTAGCCTCCAACCGCCGTGCATTCTCATTCACATGTCTTGCCTCCCACTCCACCATACACGAGGTGTTCTTCAACACAAAGACATGTGCTTGCTCTACCAATGTGGCGGAAAGCTTCACCCTCTTGGACTTATTTGGCAAAACTTGCTTCTTCCTTGTTACATCCCCCTCTTCCTTCCACATTCGGGGGGCATCTTTGTCCACCCTCTTCATGTACTCTGTACATAGAACCATAGCCTCCTGCATTGGATTCGGCAGGGGCCGGCTCTGGAAGCAGCCTCCACATTTGGCTAACTCTATAAAATTTGCCTCCATTGGATCATAACGTCGTTAACTGCTTATCTGTAAAATGAGATTAAGCTTAAGCATAAGTTTAATTTACTGAGCTAATCCACTTCATATAGACATGTCACTACTGTTTTCGTATCCGTTATCATCCCTAAATGTGACAGCGAACTTTGCCATACTTCATCACCAATGATTCAGAATCGCCATAAATTTGAACTTTGAAATCACTATAATGAACATGTTTAGGCACTAAAATTGAGATGAATAATTAGTTAATCTGACATCAGGTATTTAATTACGCATCAGTTTCTCTTTAGTGGATCTCCTGACCTGCTCACCCATATATCTCAATTATTGAGATTTCGGTAACCCTCCTTGAACCTAAATATGTCACACATATGAGTGAACGTGGTCCCCACTTCACTTTAAGATAAAAGCGTGCCATTTTTTGATACAAAAATAGGTCTCCATTTCAGGTCCCTGTCCATAATTCTAAGTCTCCTGGCTAACAACAAGGGTAAGGCAGGGAAAATTGGAAAATATTCTGCGTCCTGACAAAATCTTGGGAGCTAAAGTGGGTCACTCGCAAGAACAAGGCAGCTGACCCTCCAGTCTGGTGGGTCTGCCGCGGGACAGGACAGTAGACCCTTGGTCCTGGACCCAGGTGGCCGTGGGATGACCCTTTGCCCTTTTCCGTAGCTGGCCCTGTGGATTTTTAACACTGTTGATCCAGCCATTTAAGAATTTCATTAAGATTGGTGAAATTTCTTTCCTACTCTGCAGTGGTTTCAAAATGAACCATGGTCAAATGTCATGAAAATTGAGGTGAAGGTAGGGGATTAGTGCTTTATTTCCTGGCAAAAATTAGCCATAATTAAACCTGGAGACGCTCAAGATTTCACCCTGGAAAATGGATCAGCTACTTGTACAAAAGAATAATGGATAATCGAAAAGTTCAACAGAGCGCCAGTATTTGATCTTGCCTACGTGGACCTGTTAAACGTGCCCACCTGTTATATAAGCCACTTTTCTGACCCGACCACCTCATCTCGCCACATGGGCGCTGGCTACATGAGGCCCTTATTTGAAGATAAAAACACAGTCTGGGATATAGTTAACAACATGCTTACACCACGTACTGTTGTACATAAGCAAAGTGTTAGTTTTATAACACAA
Source organism: Takakia lepidozioides (assembly GCA_030704615.1). Classification (NCBI taxonomy): domain Eukaryota; kingdom Viridiplantae; phylum Streptophyta; class Takakiopsida; order Takakiales; family Takakiaceae; genus Takakia; species Takakia lepidozioides. The sequence continues at coordinate 53,125,998 of CM060732.1, forward strand.
AGGTGGCAGGAGGGTCAGATTTAGCAGGTTTTTGTGAAGAAAACTGTAGGCATACAGGGGTTAAGTTGATGTATAAGAGACCAAGGTACAACACAGCTGGTGGGGCGAAGTGTCAAAGTCTCGTTGTCTGAAACGAGGTCAACCGCAGTTCACACCACAAATGAAAACTGATCATTTTAGTAGTGGTGGACATTGCTGTGGCGGTCCTCTGACATACACACTAGCTTTTGTGTGACAAGCTTCCTAGCAGGTCGTCACAGTAGCTCGACAAGTACTCTGGACTTGTGCACAGCCAAATTATCTAGAAGAAAAGGTCATAGATAAGTGTCAAGCTACAAGAACGTTGGTAGTAGTTGACCAGAACTAGTACTGGACTTGCATTAATTTTCAAGAAAATAAGCAGGAAGAAGAAATGGGAAAATACTTGGTCCACATTTATTAGCGAACCCACAACAGCCACCCATACATGGTAAGTTGGTTCAATACCGCCCAATTTGTCATTTTCTTTGCATCATTGCGAGTGGGATCCACTGAATGCCTGTGACTATGGCAGTCACAACGCGTACAGAGCTTTTTGTCCAGAAGGCAGCAAGCATACTACCCTTCAACTAGGGTCAACCACCCTACATGCACACCATGCATTACAACAAATCAGACTACTTAAGAATGCAGAGAACGAGTGTCCCAGTTGACCTTAGATCAGAAACAGAGATGCAGCTCACCCACTGGGGAGGGTGCAATTGCCCACTTAAAGTATTTTTTAATTAAATTCGTGAGCGGTTTTATTGGGACTGGAAAACAACATGACAACATTATAAACAGCACACACAAAAATTGTGGCCACCCAACAATGCCACATTTAAAATGGGCTAAAATAATACTGAGACTGCCAAGTGGCCCTTGCAGTCAGAGGGGCCGTATGTACAGCAAGAAGACCCCTGATGCAGATAGCTGAATATTGACCAACATAGTTTATCGAGACAGACCCTTGCGAAAAGGAAGTAAGGGCTCTCAGAGGAGACCCTTAGCTTATCCTCAATGTCAAGGTTCACCACAAGAACTACCTGTGTGAGCCTGTACAGTTGGAACGAAGGACACTCACTTTTATACACACCGTTACAGCTAACTCCTGCCTTGATCCATTTCCCTCTTTTCACACAAGCATACTGCTCTGTACCCATTCACACTGCCGCCCCTTTCTACTTGGACTGTTAGGACTGAAGCCCCCCAATCCTACAGAGAGGGAGGAAGGACTGGTCAGAAGACATACCACTGGTAATATCTCCCAGAGCGAGCCTCCCTTCAGGGAGGCAATGAGTACAAACACATCAACAACCGACGACAAGCTACAAAAAGATACATGCCGGTACAAGCTGAATAACACTCTCACTCCCTCACAGCCCCCTTCATCAAGCACCAATCAAGTAAAATATGACACTATTACACTATTTACTGCTGCAAAGAGCTCTTCCGCACTCCGCACCATAATTCCAAGCCTGTCTTGCCACAAAACTTCCCCACTTACCAAAGACCAGAATAGTGGACTGCAGGAAAGGAAGATGAGCAGAATGGGCCTTCGGCAACCAGCTAGAGAACAGGGCCCTCGCCACAAGGAATCCACCATTGCTCAGTGGATGTGAAGTCTCAAGCAGGGAGGTGTGCCATGTAGGCAGCACTGCGTCTTTCTGCACCCAAAGAGACCCAAGAGACAGACTTTAAGGGACTTCCTTTGAGAGCAAGTTAGGTTGGCATTCAAGTGAAATAACAGTAAGGAGGATAAAAAGGTCATGAAAAGCACAAATAGGGAAGCATTACCTCCGGCCGCAACAAGTTTCTCCACACGTGCAACAATGTGTTTTCCATATGTATATTTTTTGAGCGCATGCAAGTGCACCCGAATGCGTGATAAGAGAATTTCACGCTGCTGCTCATCACATGTCTCCAGTACCTTTTGGACCACGTAATTTGCAAATTGGTCTTTCATCATTGCCTATACCAGCCCACCAGTAGCTTCCCTCAGTCACGCCTTATAATCCTTATGCACAAACTCTGCCACCTTATCCAACATTATTGTTGAACTAAATCTGTCCAACACTCCAGTGTAGTGAAAGCCCGGCAAGGATCATTCACACATCACAATACTGTTTGGAATTCTTCTGATGGGGGATTAAACTGCATTCAATAGTTTGCTGGGCAGCAGCTATTTGACAACCCCAAATGAAGACAGATACATCAGTGCTTGGTAATGCTGCTGAACCTATTCTACCATCCCAGCCAGAGATAAGAAAGACAATAACATATTGAAGTTAAGTGGTCACTGTAAAAGAGCTACACCCTTTAAATGAAAAAAGGGATGAAAAATGGCAGACCTGAAGGGGCTCATTCTCATCTGTGTGGCCAAGCATTTCGTTGATCAAAATCTGGCGCTCGGCTGGGCCCCCAAACTCCAAGCACTTTTCCACAACATTTGAAGCAAATTTGTGTTGACTCATTTGTACAATTTGGCCAGCCAGCTTTGTAATAATTTCACTTCTCTCAGGTCCCCGCCCATGCTCTAGCACATGCTGGGCCCCAACCCATCCGACAAATTCAACAACTGACTTAGATAGATTCATACCACAAATATTATTCCTGTAAAAGCGTTGTCCTGCAGCTAATCTACACTGGTCATCCTGACTAACTTTTACTGGAGGTTCTGAAAGGTAGGTGCATGTCTCCTTACCAGCATTGCTACATTTTAGCAATACAGTAAAGTGTATCACTTTCGAAAGTCCCACCAGGCCTGCACTCCACGATGAGGTGAATTTTTCCATCCTAGAGGGATCTAGAGTTCCTCAGACCATGGCACAACATGTATGTACAAAGCGGTGGGCTGTCAGCTCCCCTTTCAGCCACAGACCTCAGCCCAACATTTCTGCTTGAGGATGTTCTTTGGACAAACCTGGACAACATAGTTGCCATACTGATCTTGAGCAAGATTGCATGTACAGCGTAGGATTTCCTCCATTATGCCCCTCTGCTTCTGGTCGTCTGTGCAATGCTCTAGCACTCTCTGGAAACATATGCAACATTGTCAACTTCATTTGAAATATTTATGTCTCAGAGTACAGCGTCTAGTCAAAAGACAAGAATTGATTTTAAGAGATAAAAGTAGATGATCTTAGGAGAGAGTACCTGGATAACACGGCAACCATATGGGTGTTGGGAGAGCACCACAACCTGCCCATAGAAAGAAGAAATGATAAAATGGATTCTGTCCGGGGGTACACATTCAATGCATTTCTGGATCACATGGTTTCCATTCTGGTCACGAACACAGCGCATGACATGTCCATCCAGCTCTGAAACCAGCTGTGTCTGTTGATCCACATCTACCACCTCCAATGCCTGCACATCTCACATAGTACAACAACAGCAGATCAGCCAGACTCTTTATGGCTCTATAAGGCTGTTCGAAGTCTACATGACGGAGTCCCTCCTACCCCGAAGGTCATACCTTCTGGATGACCCGACAGCCATACATTTGAAGGCTGAGAGCAAGAACATGCCCCACCAACTGACTTGCCAGATCATGCCTCTGCTGCTCGGTCCCATGCTCAAAAAACTGCAACAAACAAATTTCCATATTTCACTCAGTAAGACGTCCGACAATAAGAAACCATGACTGTGTTAAAAACTTAGTTCTCCTAGATAAACCAATACCATTACAGCCCTTCAGATCATACTTCTCATTTGTAAACTCAAAACAATGAAAATTCTGGCTACTAAATTCCCACTAAATGTATTGTAAAAGCTACAATCAGCTGATGAGTCTAACAAGGGCAGTTCCTTAACAGCATGGGATGTCTTCCTTTCCTCATACAGCTTGTGTCAACTCATAAGTCCAGGGAAGATCTTCCAAGTCAGCCATACACTGGTGTTAAAGCCATGACCAAAATATGGTAAACAAACACACCTTAGGGGAAAAAGAAAAAGGTCCTTCTTGACTCCTCTGTCCACTTTTTGTTATACAGTTTTATTCATTTCCAATAGTTCCATTGGGTGGTACATAAAGCTACCTTTGTAGACAACCATTGCAACAGGCCCCCAGCGCATATTACTTTCCATTCCAAATATTGAAGTTCTAAAGGAAGCGCAGGTACTGGTTAAAGGGCTCTCTGCCAACAATTTGAAGTGTGACGTCCTTCCTTTCCATTTAAAATGAAAGATATAACTCCGTAAGATAGAACCTTGGAAGTGGACACAGTATTGGCACCAACATATGACTATCAGCTGACATACTAGTCACTTCTCTACTATCTCCACCAAGAGGAAAGTCCCAACCTTTTGTATAACATAGTTGCCAAAAACATCAGTCATGAGCGTCAACGCTTGAGGTAAAACTTCCTGGAAAACCATGGATTTCTCTTCTGGGGCAGCAGTCTCAAGCTTTTGTTGGATGAAGCGGCTCCCATGCTGATCAGCACTGCATAAGATAGCACAAATTAGAATCAGCTGCCAACAATTGCAATAATGTGGCCTTGAAGAACCAATCACCAATTGCAAACAAAGATCGTCAATAAGACCTCAAATAACCCCTAAAACATGGTGATAGCATACAGGGGCAACAGACTGATTTATCCAATGGCAAGAATGTAATATCCTAGTCAGAGGCTGAATGCTACCATAGTAGAGGAGAAAACTAGGAAAGGCGTACCTAAAATCCACAACATGCCCAGCAATGTCTGACAGCTCAAACCGCCGGGTCTTGCTGTTCTTAAATTCTTCAAGCAAAGAAGATCCATGGATCTCATCAGTAGCTTCACTAGTTTTCTGTGATTGCCAACCAGAACAGCTCCCCCCAGTCACAGTAGAAGCGCTGGATCTTCCGGCTCCCGAAGAGAGGCGCAAGCTACGGTCATCGCGTCTCAAAGTTGCAGGGCCGGCTGGTGACACAGGGCTGGCGAGGGAAGAATTAGGGTATGGCATCACCAGTCCAACACCTGGGGGGCTTTCATAGTAGCCTGGACTCACTGACCCAGTCTTGTTACTGGCAATGGGCACCCCAACTGATCTGCTTCGTGCATACTGCAATTTCTGCTCTGCCGAATACCCTAACATAGCACTTAATTGGCTCTTTTGAAGCTCTAACAGATCCATAGGAGCCCCTCCCATGTAGTTTCTCGAGATGGAAGGATCACTGAGAGCTGCAGCTGCACGAGCATCTTCTGCAGCACGTTGAACATACTGGAGATATAGTGGGTCAGGCAAAGGGTGTGTAAGCCCAGTGCTTGCCTGCCCCGTGAATTTGTACAAGTTCTGTATATCCACAGCATTTTGAGCAGGAGAGCCAGGAACTCCTGCCCTCACCCCCATGCTTGCAGCAACTGCTGCCACAGCTGCTGCTGCTCCATCAAATGCTACAGGTGCTGGGTAGCCAGCCATCATTGGGGCAAGCATTGCTGGGTTCATTGGATAGCCCCCCATCCCATACTGTGGGGCATAAACAGGGGCAGAATGAAAATTAGGGTAATAAGAGTTGCCCACCATGTATGACATAGCTGCAGCTGCTGCAGCGGCATACATGCCAGGCGCAGCTGCGCCAGCCTGGAGTGTAGGCTGAAGGGTAGCTGTCTGCACTTGCTGACTTGGGATGCCCGGAACATTGAACTTCATCTGACCCCTATAGCTGGGATCCAAGCCTGAATACATTTGTTGCTGCTGTTGTAGAGCCTGAGTGTATGCCAGAGTCTGCATTTGCACCATCTGCCATGATGGTTAAAACCCACCAGAGATTTGAGAGCCAAAATTCAACTGTTTCCACCTAAACTCACAGCGAGGTTCCTAACATGGGTCACAACCAGCACCCTGGGAATGCAGCTATTAACCACTTGCAGGCCAACATCCGCATGGCTCAGTACAGACAAAAGCTTTTCTACTGTTAAAGGAAACTATATCAAAGTACACACTCTGCCAAAAACCAAACTGCATATCAGCCTTGTGACGACCAAGCTGATCTTGGACACGGTAAGCCTCCAGTATGAAGGCCAGCAATGAACCTCACTGGCAGTTTTCTACCCAGGGGTAGAACACCAATTTTAAAAATGGCAAATCTTCAGTAGGTTATTCAGCGATTATAATGACATCACACCAGGACACGACCAAGTATCAGTTGTGAGATCCCTATAACCACATTTGACAGAGCAAAACTGCCAACCTGGGCTTGCGCCTGGGCAGCAATTTGGACACGTTGCTGCTGCCGGTGCTGCTGTTGTTGCTGCTGCTGCTGCTGCAAGCGCAGATGCTGCTGCTCTCGTTGTTCTTGCTGAAGATGCTGCTGCTGCAGGAGCTCCCTCTCTTCAATAGATGCTGATGTCCCTTGAACATCCGCGGTACTTAATCCCCGTAGTGCGGCTGCCAGCTCCATAGCATTGGCGCTTGTTGCCGCACTGAGGGCCACACTCCTTGCCTCTGCACTTGTCATGCCCCCACCACCTGAGAGTCCTGAAAACCCACCCATCATTACCAACCCAGGACTTGCAGAACGGGTGTTTGGCATGGGTGCCTCAGGGGTTGCTATTCTTGCCACAGGTGCTGCAGGCCCAGAAGGCTGCCCATGTTTATTATTTCCACCGGGAGCAGGGGTTGAGGAACGTGATCCCTGCCCAGCTGCAGCATTCAACTCAGCAACCGTCGCAGCTACAAGCACAGGTTCCCGTAAATGGACTAGCTGTACCTCCAGTGAAGCAGCAGCAGCATCCACACCTTCCTCATTTGCGGCCCGGCTTGAGGACCTGGAATGATTGTACACTGGTGAGGGAGTTCGGGGGAAGTCTTCCTGCAGTGGAGAAACATAAACACTCTCTCAATGTGAGAACCTACAAAGGCTCTGAACTCACATTGACAGGTAACCCAACATAAAATGCAATAGCCACATCCAAAGCAGACAAGAGCTTTCACAGATAAAATCAAATTCATGAGGACAAAAAATGATGGAAAACAGAAGAAAAAACAATTACAAGAGGAAGGAAACCAGGAAGAATGATGTCTCATCAGTTAGAGCACATCTAAGAGTGGAAGAGAAATCAGCTACAAACTCTATAGCAGTGACCAGCTGCCATGACTGGCCACTGATTTAATGCTTTACTTTGGTTTTACTAAAACATTATTAAATTAATTTAATCAATATAGGATTTCTGTCCACTGCCCACTGACTTGGAGGTGTAAGAGTAAAAATCATATAACCCTGCTACAGGCCTGCTTGTGTCACCGCGGTCAAAACAACCCGAGGAACAATCCTGCACTAAGACATACCTGAATAAGGTCAACAAGACTTTTTGGCCGAGCTCCTAATCCACCTGATGCAAGCCTAATCAAGTCTTCTCTCTCTGCCCACTCGCTGGAGCTCTGTCTTGCGAGATCTCCCAATGGAGAGGTATCCTCCTCCAAAGGTTCCGGCTCCTCTTTATGTGTCGGTAGAAGTGGCTGAGTGGAAAACAAAGACTTGCTATTGCTATCATCCATGGATCTCAGCTTTCTCTTATCTCCAAAGCCCCCCATTCCTCTGCCAGACTGCAACCGTTGCTCCAGGTGCCAATTATCCCAGGAGATCAACGGAGGGGGAAGCCTGGGATTTAAATTAATGTGAGAATAATAGTAAGCTAAATATTCAGGATCAGACCGCAGCTCTTGTTCAGAGTCAACTGCATCTCCATCAACTGCATGTGCCTTTGAAAGGCGTCCAGAAGATCTGGGACTGGTGGGATGGTTTGAAAAAAATCCACCCATGGCGGCCAAAGACCCCTCCACACTCGGAGGAGCACTACCACTTCTTTGTGGTATATTTCTTTCATTTAATATGTTGTCGAACCTTGTGCGCCCTTTGAGCATCATCCCGAGTTCAGTGACTCCATCGCGTGTGGGAGAGGAACCATGACCTCCAGCACCGGCACCCCTCAGACTATCACCGAGGGTTCCCATACCCCCTCTCATTCCCGCTCCTGAGAGCATTCTAACAGGGCTTTCTGTCGCCATCACTATCCACGATGAAAACAGTCACCGGCCTCCAATTATCTGCATTATCAAAGCTATGGAAGTTCCTCTCTTCCACTCATGATTTCGTCTGCATCCACACTGCGGGTATCTGCACTCAACAACATCTTCTCAAGTCCCCAAAAAGTTCTCTGTGGCCATTATTTTCCAAACGCCAATTGCAACCCCCAACAACGCGCCGGCTATGTTGAAAGGATAACGAAGCAATTGAATGCATGCCAGAAGACGTCCTTGCAACAGCCACTAGGCCGCGATGAGGCAAAGAGAACAGAACTCCTCCCAGATTATCCCAGGGGATCCGCAGGTGGGCAATTTCCTGGGCGAGTCCTAGCATATTTCCTGATGCAAGCAGATGACATTATCGAATTTTCGCTCACCCCTGCCGAATCTACCATCAAACTCTTCAGCTGCACTGCACTTAAGTGTCGCAGGGACGCCCGTTCTTCGGATGTTAACTGTAACAAGAGAACATTAACACACTGGAAGCTCTACTAGTGGCTGGTTAATGCTGGATAAACGGATATTACATAAATCCTGAGAAAGCATAAGGGAGTCACTCGAGCATATGAAAGTCAGTATGATTGAAACATTAAGTTACAGCGCTGTACAGGGGATGGCGACTATCCCCTCGGTTCAGAAAACATAATCACATGTGTAGTGTGACGGCCACAGTGACAAGCCAAGCAGTAGCTCATCACAACCGGAAGACTTGGCTCAGTACCTCAATAAATAACAAAGACGACCACGAGACCAGACCCCGATCAAAGAAAACAATATCTCGCCATATCAGCGGTTTTCGACCGCAAGGTAGCCTGCTCCCGCTCCCTTTCCAAACACAGCCACAAACCGCGTTTAAGAATCTTACTCGGTAAAAGAGATTTGAAAGAGGGGAACTTGGGAAGAATTGAGTTTGAAATCTGCACTAGCTAGATCTACAACACCAAATGCGAAGTAGTGTTTAATCGATAAATCGTCCGCCACTCAAGACCTAAATTTGGAAAGAGGATGATGGCGAAACACGCAAGCGATCTGAGATCTAACCTACTACGCAAGCGTCTGCAAACCAAGAGGATGACTCCAACTCACTTTACGGTACAGAAAAGTGCCTGAAAAGGCGAGAGAAAAGAAACAGGATTACACACGAAACTAGTTGAAACAAGAGAAAGGATTTGGACCTGCACTAGTCCAGTAGAGGACAAGGGAAGGGGAGGGGGATGACTATGGCGGAGACGCCCATGAGAGGAGAAGATGCCCAGGCCTCGGGCGCAAGAGCCACTGATCCACCGCCGGCGGCCTGATGCATTCTTACCGTCCGATCCTATATCGAACGGTCTATGTTCTGGGGATCTCGAACACGTTCACGAAGCGCGGTGTGCTTTTCGCCGCTCGCGCCTAAACCCGCACCCTCCTCACATTCTCCGTTAGATGTTACACGTGCCTCTGTTTCTTTCCGTTGGATCTCTCGCCCATAGGTACCGGGGGCACATAGCTCACTAGTAAGTTACTAACAGCCCGGCATTACCGCGGTAGTTAGTTTATACTTGGTCAGTCGCTTGTTCCTCCGTCTAGTGTGTTGGACCGAGGGAATTCCAAAAAGGCCTTGATGTGAAATGCATAGCAATTCACTTGATCACCCCCCTAAAAGTGCGCAATTCAATTGAATTGCAAGGCCTTGCAATTCAATTGAACTGCTAAAACTAGCTTGGCAACAACCCTAATTTGCAATTCAATTGAATTGTTGGCACACGATTCAATTGAATTGTGAATTTGCAAATCAATTGAATTGCCAATTCGCAATTCAATTGAATTGTAATCTATAATTTTTAACTTATTTTTGTATATAATATATAATATACATGTATATGTATATATTTAAATTATACTTATACACATATAAGAGGATAAGCTAAAAATACATGTTGCTCGTCTATTCTTGCTAGCCCTCTTTCTTGTGCCCTTGAGGAAATTGTGGAGTTGTAAAGCCACCCTCAGCCTTAGCGAGAAAGGGAGAGCCAGAGACGGAGAGAGATCAGTAGCTTCCTGTGATTCACTGATAAAAGAAACATGGCTGGCTCCGAAAGAAACAAACAAAATCAAACCTGACAATTGATGAAAGGCTTCCCCTGCATAACAATGTAGTCCCTTAACACTAGTATCTGGCCTAGGACAAAGAAAACAAAAAATATGTTCATCTTGAGAATTATCAAAAATAATATTATTTCGATACCCTTACAAAGGTATCATGTTGAAGTTGGGATGTGTGTTCCATATAAGTTTAATATATCAAACTCTTACACGTTGATACTCTTACATTGGTATCATATTTGGTATATGTACATAGCCATATATTGGCACCCTATTGGCACCAACATCCACAAAGAGAGACAATCTCGCTTTTACAAGCGCGCTTCGTGACTTCCTCTCTCTCTCTCCCTCTCTCGCTCTCCCTTAGGCTTATCTTGGGCTCAAGCCTTACCACGGGCAAAGGGTTGACAGACGGACAACAAGAATAGTCGGGCAACATGTATTTAGCTTATACATGTGTATGCGTATATGTATAATTTAAATATGTACATATATATAATATATTTAGATTACAATTCAATTGAATTGTAGTCAGCAATTCAATTGAATTGCAAATTAGGGTTGTTTTCAAGCTAGTTTTAGCAGTTCTATTGAATTGCCCTTGCAATACAATTGAATTGCAAATTAGGGTTGTTTTCAAGCTAGTTTTAGCAGTTCAATTGAATTGCCCTTGCAATACAATTGAATTGCGCACTTTTAGGGGGGTGATCAAGTGAATTGCAATGCATTTCACATCAAGGCCTTTTTGGAATTCCCTAATTGGGGTCTTCATGAATTGAGGGGCCCCAAGCTCCCCCGCCGTCCGACGTCCAATGACCTCATTTTGATGGCTGGAATTTCTTTGTATGGGCGGCTCACAAGATTAAGTTGTCAGCCTCAATGGAAGAATCCGGCCCGCAAAGTGTCATCCTCTCTAACTAAGAAATCCTTGGCCGGATCTGACGTGTGTACCAGTGTTGTGCGGATAAATAGATTTTTGTTTATCCTCTGGGTAAGGGTAAATAAAAATCAGAGGTTTATTTATCCTCCGAGTAAGGGTAAATTATTTATATGTCCATTTATTTATGTCATGGTTTTGTTTGTGATTAGTTAGAAATAGTTATTTCTAGCTAATTAAGACATTATACATTTATATTTGTATTTTGTTGGCATTGGGACTTCATTTGGTTCCATGTGCCAAGTGAGGTGACGAATCTCACTTGGGACGTGAGGAGGTTATCTCCACGTGAGACGTAGGCAGACTCGTCTTCTTCTAGTCGAGCCTCCCGAGGCCTCTTTCGCCGCCATAGCTCTAGTACTTGAGATAGAGAGTGGGTGAGGGCTATATGGTGGAGTCTTTTAGCAAATGTGTCATTGGCTTGACTTATATAACGTAATAGAGTGGTTTCTCCTCTTTTCACCATTTTCCGTATCACTAGAAGAAGACCTGCTTACATCTATGAGTACAAGGTGTTAGCATAGTTAGCACTTGTGTGTGGAAGAGAGCCTGATAGATAGCTCTTAAGATACAAGGTGTTGCAGGGTTTGCAAGAAGAAAGCCTTGTGGTATTTATGTACAAGAGGAGGTCTTCAAGGAGAGCCCCATTGAAAAGTTTGATAGCTTGTGAAGAAACTCTTGTTCTGCAAGTGTTGCAGGGTTTGAGGAGTTCAAGAAAAGCTCGGGTGTTAAGAAAGCAAACGGTGCATGTGTGGAGCATGGTTTCAGCTTGTGGGAGTATTCAACTTCAAGCTTAAGAAAGCTATGAGTGGAGGTAGATAAGACTATCCTTAAAGAACCTCTCAAATAACTCTCAAGAGCCCTCAAATTATTGCCTTGAACTTCTGAAATCTGCCCTCAATCAGCCCCTCACATAGACCCACCGAGGTTCAAGAAGTTCGCAAACTTGGACTCCAAACAGTCCACCAAAAGGCCCTAGGCGCCCGACAATTAGTGGCCTCCAAGGTCTCCAACCAGCCCTCACAATGGCTCCACAAGCCTGCCCAATATGGCCTCCAAGGACCTCCAACAGTCCTCCAAAGAGCTCTTAGAAAGTTCCATAAGTCTGCCCAATATGGGCCTCCAAGGACCTCCAATCGTCCTCCAACCAGCCCTCACGAGGCTCCACAGGCCTGCAAAACATTGGCCTCGAATGACCTCGAATAGTCCTTCAAACAGCCCCAAGCAGGCTCCACAAACCTGCAAGATATTGGCTTCAATAGACTCCAAATAGTCCTCAAAGCAGGCCCCAATACCTGTAAAATATTGGCCTCAATAGATCCCAAACAGTCCTCAAGTAGGCCCCAATACCTGCAAGATATTGGCCTCAATAGACCCCAAATAGTCCTCAAAGCAGGCCCCAGAAGGCTCCAAAAATATCCATAGTCAGTCGATTTTTCATCGGTCACCGACCAAATTTCATCCAAAACCGCGATTTCTCATCCGCAGGTCCGATACTTCATCCGCCGTGATAGTTCATCCGTCGGTGCGATATTTCATCCACTAGCGCGATTTCATCCGCTGGCGCAGTTCCATCTGTCGCCGCGATTTTTCATCCGATGGCATGATAGTTCATCCGCTGCCACGATTTCATCCGCTGGCGCAGTTTCATCCGTCGCCGCAATTTTTCATCCGATAGTGCGATAGTTCATCCGCTAACGAGATTTCATCCTCTGACGCAGTTTCATCCATTGCAACCGATTTTCATCCACGGGCTTCGATGAGACAATGGTGGTCTCCCAACTTTCGGGCAATGTTCCCACAAGTTCCCATGCGTTATCACGTGTTCCCTGGAATGCCCAAAGAGTATACACGCGTTCCCAAGCGTTCCCATGCGTTCCGAAGCTAGGGTTTGCGCCGGTTTGCGTTTGCGATTGCTGCAACGAGCTATGGCTTCTATGGAGCAACCAGAGGTGCTGTTCTTGGTTTCTTGAGCATCAATAGACCACCAAGAGTGCCTCTAACTCCCTGAGCAAGCTATTTGCCACACAACAAGCTCTCTTTCTCTATGGAACTTATTGAAACAAGCATAAAACAAGCTATTGGGCTTTCTATAACATGTCCTCTTCTAGCCATCGCATGCACTCATAGTGCTTTCTTCTATGGCCATAGTGCACTTCTTAGAGCTCATAATCCAGCCCTGCACTTGCCACTTTCATAGACATGCTCTTCCCAAGCTTGGGATTGAAACCCCAACTCAAAGCATGCTATACAAATACACTATTTTGCCCCAAAGAGAAATCAGATGTCTACCTCCACTCATAGCTCTTCTAAGCTTGAAGTTGAATACTCCCACAAGCTGAAACCATGCTCCACACATGCACCGCTTGCTTCCTTAACACCCGAGCTCTTCTTGAACTCCTCAAACCCTACAAAACTTGCAGAACAAGAGTTTCTTCACAAGCTATCAAACTTTTCAATGGGTCTCCTCTTGAAGACCTCCTCTTGTACATAAACACCACAAGACTTTCTTCTTGCAAACCCTGCAACACCTTGTAACTTAAGAGCTATCTATCAAGCTCTCTTCCACACACAAGTGCTAACTATGCTAACACATTGTACTCATAGATGTAAGCAGGTCTTCTTCTAGTAATACGGAAAATGGTGAAAAGAGGAGAAACCACTCTATCACGTTATATAAGTTAAGCCAATGGCACCTTTGCTAAAGGATTCCACCATAGAGACCTCACCCACTCTCCATCTCAAATACTAGAGCTATGGCGGCGAGAGAGGCCTTGGGAGGCTCGACTAGAAGAAGACGAGCCTGCCTACGTCTCACGTGGAGATAACCTCCCCATGCCTAAGTGAAGTTCGCCACCTCACTTGGCACTTGGAACCAAATGAAGTCCCAATGCCAACAAAATACAAATATAAATGTATAATGTCTTAATTAGCTAGAAATAACTATTTCTAACTAATCACAAACAAACCATGACATATTGGCCTCCAAGGACCTCCAATAATCCCCCAAAGAGCTCTTAGAAAGTTCCATAAGTCTGCCCAATATAGGCCTCCAAGGACCTCCAATCGTCCTCCAACCAGCCCTCACAAAGCTCCACAGGCCTACAAAACATTGGCCTCAAAGGACCCCAAATAGTCCTTCAAAGCAGGCCCCAATACCTGCAAGATATTGGCCTCAATAGACCCCAAATAGTCCTCAAACAAGCCCCCTGAAGGCTCCAAAAATATCCACAGTCAGTCGATTTTTCATCCGTTACTGACCAAATTTCATCCAAACCACAATTTCTCATCCACAGGTCCGATATTTCATCCATCGCGATAGTTCATCCATTGGTTGCGATATTTCATCCGCTGGCGCGATTTCATCCGCTGGCGCAGTTTCATCCACTGCAACCGATTGTCATCTAGGAGCGCCGATTGTCATCCACTGGCTCAATAGTTCATCCAATTGGACAATGGTGGTGCTCCCAATTCTGGGGCAATGTTCCCACGAGTTCCCAATGAGTTCCCAAGGAGTTTCCAAAGCGTTCTCACGCGTTCCCTCAAGTTCTCAAGGAGTTCACACGCGTTCCCAAGCTAGGGTTTGCGCCGCTTTGCCTCTGCGATTGCTGCAACGAGCTATGGCTTTTATGGAGCATCTAGAGGTGCTGTTCTTGGTTTTTTGAGCATCAATAGACCACCAAGAGTGCCTCTATCTCCTTGAGCAAGCTATTTGTCACACAACAAGCTCTCTTTCTCTATGGAACTTATTGAAACACGCACAGAACAAGCTATTGAGCTGTTTATGGCATACCCTCTTCTAGCCATCGCATGCACTTATAGTGCTTTCTTCTATGGCAATAATGCACCTCTTAGAGCTCCTAATCCAGCCCTGCATTTGCCACTTCCATAGACATGCTCTTCCCAAGCTTGGGATTGAAACCCCAACTCAAAGCATGCTCTACAAATACACTATTCTGCCCCAAAGAGAAGATTATGCCAATGGGGCTGGAAGTAGATTTTGCATCTCTTGGGAATGATGGTTGTTTACAGGTCGAGTGTGCAATGGGGGAGATATATACGGACTCCATGATCAGGACTTCATCCACAATGGGAAAAAATTAGTAAATCCCTTGGACAGTGCATCACGGACTTTGGTGTTGGGTGATGAGGTTGCTACATTGAATCATGTGTTATTGGTCTACCATTCATTTTCAGTGGACAAGCATGGACTTCGGGAATGTGATATCAAAAGAGAAGATCGACAGAATTGGGCAGCAGCTCATCGACTGGCATCTCGGAAGGTGCAAGCTTGTTTGAGGGAGTTACAATCAACTGTGAATCATCGAAGAGAGAGGACCAAAGGTACTGAAACTTACCTATACATCATTTCATGCTACATTGACATTTTTTTGTCTCCTCACATGTCATTGTGTGAGAGGGTACAATCTGCTGCGAAGGTATCATTTTTTTTCAGATTGTGGAAGTTGTGGCTATTCCACCACGAGGTGTATAATCTGAAATCCTTCTTCATTAGCAGGGAAGGAGGGGTCTATACGTACGATTTGACGGATAACATGATGGTTGATTTGGATTCCATTATCGCGTTAGCATGTTTAAAGTACAATGTCAAGTCAAACACATATGTTCTTGATGCAAATGACCGAAAAGTCTTTGACAACTTTATCAAAGGCAATTTTTTTTTAATTAATTTGTTAGATTTTATTATGTTTTAAATGAATAAATTCGATATAATATAAAAACATACATATACATATTGGAGGGTTATTTTTAATGATGAAAAATGAGAATATACATACAGAAGGGGGTACTTTCCAAAAATTGTAAATTTTTGTATATTTACAGGAGGGGATTTTATAATCTTCAAAAAATATGTACAGAGGGGGTATAAATTATCCAAGGACCCGTATACATGGGGTTTTTTTATTAGGCGACGAACGCACGTGATACGCACAGTTTATAAAGAGTGCACCCCCCGGGGTAACCGGGTAGAGAACCTGTTGCGGCTACTGGTTCAAGCAGTAATAATAGGTTTCTAACGTAGACTTGTACCTGCACCTGCATTCACCGCAAGCACTCTTATGGGCTGCTGGTCATCAACCCAGCCTCACCATAAGTGAACAATGATGGTCTGACTGGTCATTACCCCAGCCTCACCATCGACAGCACGCTCTAGGATTGACCGGTGATCAAATCCGGACCAACCTTCTATGAAAACAAGCGCCCACACAAAACTACCATGACGCACAGTCAAGCATGCATGTGTGGAGGGGATCCAAGCACAAGAAAATCAAAACAGTAACTCCCCCACACCAAAAACACTCCACATTGTCGCTCCTACAAGACACTCCACATTGTCGCTCCCCAGACTGACTCTTGCCTCCACCTACGGAAAGGTTTTGGCCTACAGAGAGGGTGGAAGACTACAAGGAAGAGAGACTAAAGCAATTCCTATCACAGCATGCTTTCATCGCACTACCCTATCTCCACACTCTCTTGCTTAAGCAATACACAAGACCTTTCAAGGATCTCTCAAATAACTTTCTAAGATCCCTCAAGATGTCTCTCAAACAATCTCACTAAGACTCCCAGAGCTTGGACAATGGTACTCCAAACAGTACACTAAGGCCCCAAGAGCTTGCCAAATCTCGGCCCTCAAGGACCCCAAACAGCCCTCCAAACAGCCTTCCAAAGGCTCCAAAAACTTGCCAAATATTGGCATTCAAAGACCCCAAATGGTCCTCCACATAGCCTTCCAAAGGCTCCAAAACTTGCCAAAACTTGGCCTTCAAAGACCACAAATAGGCCTCCAAATAGTCATCCGAATACCTCGTCAAGAGCTCTTCGAAATGCCTTACAAAGCTCCTCAGAGTGTTTTCCAAAAGCTCCCCAAAGGACCCCAAAGATCCCCCAAACAATCCTCCAAAAGGCCCTTGAAAATCCTCCGAGAGCCCTATATTGTCTTTATATGTCACTATGTTCCCAGCCTATAGTGACCGTTCCCACACCTTGGTGACCGTTCCTAGACTACGATGACGGTTCCCAGACTACGATGACGGTTCTCAAACTACAGTGACGGTTCCCAGACTACGGTGATCGTTCCCACACTTTGGTGATTGTTCCCATGAACCTAGGGTTTCATGTGCATCTCATGCTAGGGTTTGTGCATCCCATGCTAAGGTTTGTGTATTTTAAGCTAGGGTTTCGGCTTCCTTGAGCTTCATGCTTGCTCTCCTCAAGCATCCATGACTTCTATGAGATACCAAGGCAAACTACCTTGATCTTCTTCACCTCAAGCCACAACCAAGCTTGATTCCATCTCACCTAGCAATGCATTTGCCACACAACAAACTTCACTTCTCTTTGGAGCTCAAGAATCAAGCTTTTTACCTCATTCGACAAGCAACCAAGTCTTGCACTCATTCATGTGCTCTTCTATGGCCATCCACACACATGCTCTATTCTTGGCTTCTATGTGTTGCTTCTCCAAGCATCAATACATCTCCATCTCATGCAAAGAGGAAGATTCAAGACCCTTCACTTGCTAGCTCAAGAGTCGTGCTCTCCTCAAGCTTAAGGTTGAAACCCCAACTCAAACATGTGCTCTACAAGTGCTTTTCTTTCACCTAAGTGGAAACCAGCCCTTTTCCTTTCTTCTTACTCTCCAAGGCTTGAAAATAGAAGCCTCAATGGGCTAAAAACATGCTCCACATAAGCATCACCTCATACACAAAAGAATGACTTGTTCTCTTCACCTTCTAGCTCTCTTCAAGCTTGAAGTTGGAAGCCGCACTTGGAAAGCATGCTCCACACATGCGCCACTTGCTTGGTCAACCACTTGTTTCACCTAGAGCAATCCAAGAACTCATAGACTAGCAAAAGCACTCCCTTCTAGCGCCTTAGCTTGCTTGTTTGTCAACCAAATGAAACCCCACTTAGCTTCATTTCACCATGGATAAAACAACCACTTCTTAGCTTCTCTTGAGCTACTCAATGCTCCTCAAGCTATCCTTGTTGTACTCCTTCTATGGTGTTTCTAACCCAAGCATGTGCCGCTCTTTGGCTTCTCTTTCACACCACGAACAATTATAATTTGTTCTTGAAACCCTAGTGTTTATCTTCTCCACATACAAGACGTTTCTCTTGTGATGCGAGAGCTCTTTTCCAAGCTCTCAAACCCTTGGTGCACAATAATGCTTCTACAAACCCTCAATGCATTCTTTTCACCATAGAAGCCACTTCCTTGGCAAATGGTTGTCACAAGAGCTCCTTCTTCAAACCTTTGTTTCCCCACACACATGACTTTCTCCCTGCAATACTTGCAAAGTCTTGTAACTCAAGAGCTCTCTCCTTGAGCTCTCCACCTCCTTGATGCAATGCAAACACACTCTCCCTTGCAACACCTTGCAAGCCTTGTGAGATACTTGAGCTTTCCCTAGCTCTCTCACTTCTTGGTGTACATCAACACAAGTGCAAAACTATCCTTACACTCCGCACTCATAAGCTTAAGGTCATCTTCTTGTGATGATGAAAGTGAACATAATGGGAACCCTCCACTCATGAACACTCAATCACATAAAATAAGTCAACCCAAGGGCACCCTTGCTAAGGGAATCCACCCTACAAAGCCCTCACCACACTCCCTCTCAATACCTAGAGCTATGGAGGTGAGAGAGGCTCATGGAGGGTCAACTACAAGAAGATGAGCCTCCTCCATCCTCACAAGGGGAAAAACTATCCCCATGTCCCAAGTGAGGCTCGACGCCTCACTTGGCATGTGAGACCAAATGAAATCTCAATACACAAAATATAAATATAAATATAAATATCTAAAATGTCCTAGTTAACTAGAAGTAGGTAATTCTAGATAACTATGACTAAAACCATGACAGTGTCAAGGCTCCGATTGGTGTGTTTTGTTGAGTCATGCCCCTTAGTCTCACCTCCCCCTTACTTTTTGCCAATGCAGCATTGCTGTCTTAGGCTTGTTTAACCTCTTGGCATTCACATTTGGAGGTATCAGCAACAGATAGTATAGCTGTGAATTTTACACTAGGATGCTACCTGCCACAGCTATCTCCGAACCATGTGGCACTTACCTGGTCCACACGGGATAGCCATGAGCGAGTGTGAACAATAGATATCAGATAGTGCTGCAACATAGAATATTTATAGTTATATACCTGCAAGTGTGAATGAAGCATAAGGTGATTTTCCAAAAGGGGACCTAAAGGCGTAATTTGTTCCCTGCTTTCAGTCCCACGCTCACAGGATTGCCCCTGGGCCCGGTCTTCAGCAGTCTCCACAACATTTGTAAGGGTGAACCACCTGGTGGTCGGGTGCTGGAGGAACAGTTTGTGGATGTGCCAGACTGCTGGATTGTAGCGGGTAGTGCAGAGACCTAAGATTGTCGGGTGGGTACATTGGCTAGTCAGCGGATCCTCAAAGCGTGGAAATCCTTTGGCAGGTGCTTTTTGACAGAAGTCAAACCAAGCCTTGAGATCTCTAGCAAACTGCAATATGAAGGAACTTGAGAGGCGACACCGGTAGTACTGGCTACTACCCTATCCTCCCCCTGGCTGCTAATAAGACAAGGCTGAAGATCTTGGAAAGGTTGGAGGAAAAACAATACCATAATTAGGACCGAGGCACAATCCAAGTTCCCATCTCTTTCAAGAAACTCTTATTACCACCTCCCCCAATGTGTCAAAAGTGAGTAGTACAGACTCACTGGTACCCACACATTCCAGGAGCAATGCAAGTACAAACTTGAACTGCATGCACCGCACCAGCAACACCGCACCCGTCCTTTTTGGCTCAATGCTATTACAAGTTTGGCCGATGATATGGAGGCAAAGGGGATAACATAAAGAAGAAATTAACAGTTTTCATTACATCAACTTTACATGTTAACAACATAAGAGAGGGATAATAGCTAGTGTGAAGTCGCAACCTGGGAAGCATAAGGGTTCAACAGGCCACCAGCTTGCATGGCATCAGTGGAGTCATGGGACTCCATCAGCATCCAGTCTTCCAAAATTCCCTGCAGGATACTACTGACTTCAGCGAGTAAAAGTGTGTAAAGCTTATGGAATGTGTTTGCAGGAGGAGGAGGGTAGAGAGCACAAGAAAGAATTGTGTGAGTGACATGGCCTAGTCCAGTAGACTTTGGCCATAAAAATTGAGTATCCTAAAACCAGTCACAATGTCTTCAGAGCAGAAACACCAATCTCAAAAACAGAAAGAAGCACCAATCTCAAAAACAGAAAGAAGCACCAATCTCAAAAAACAGAATGATGGTGAGTAGCAGAATACAAAAAGACTGCATCCCAGACCCAGGAGATGTTGCAGATCTTGACATAGTGAAGATTAGAAACAAGAGTAGAAAGACTACTTTAGATATGAGGCTGATGAAATTGCTGATACACAGCAAGTTTGAGCCCACAGAGATGTAGAACTGCACCTTTCCATGCCGCAACAGCACAGGCTTCTGGCCTGTCATATCCACCACTGTTGATGGATCAGCCAATCGTACCCCTCCATCAACCACAAAGTCAACACCCTGAAAGCATTTCAACACAAACACAGTCAATTCCAAGCATTCAAGTGGCAATAAAGCTGCCAAATTCCAGAGATTGTAGGATATGATGGCCATGGATGCTTATCTTGTGTTAAAGAGGAGTATTTGCTTGACAGGGGAAAGCTACTGAGTTCAATAGAACCAACAATTTCTTGCAAATACAACCCAGCCATGAAATCCTATGCAGGCACCAATTTGACGGTATAATCTAATTTGCAAGCTATCAGAGCAGCCACAAGTTACATACATGGTCTAATTATTTACCAAGTATGGATCCAGAAAGAGCAGACTACTGCCATAGATACTTCTCTCAGAGACAGAAAGACACTGGATTCTCCCTGGTTTTAGTTTTCCAATCTCAGGCATCTGATTGAACATGTCAGAGTTATCCAAATAAGTACCTCTCTGCCATTAGAAGCGCCATAAGTGTCTGCAATGATAACTGGATCCAGCATCCACTCATCCTCCTTCTGCTGTTTAACACTGCAGTCACAATCAATTTAAATTCAGTTGGTTCTATCTTTGGTCCCCACCCAGCCCAGAATTATCCTTTCCTCCCTCCATATGAGCCTGCAAGTATGGAAAGCCCAGGTACACTCCGCATGCAAATGCGTTTTGACGAGAAAATTTGTTACCTGGTACACAACAAAGGTTCATCCAATTTCTCAAGAATGGCTTGACAGATAGAATCATCTGGCATCCGAATGCCCACACTTTTACGGGGTGCACAGCTAGCTGCTGCACTCCCACCAAAACTAATGCACTGCTTCGGCATTTCCTTGCTTGCCTGTAGAATGAATGTATACTGCATGACAACAGCATCAACAACAGTCCTCTCGAAATCAGCCTCAATCACTTTAACATAAGGATCCTGATAGAGGCACAGAATAATCCATCTCATCTGCCAAAAGTCTTCTTATATAGGTGCTAATTTAGATTTGTGACCAATCCAAGTGGTGCCAATGTCAGCCAGACTGTCAACAATGCAAAACTCCGACATTAGGACTTCAACTCCCTCACTACAGGCAGGTGCTGGGAACATGGATACGTCAATCTGAAACAGGACTCACTCCATGTCAATTTCTTAGTCCATGCACATCATGTAAGTCTACGACATGATACTGTACACTCTAATAGGGTGCACAAACGTGTTCCCATATGACGAATTTGATGTTGTGGCATGTAACATGACATTAACACACTTATTTCTCTGCATGACATCTGTGCAAGCCAAGGGATAGCAATTGGTTTGGATATGAAAGACAGAAAGATCGGAAACACAAGTAGATTCAAAGACGCTAAACCTCTACAAATTACTCTTTTTTCCGTCAACTATGCGCACACAGTGACAAACTGTTGATGGAGGGGCTCAGTGTAGAAGGTACCAAGATACATACTGGTCCAGGGAGGCATTGACGAGCAGCACGGAAAATGTTGGTTTGGCCATGGCTGTTTCCGCGTGGAAAACCCATCGTATATGTGTCAACGTCTTGAAATGACCGGCACAAGATACTCAATGGCTGTCACATGACATGTACTACCATGAGTGGAATTCTCCAACAGATAACTCGAAAAAAGAAATACCAAGCTTCAAAGCTTGGACTTGAGACCTCCATTCACAGTTCTTGCATCGATCCACCAGTAACATAGAGAACAGGAAAAGAAGGTAAAAAGTAACATTGCTCTTGGTTCCAATCATGGAGCTGATGTTCACCCAGTGGACCATGCCTCAGTGATGTGCAACCAGTGGATGTTGATGAACAAGCATAGAAAAACCTAGTCCCTATGTCAGAAAATTATTGAACGAATGACCAGACATATCGAGAATCATTCAGAAGCATAAATCTAGTTTATGCACGGGATCCACCTTATTTGTAAAAGGCCAACAAAAAAGACTGTCATCCTCTAGATAGTTCTTTTGGTTGCAGTGAAAGTCAACCTCCAGTGGCTAGACCTTCATTGCTGTGGAACAGCATGAACCAAAATTGGTGAGATAGATCTACCTTTTTTTGGTCCATGTGTTTGATTCTGCAAAGCAACATCAAAGAGTCAGATGGAAACAAAAGCCTCTCATAAGTGAGCAACAATATGTAAACATACACAGCATGTGTTCAAAAGCAATGATACACAAATTTTTTTGAGTATAAAATACGCAAAAAGGAACTTTGTGACATCCACGACAACCCCAAAGACCTTATGGGACATCACAGCCTCACCAAGAAACCAGGCCTCAATTGATACACAAAGAGAGAGAGAGAGAGAAAGAGAAAGAGAAAGAACCTATATAACATCCAGAGGGGGAGAGAAATGAGATGGTGCTCTACACCGTCCTCGGAAAGCTCAAAGAGCTTATGGGACAAGAGAGAAAGAAACAAGAAAGAGAGAGGGGCCTTCCACATGCAGGCCAAAAGCAACGATTGCTCAAGGGCTTGTCTAAGAGTCATTCCTAATCCTCGTAATGGAAGACCTCTGTGAGAGATTGGGTATCATAAAATAGACAATTGAATCTATCCCAGATCTCATAAGCAAAAGGGCAGTGAAAGAAGAAATGTTCACTATGGGAGCCCTACCTGGACCTCCCCAATGCCCTTAGAAGAGAGGGAGATAAAGCTGCAGACAGGTAAGATTCTATCCTCACGGAGGACCAAGAATGTCTCCCAATAGAACTGCAGTTTTGTAGTAAGATTGGCTGGTTTCCATGTCTGCCTGACTTGGAGTTCCAGAAGTTCTCGTCTGATGCATCTATTGCGGTCCTGCTTGGACGCAATTTCTATCCCCTACATATTTTGAGGCAGGGCAAGGGAAGCAACGGAGAGTCCGTTCCGCTCAAGAAAGTTGGGCACCCATGCCAGGAGGTCTTCAAAACAATTTTGAGCCTGATAGATGTTGGGAGGGTCCAGGCTGTCACCCCTTTGGGTGGAAGGGCTTGTAAGAAGGATTGTAAGCCGGAAGATGGCCTTGGTTTGAAGCGGTGTGCATGCAAATTGAACACATAAAATTTGTGATGGTGTTGTACCTCTAGCTCCAACCATTCCTAGGAGGAAAGACAATTGCAGTGGTTTGCCAAGGTTGTGATTGCCCTTTCCTTGCAACAGAAAAGATAAAAGCGGAAGAAGTAAAACTTCTGAAATGTTAACACAAGAGGTGGTATGAATGTTGAAAGAAGGTGCACACCTGTACAAGCGCTCTATGGCCGCTCTGTTCTTGAGATCACATACAATGGCATATCTGTGGTCAATATCACACAATTGATTGTTACACCTGGCCAGAATGTATGCTTTGGTGAACATGCTTATCCCTTGAATCTCTCTTAACTCCTTTGAAAAGTAGTCCTTCCCTTTCTACTTGTGTCTCTTGGCCCCTCTGGACTTCTGGCTGATGTCATTTCTTTCTTCCTTTGGCAATGCTTATGAATAGTTAATCTGCTTACTGAGATTTCATATGAACAAAGTAGATGGTTGTTGATGTGAAATAAGCGATATCCTTGATTTCAAATCAGAATTCCCTTTCCAACCTGAGAAAAACTTCTCTCCAACTAACCTTTAGTAGTACAACTCCATCTGAAGTAGTAAAATCCAACACTTGTCCCCCTGCAATTGACTAGAGAGTGTAGGTGCTTACTAAGATGGAAGAAAGGTGAACGGAAAGAAAGAGGGTGGCATACACAGTATCAGTCGGGATAACTCCAACAGCTCCACTCTTTATTAGCTCGACAATTTGATCCAATTTCCAAGCATCTGAGAGGGATGGATC
Organism: Takakia lepidozioides; assembly: GCA_030704615.1. Lineage (NCBI taxonomy): Eukaryota > Viridiplantae > Streptophyta > Takakiopsida > Takakiales > Takakiaceae > Takakia > Takakia lepidozioides. The sequence goes on from CM060732.1 coordinate 53,150,384, forward strand.
AACTTGCACTGTCTCCACCTCCGATTCCTGTCACCAAAGTGCCTCATCAAGTATTTCCATCATATCCCTTGCTTTCTATGTGTTTGAACTGCTACAGAACATATTAAGAAACTTCTGCACTAGAATGCTAGTTAAATTCCTCTGCTGCACTACTTATCCTCATTTGGATATTGCAGATGTCTTATTGCCAAAAAGCCTGAAGCTGGATGCCCTTCAGGTGGCAGGTCCTCATAGAAGAACAATTCCAAATCAAATAAATTTGTTTCACTGTGATTCATTGAAGGTCAGCCACATCGATGCAGATGAGTAAAACAAATGAGTAAGGTGTTTCATCTAGCAATTGCGATAGATCAGCACCAAAAGAAGAAAGGCACGTGAGCGACATACCTTACGAGTTCCGGCACCAGAGTACTTCAAACGCTTGGGACTCCGCTTCACCACAGCTTTTATAACCAAATCTACTTTCCGGCCATCGTCCACACTTAAATTCACTCGCTGATACGATGAAATTATGTTCGTCAGATAAAGGCCGCAGCTCATGGAGTCGCGAAAGCTGCATCTAGTAACCAGTCTGCCATCCCCCTTCAGTGAAGGAGACGAACAAGAGATGACGCAGAGAGGCCGGCCTGAAGTCGAAGGCGGAGAGCAGTACAGGCTTGAGAGAGCCATCCTACTAATAATTGCAAAAGCCATACACCATTCAATTCTTCCGCTTCAAAATACTCATACTCACTTTATCGCACATCTCCGTAGCAAAGCGAGGCTGATGAGACGATTTTGGAAGTAAGTGAGATTAAGCACCGGACTGTAATGGATATGTCCCGGGCTATCCTATCACTCCAAGTATTGAACCATTTAATATCACTTTTAGTGTTGTTTTTTGACAGGTAGCCCTACCTTTTTTGTGACAGGTTAATTTTTTTTTTGATTTTCACTTTGACAGACAACTTTCAGAAAATGCCTTTCACATGACAGGTTGACAAGATTTTGACCTTTCACACAACCATGTCATACGAAATAAAAAATAAAAAATGAAAAGAAGTGTGTAGTTTGAAGTGTGAACTTCTTACACATCTTTGGGGGCTCAATCACTTAGACTATGTTGCTTGCTGGACCTTGGAAGACCTTGGATCATGCGCACCACACCTATGAAAGTGCAAATTGCTGGAGTCCTAATTATAAGTGCCCGTCACAATGTGTCCAACAGAGCAAGGGACTTGGACAACCAGTCTTTACATGCAGACGAGGCTCCCAATAGCTGCATCCCCAAACTACTACTAGATCGTTGTGAACTTAAGGCCCAAGTGCCTGTTTCTTGAAGTAAATCTTGAGCGCTAGATGACTAAAGTTGCCATTTCACAACCCGGAGCAGTATATGAGAACTAGTGTTGTCTGCCTTGGCGAACCTTAAAATTTTAAAATGGAATATTTTCCATGGATGAAATCGCCAAACAGAGGATGATATAAATGGATGAAAGTACATAGGAGGATGATTCTATCCAAATTTCAATGGATGAACAGAATATATACCTATTTCTTGTAAAACTTAATAGCCACTCGTGCTATTTTTCAAATTTAAGAAAAAAATCACCGATGAGAACGCTTCAAAGATCAAAATCATCGAAATTTAGCTAGCTAATCTTGGGATTGTATTCTTCCAATAAACAGAAATGACGTGCTCGAGCGTGTAACCACAGCAGCTAGAGTCAAATACATATTGCAAAACAATGGTCAGGACATCACCTGAAACGTGGGTAAGTTAGCACTGTTAAGGTTTATGATAAAGATCTACGAGCTCTACTCATGGGCTGTAGCTTTCATTGAAGGTAGAACCCAAGACCCCCTGAAGAGTAAGCCAACCTAGAGGCCTGCATGCAACACGCAACTGACAGCCCACAATTCAGGCCCTTGAGGAGGGGGAAAAATTAACCCCCTTTCATTTATGGGCCATGGAGGCACAACGGACGATACGCCACAAACAATCCCCACAGGGAGCAGGGCAGCGGCTTTGAACCTTGGACCACCAAGGCGACGCATTGTGCACTTAACTTACCAGCCGATGTGCTTGTACATTTCCTTTGTAATTTTTACCTTTCTTTTGACAGGCCATTTTCTTTTTTGCCTTTCACTGTGACAGGCAATTTTTTGTTTTTTCCTTTCTTTTGAAAAGGCCGTTTTTTTTTTTGCCTGTTTTTGCCTGTCAAATGCCTTGTGACAGGTGCAAAAATCAGCGCAAGTTGCATGGCGACGAGACTGGAAGGGGAGGAGTAACGGACATGGCGTCTTTTTGCAGCTTAGCGATACTTCCTTCCTCATCATGGCTCTCACCCTGCCACTGCCTACCCCTTGCATCTACTCACGCAGCTACAAGCTTGTCTGCAAAGACGTCCCTGCAAACACTCCCAGGTTTGTTCGTCAGTCGCTGTTGGGCACGCATTGATTACAGAGACTTGGACGGGCCCTAAAAGTTTGAGGTTGACTTGGGAATTCATCGATGGCCAACTGTTTGTGCTCACTTCCTTCAGTCGGAGCTTTGAGTGCAAAAAAATTTAGAACTATGTAGAGGTGTGGAGTGTCTGGAGGTTGCAACTTGAGCCATGATGCCTGTGAAGGTAATGTTGAGCAGATGCGGACAGCGAGGAGCAGGGGCGACTGCCCAAAACCATCGGTCGCCGAGTTGTGCTGTGGAGCGGATCGGTGGCAGCATTTGCATCCACTGTTGGTAGTGGGAATGTTGCACTGGCTGATGTAAAAATTGCGCTGTCCAATATTCAGGCTGCACCTGTCCCATGCCCTGGTAAGCTTGAAGCACATGTGAGGAAAAAATACAATGTGTGAAGTCTTTGGTGAAGAATCCTGCGCTTGATCTGGAATTCCTTGCGTTGGAATTGTTCATCACTCGATCAGAGAATTTCCGGGAGGTGTTCTATGAGGTACTTGGTGAAATGCCATATTTCACAAATTTCACATAGGGCAGTAAGTATTTGGTCTTGATAGCCTGCGCATTTGCATGTGAATCTGTGAAGTGCTGGTGTAGTTACACTCTACAGTTAACTGAGGGCATTGCCAATTTCTGCTCCGCGCGGCATTTGTATTTTTGCCCCAGTATTGATCGTGTGAAGAATTTAAGAGCAAATTCTAATCCGTACCAGCGGTTTTAGACAGCCTGAGATCATCAGATGCGACTTCATACACAATTCTCACAGGAGAAGTGTGGAAATCCTGGGGTTTTAATATTATCTCCAGGGGTTCTGCCCATGATGATTGGACCATGTTTTGCTGTGCAGCCACATGATCACCTGGGGTGCTATGACCCTATGTGTGAGCAGATCCTGTCTAGTGTGTGGAATAGATATTGGTAGTTTGAACCAAGTATTAGGAAAAGGTATGTTGTGAGAATCCAGGTAGACCCTTAATGTTCCCCACACTCAGTCATGGGTATCTATCTGTTCATGGAGAGGGGTTGGTTATTTTGCAGGATATATTTGGCAGGGTCTATGATGCTCAAGGGGAACCTGCTTTGGACACTGTGAGTTGCCAATCGTTTCTGGGAGAATAAAGAGATGGACACATAGGGAAGGTAGGATTTGCACATTACTTAGTTCGGTGCTCTGAGTTTGTTGTTTTTTACTAGCCTCTTCCTCAAAGCTTCGTACAGATAGCCAGTGGTTAGGTACTGTGGCCAAAAAGTAGATGGTAGCCATGGCTGTGGACATTGCTTACCGAATTGGGATGTAGGCAATCCAAGTCTTCAAGGGTCAAGCTGGCTCTGGCAGGTATCATTCAGCTTTCGGATAGGCACAGTTTTGATCTAAAAGTTTTCTGGTGATGGGTTTGGGGAGCACAGGTTGAAAACCTTTGAATTGACACTCTTGCTGAAGTTCCACCCGGCATAAGCAAGGTCAGAGGTTGCCCCTATACTTGGATGCAGGAAAATGCCCCCCCTTCTCTGTTCCGTCTCTCTATAGCACACCTGCCACTAGATTAACATGCAAACTAGGGATGCCCACCTGTGCACAATAAATGTGGCCTCTGCTGGGAGAAAGAGAACCACTACATTGCATCTGTGGGCATGATGGTGAGGACATGGAAAACATTCTGATTCCGTCTAATAAGGGCTTCAGCCACATGGAGACTTTTGAGAGATGTCTCTTTATTCAGTTTGAGAGCCTTGCGACAATGTCAAATTCTCTGGCCCTTTCTGGGTCACGTTTCTCTGAATGTGTGCATCGAAGGAGCGAGATTTTTGCAATAATCTGGGAACAACGTTCATACTAGTGAATTCCTATACTTGAATGAGCCTTCTGCGATGGTAGTGGCCCCCCATTCTGTTCTGTCCTTCCCCCATGTCCTACTCTGAACCAGGCCTGTTACCATCCTGTGCAAGCAAAGTCTGATGAGTACGTAGTTTTCATTGATACTTGCACTTCCCACTGAGTGTTGATCAGATAGAGTAATGATTGCAAGGCATTTGCTGTGTTCAGCTTAAGCTACACGAATTACAGGTGAGGGTTGTCAGTCAACTGGAATGAGTATTATTCCACAGCATCATTGGCTCCAAGGCTACAGCTGCAATGGCAAAATATCACACTTATGAGTGCATTTGTCTGTGTCTCTCAGTCCTGGAATGGACCTTCTGAGTATGATGTAGCTAGTTATTGGTTGCCATCCGCCAGGGTCGAATGCACTCCATGCTGAGTATTATACCCTGTGGGAAATGGTCAATGCATACATTTCTCATTGCTTTCAATCCAGAAGAGTTTCTGCAGTGCAGCACCGTTCACAGTTTCAGTTTAGAATGTGTTATGTCATAAAAATCACTCGAGTTCCATGGCCTTGATGGACTGTAGGTGAGCTTCCAAATCACAGTGAATGAAGGCCAAGCAAAGCTGGGCCCGCTGCAGCTCAAGAATTTCAAGGCAACAGGTTACCTGGGCAAGGTCAACAACCGACAGGTCTGATTGGAATCCTTCCTGCTGTGCTTTCCTAGTGGGCAGCAACATTGTTGATCCCAGTTCCTTGCTAAATTGGTGTCATTCATCTAGCTCAACTGCTTCATGGACATCAGAACTCTGTCTACAAAACCTTCCCATGACTAAGATGATAAGAGGAAGACATGCAGAAAAAGAGAGACTCCTGGAATGCTTGTTATGAAATGTTGCAGGAACTTTGAATTCTAGCTGCCACATACAGCTCACAAATAACTTGCTGATTCCATTCATTCCTGTAGTTCATCAACCCATATCCCTATCGGACTAACTATGTCTGATAAAGCCTGACGGGCATACAGCTCACAAATAACTTGCTGATTCCATTCATTCCTGGAGTTCATCAACCCATATCCCTATCGGACTAGCTATGTCTGATAAAGCCTGACGGGCATTGTGGACTGGTTTTGTTTCGTTTTGCAGGGGACGGGGCGTTTGGATGACATGGATTTTAGCGAGATTGATGAAGATTATGTTCCCTAGCTCCACGGTTTTGTTGCCTACCCTGCTGGATTCTTTTTGCAGCAATATATAACCACGTTATTTGTGCTTGGCATGAGATCCTGACCAAATCTGCAAAGACTTGCAGGGTCACTATGCCACCCAAGAGACTTTAGAAAGCACTCTCCTTGTTGTATGCAGCAACCCCCCCGGGAGCAGGATTTTATCCCAGGAGTGACACAATGGGCACTATCCAACTGAGCTACTGGCTGCTTGTAGGGCCTTTTATTTATACCAAGGAAAACAGCATATGACGAATGGCACGTGGCGGTTGCCAATCACCCAGTGAGCCTTCTCGCACCTTTCGCCCACGCGGTCCTCTTTTGCTATGGAGATTCCGCACATATCCCAGCTGCGAAGCTGTTGGACGTCGTACATCTCCACACCTCTGGTCCAACCCATACTAAGACAATATCGGAAGAGTTGGGTTTTTATTTTGTTACGCAAGTTCACGAAACTTGCTCGAGTACAGACCTCGCATTGGATGGATGATGCAGAGTGGAATCCCTAGATGCGGTGGTAGGATGTTCCCTGATTTCGGTGGAGGTTTGGTATTAGTACAAGGTCTGTAAGGCTCTGTGGGGAGGAGATACAATCGCAGGAATCAAAGCGTCTTCCTCAAGCACAACTCACAGAATAACTGCAGAGGTTTGCTACTACTAGGTCTTTGGTAGACACACCTAAGATCTGCAATTCTTTGGAGAAAAGGATGTCGGGCATGCTGGTGGATTGCACTAATTGCCACACGCCGCTGCAATGCACGCCAGGGCTATTAGATGCGCTCTCTGTCAAGCAATCACACATATTAGTGAATCTCGGTCTGTGTTTCCTGCACCTGGACATCAACATAGCCTGTCCACACCGCCAAATCCTTCACAGTTCACTCCAGAACTTCCAAATTACCATGGATCCAAGAAGGCTGTGATCTGTGGCATCAATTACAGATACTCGAGCTGCTCAAAGGATGCATCAATGATGCCAACTGCATGAAATATTTGCTTACATCCAGATTCCAATTTCCTGAGGCTTCTATCCTAATGCTGACGGGTATGTCTACGTTTACATCTATATGCACTGTCCATATGGATGGTGTCAATGGCTTCAAGGCCAGTGAAAGCAAAGTCCAAATGTCTCTTCCTGAAGGCATGTCTAGACCAACTCGTGGATCAATCTGGAAACAAAAGATCTCAAGGAAAAGTGATAAGGGCACTCCATTAGTGCTTGAGGTGGGAGCAAAGGTGGTTTAAGGGCAGAGAAGGTTGCTAACAAGGGTGTGGATTTTGCAAAAATGAGTGCAGGATGATCAAACTTTAACAGCTGTCCATCAATGCAAAACCGGGGCTCATTATTAAGGCCAGCAGAGCTCAACGCATTGAGTTCAATACAACACAGCAGAGGATTTGGAGAGGAGAAAATTACGACGAGTGAAGTGTTCGATGAAGATTTTCTTAACCTTCAAGCGTACATAATCATTACTACTAAAAATGCGCATAAACAAAAGCTTGTGTGCCTCCAAACCATGGGTCCACATGTGTGTCTTCTGTGCATGCCAAACATTGATACAGAAACAGAGAGCCTGAGTTAAAAAATGTAGGTTGCGTATCAAAACATGCATTGCTTCACTTTTGCTCATTAAATATGCAGGTATGCAGGCCTGAGATGGTATAACGAATTTGTTTTGAGAGAGCCATATGTACACACGGAGGAGAAAACACAAGATTCATGTGGAGCCATTCTGATCAGTATGTGATGTCGATGTCTGACCATAATGAAAATGCAGCACAGATAATTAATATATGAAGCAAGGCAGTTCGTCTGTTTTGTTTTGTAGTGTTGAGATGTCCCAAACCGCGGGGGCCCAGCCCTGGTGCTTGGTACCGTTGGAAAGCCCTCGATGAGGAGGGGTGCACCCGCTTGGTCTCATGATTTTTGGCCCAGCGGTGTGGGACATGTGGAATTTCAAGTATTTCCAATTTCCTTCTTACACCCATTCATGAGCGCCCTATCAGCTCTCGGTTGTTATTGTAGCTTTGCTGTCAAGAGTGGATGAGACATTTTGCGAAATTAGGAGCTCTAATATTCTGCAATCAATTGTAATCCCATAGTTTATGCTGTGTTCTATGGTCGTCTTGCTGTGCTTCCTTAATCATGGACATGTAGTGGACACTGCTTGTTTGACCAGCCATGGATCGGTGCGTGTGAAGGTTGCAATAGTCCATGGCTTTGTTGTGCAAGAGAAGCCTCTGAAACAGACAAACACTTGCACTTTTTTTCTGTTTGCAGGATCAACATACATATCATCCTCTCAGAGGTACACATTTATTGCCCAAGTGAGCCTTATGGGACGTTCTCCTTTGTTTGCAGAAGAGACAACTGAAATTAGATCTAACCCACAGCTCAGAGCTAGCCTCAGCTGGTCGCTTGACATTACCTGTCATGAAAGCTCTCAGTGGTTTCTGGCCTGGCAATGTAATCTTGTCTCTGAAAAACCCTCCGAGTTGAGTGGGATTCAAATTTGACCAATGCCATTAGGTTTTCTGGCTCCTTTGCTGAGACTAAAAGTTTGACCTCAAAGAAAACATATTAACTGCGTTGAAATAAGTACATGATAGGAAACGGCTCCTACTTAGCCTTTAATTCTCTGTTTCGTGAACAGTGAAATAATCGGATCATTACCTAGGCTGTCTCTGAAACTATCACAAGCTCACACCAAATGCTATTCTTTTTTTGATAACTACCATATCATATGTATACATATGTAACATGATTCGGCGGAGATTAATGATGATACTTGTACAGAGTTAAGTCTGAAGTCTGATTCAGTTCTCTATCTGACCCATTCCGGGTGTCCAGAAGCATCTGATTGGAGTCAGTTGTTCGCCTGTAGACTACTGGTATTTCTTTCAAATAGGTCTATGCACAACTGCATTTCAGATGCTTGCTTTTCAGCAAAAATTGAATCACTTTGGATCCCTGCTGACGATGTCCAATATGGTCCGATATATTCAGTACATAGGATTGTAGGCATTGTTTTAGATAAGTAGTTTTCAGCAGTTGTAACAAGAGCAGCTAGGTATTATTGCAGATAACTGGATAATACTTCATCTCTTTCAAGTTCAAATGCACTTCCCAAGCAGTTCTCAAATTCGGATTAAAGTTTCCACGCATGTACCCTGACAGGACCATGGATGGCTCAGGGAGGTTTAGAACTACTTATTAGTATCCAGCTGGAACTATAGATGTATGATAGGTAAGTGTATACATGTACAGATAGCCTCCATGGCCTACATTCGAGAAGGGACATCTCCACTGGAGCTTGGGAGAAGTCAAGAGGTTTTGCCAGGGGGCCACCAGGGTAACCGCCCAAACCCTGACAACATCTAGGGAATTCCAAATAGGCCTTGATGTGAAATGCATCGCAATTCACTTGATCACCCCCCTAAAAGTGCGCAATTCAATTGAATTGCAAAAACCAGCTTGAAAAGAACCCTAATTTGCAATTCAATTGAATTGTCGGTACACAATTGAATTGAATTGTGAATTCACAATTCAATTGAATTGCCAATTGACAATTCAATTGAATTGCCAATTGACAATTCAATTGAATTGTCAACTCGCAATTCAATTGAATTGCAAACTATAAATTTTTACGGATTTTTGTATATAACGTATATAATATATATATATGTATATGTATATGTATATGTATATTCATCGTATATACATACACATATGAGAGTATAAGCTGAATATACAACTATTCCTGCTGCCCGTCCAGGAATGGGACAGGGGAATTGACAGTGCGTACTACGAATGGAGCCATGGTATTTATTGACATATTTGAATTTGTTTCTAGAGTCTTGTGAGCAGGGAAGTGAGGACCCGGGACAGTGCAGCTGATCCAAAGTTTTCGGTGGATTCTAAAGTAGTTGTGTTTTTCTTAGTTGGTCTTAGGCTTGGATTTTGTTCGGCCTTCCGCAATTTTGATCGGAAGAAACTACTTCATTCTCGTAGCGAAATCCCCCATCACCTTCCAAATCGGGGAGACGTCACTCACTCTGCCATCGTCGGCCTCCTGACGACATTTGAAGAGAAGGAGAAGGCCATGAGGCCACGGAGATGGGACACAATGGAGTACCGGCAGACAGGAGATGATGGTGTTTTCTTTGAGGTATTTTGCAACCCAAATGCATATGCAATTGCATTCCAAGCCAAAGTTTTGATAACTATCAATGATGACAAGATCAAAGTTGCGTCGGAAGGTCAGCTGAACGCCCTCAAGTCTGATGTCGATCAATACGTGGATTCTCAAAGTGAGCCTAGGCTTTGTTCCTCGAAGCAGTTTAGGTTTTTGTAGTTTCGAACCAATGTTTCCAAAATGTCTCGAGGGCTTTGATGAGAAGCTTTTTCATCATGCCATGTATAGAAGAGGATGCAAATGGTTTACCCTAAATGTTCAATGCTGGCAAATGAGCTGCTGCCTTTGCACTACATGAACTAGGGAGAAATAGCATAAGAATGGCTACTGTCACATTTTCTAGGAAGAAGAGACTTTAAGGTGTCTTCTATGTGCTATCTTCCCAAGGAACCAGTGATGTTGGCTTCAGCTGTGTTGAAAATTTTGACAGCCCCTTCCTACACAGACACTTAGGTGAATTTTGGCTCAAGTGGTCTACACTTTTGACTCCCTTACATAATGGTAGCCAAGTAGGTTGGTCGTATTCCCTCGGACATGCTACTTATGGATTGCCATTACCTATGAGAGGACTTTAGGAAAGAATAACCATAAGAGGGGGTTGCCTCTGATCTGACTATACTATGAGATTTTTCCAATCTGTTAGGTTGGTGGTATGGTGCATAGTCACTATATATCTGTGAGGTGTGTTATCTTATCATTTCCAAAACTTAACCTGTCCAAGCTTATAAGGGATTCTAAGTTGGACTTCCCTTCCAAGTGGAAGACTTGGACAGCCCTTCGGAATTTTACTAGAGGAGATTTAGCAATATGTCCAGTATACTTAGTGGTTCAATGTGCTGCTTCACTAGGTCTAGTTGACTCTCAAAAAAATTATCTACTGAATGAGTTCGCTGGAAAATGCTAACTAGTCATGAACTTTGTCTACAATTGAAGAATCAAGCCTAAAAGTAGGAGAACCTCTCAGTAATCTTGTGTGTCTTGCATCTCTGGGTCCCCTAAACAATCAAACATTGCTCTATTATCTATAATCACAAGTATTCCAACAAGTGAACTTATGGTTGCAGTGCTATGGACAGGCCCCTGTGCAGATCCTTGAGATTTTTGCTCCTGTCCTGCTGCTCTGAGGATGTATTATGAGGAGAAGTAGAGTTACTTAAGCGAGCTTAAGCTTATGCTTATTGAGCTCAGACATTGCAACAACAGCAGGTGTGCAAGGTGGTGGGCTACGAGCGGCATGATCCCAACTCGAAGGGTATGTCTCTATTTCTCTTATGTTTTGAACTAAGGTCTTCTACCGCAAGTTGTGGTATCATGGAGTGCAATGATTGCAGGATATGCCGCATGGTTGTGGGATGAAGGCTTGGAGACCTATGAGCAAATGGTGCTGAAAGGGGCAAATAAGTCTATGTGCTGACATTAGGAAAGCTAGGATTGTACCAAATATTATTCTGGAAAATGCCCGAGTGGACATATATGCCAGATGTGGGAGTATCCATGATGCAAAGGGAGTCTTTGACAATATGGCTAAACAAGATGTGGTGTCGTGGAGTGCACTGATTGCAGGATATGCCAAACATGGTTGTGGGATGGTAAGTTGTGGTTTACAACTCAGATTGTGATAGTGTAAGACACAAGAATATACGCTGTTGGAGGCACTACTGTTTTCTGTTGCTTGCCTTGTACTTGCTTATGGCCCCTCAGCTGAAGGTGTTAATACAAAGCTGATTTAGACTACCAATGTCCCAAGTGTAGTCTTCATTAACAGAGCTAAGAGCTAAGATTGTGTCTCTGAGATGTGCAGGTGAGAGTACAAGAAGCCAGCAAAGACACTCGGATTCTTGAGCTTTGCTTGGATCATCTAGGGGAGGCCGATGCCCTCCCTCTTGTTGAAACGCTGACTATGGTGGAAACCTCAAAGATTGAGGCAGTGGATGTGGTCTTTGGAGACCTATGAGCAAATGATGCTGAAAGGGATAAAGCCCAACTAGGTAACATTTGTTTGCCTTCGCAATGCATAGCAGCCGTAGAAAGGGACAAAGAGGTCTATGCTAACATCTGGAAAGTTGGGATTGTACCAAGTATCATTCTTGAAAATGCCCTTGTGGACACACATGCCAAATGTGGGGGTATCCAGGATGCAAAATGGAGTGTTTGACAATATGGCTTGAGTCCACTGCCTTTGGCCATGAACTGTTGCATATTGAAGGTTGAGCACAGGGCAACTAGTGGGAGCTTTGCCAATGTGCAAGGACTCGAGTGGGAAACTTCGATAGGAAATATGACCCTGTCCACTGTGACTTAAACTGTTACGGATTGTGCTCCTGGGACTTCCATTGGGACCTGTGAGCCAAGCCTACAGGGCATGTGTACCTCAAGGATTTCATATTCTGACACTTGTAGAGACTGTGGCCTGCATCACTTCTCGGTAAGGCAAACACACTATAAATGTTAAATACTTTTGTAATCTGAGAAGTAGCTCTGTTGCTTTAGGATGAAGGGAACCGTTCCCGTTCTAGTGAAAAAAGACTTGTCTGGGTAAGAGTAGGTGTGAAAGTTACTTGACAAGCTTTTGTGCAAATTGTAACAATAGTCAGGGTTTATTGTGGGTACAGGGAAGCTACATGCACCACTCGTGACAAGGTACATATCTGAATCAATCTGAGACATGCTTATTTCAGATGTGGTGCTCAGCATGGTTAACAATGTTAGGAAATGAGTTTAGGGAGCTGGTTGGCTTCATTTTGTTTCTGGTGTCATTTCCATTGGAAGGGTGTGACTTGAACCTTGATAGCCAACAACATGTGTTTGCAGTGCTTGTATTCTTTGAAGATGTGAGCAAGAAGGCCCTAACTGGTAAACTAGTCTGTGAGCAAAACACATGAAGAACAATTGGAGTGAAGGGGTTAGTGTTTGTGTCATGGCTGGTCTGTAATGCTTGGAATTAAGTAGGTTACTGAAGAATTAAGCCAGCACACAATGGAAGACTGCTGACCGTGTGACATTTGAGCATTGGTGACAAAACTATGCCAATTCCTCACAATGTGTAGGGAATTCCAAAAGTTCCCATTGTTTAATGGATCTCAACTCACAAATGCACCAACCTCTATAGGTATACCAAAGAGGATCACTACTACATAATGACGATACCTCTACTAGCATATATAGCTAAGTTTCTTTGTAAATCAAGCGTTATACCTCTGTTGATATACTAATAACGGCTACTACCTCATGACAATACCTCCACATAAATATACACTGATTTAGCAAAATTTATTTGTAAATCAAACGCTATACCTCTATAGGTATACCAAACAGGGAAACTACCTCATGATGATACCTCTACCTACATATAGACTAATTTTGACTTAGTTTCTTTGGAATGCAACAGATCTCAATGGATCTCAATTCTTACTTTTTTCGCAAGTTCACAAATGCGTGCACGATATAGAAATGTCCAAACAAGATGAAGACTGGACGCACCACTTACAGGATATTGACCCTGGTTGTGCATCACAAAACAATGAGGATTCTTTAGTACAAAACTTGCCACAAATCCCGCGTCGAGTAAGTGCATTTGTAGGGCATATTCGACAGCAAGGTGAGCATTTTGCATATCCACCCAGATTTGGATTTTTTTCAAGATCAAATGTACTAGCACCACCCCAAGACCAAGGTCACGACGTCCAAGGTATGGCAAATGTACCAAGTCTTTGTGGACCTACTCAAATTGGCACTGTCAATGACTTGAATGTTTCTGTTCCTCGAAACATTTGCGAGTCAAGAACACAACGAAGAAGACAGCCTCAAGCATCTTCTAATGTGCCTCCCAAAGATATTCAACGGCGCATCCATATGCTTCCAAGGTCAACAGAGTGGTCAACCTATCGTGAGGCTTTAACGCCATTGATTTCCAACTGGGTTCCAGACAACCCAGTTGTTTTGGTCTCTCTCAAAGCAAACCTTCAGTGGGGTGGGCAAATCTATCCCGAGCCATTCTGTCTTGGAACAGTGGAGTTTCAGATTGCTGCCCACTTTGCACAACTTGAGCCTCATCCTGCACACCACGGGATTAAACAGTGATGTCTCTTGGTTTGGATTGATGGAACAATCAAGTGGCAATATTCCGACTAGCAGCCTTGGAGATTCTGATTCAGATTTTATGAGTGAGCCGCCTCGAGGTGGATGTAGGAACGTGCAACGGGGGAATGTCCAAGGTCACTACAATCTGGCATTACCTGCACCGCCAATCACAACAACGCATGTTGGTATGTCCTCCTCATCTAGTATGATTGTTAATGAGATGGACATGATCTCCTCAACACCCACTCATTGTACATGGGCAACTGAAGATGAAGTTCTCAACAATATGGCAGAGACATGGATCAAACATCAAGAGGCATACTTCAAGGCATTGGGGGAACGTGATGTTAAATCTGCATATGAAGCACTTGATGTCCACAAGGATGAACAGGGATCCCAAGCTTTTTGGTCAGCTTTTGACATATTTAAAGTTGAGCTCCATACAGATTCTTTCAATGATGAAGTGTTGAGACGTATTGGTAACGAGCTCTTTAAAAGAAAAGAGCTTCGCAGGGGTTCCACTACATCTGAGGCTAATCTCAGTAGGGTTACTATGCACCCTTCCATGAGCATGTATAATCCTGGCGATATTCGAATTCAGTTTGAGCTCATGGCGCGACCTTTTTGGAAAGATTGAGATGCATGGGATCTAGCTATCTCTAAGTCCTCGAATGTTGGTCATGTATCCCAACAGCAGAAGAGATTCTACAACACTACAGCATCAATGGAGGTTCTCTAGGTGATGAAGATCACACCTTCAGTCAAAGAATCCATGAGACATTGAAGTTATGTGCTTTTACCAAATTTTCAAGGGCCCACCTTGAGCTTATGTGTTGCTCAGACAAAATTGAGACTCACCAAGATGAGGCGACACTTTTGCAATCAAGAGAGAAGGTTGATGAAGCCATATTGAAATACCAACGGTATTATATGAGTCAAATTGTTTTCAAGTCGTACAAAAGATGGTTGGGCTTTTCCAACATCACTATTACCAAGATTCCGGTGGGTTCATGCACTGTCATGATCGTATTTAATTTTGTAAGCTTGCTTTCACTTAGAATTAGACATTTCGAAGTTGTTGAAATTTTCGTGTTGTTTTTCAAGGTGACCCAAACGAAGGAGCTTGCTATAGACCAAAGGTTGAATTTATTCATTCCAGCGGCATTGCTGAAAGATTGACTATCGATGAAGATGGTTTGCGTGATGCATGGCTTACAAATACTTGGAAGCAATTTTGGTCTACCTCTTTCGTAAGCAGTAAACACAAACTTTTTTCATGTCTTAAGATTATTTGTAATCTTTTGCTTTGATGCACATTTTGCATACTTAGGAATGTTTTTTGTGCTTTTTGTATTTTATGACAAACTTGAATTGTACTAGCAAAGACTGATGATTTTGTTGTTGGTTTTCAGAGCTACAATTCCATATTTGAATATCCTGATAATCTTCAAGGAAAGTTGTTGCATCCAAAATTGGATTATGAGGTCATACGCACAGACATTCAATTGGATGCGGTGAGATTTGGATTGCAAAGTCATTTGTTTTATATTGACATGCATGAATTATTTTTGAAGATACTCCCAGGACAGTCATTTCTTGTGTTTGAATGTTAGGTATAATTGTTGATTCTTACTATTTGTTTGTGTATATTGCAGGCCAAAATGCTAGGGCATTTGATCTTCATGCTCGCATCGAACGAATTGGAAGTCTCAAGACCTTTTTCATTCGCAACTTTGGTCATGTTTTGTGACCAAGTCCCCGAGTCCAAAAACATGCCCGTTGGTGTGAAGTCCAAAATGAAAAAGGATTTAGAACGTGATTTTCGATTGGGCTGGGCTGCAAAATGGTCAATCTTAAATTGCCTTAGAAAATCAAGAGAGGAGGCAATGAAATTGATTCGAAGACTCCAAGAGGATGAAACACATGAAGACTTGGCTTGGACATTCTCGGATTTCAATCTGACAGAAGAAAATTGGGAATCTGAAGTTGAGCACAAGATTGGAGCCATTGTTTGGAGTCATCTTTTCAATGGACGCAATTTGATTGTGAAGGCAATGCAAGAGGGGTTTTACATGGCTGTGGAACAAGCACCATGTGCACCCACCATAAAGGATCGAATGAAAGACAATTTGAAAGGCATATCTCCTGATACAATGCGTGTTGTATTCAATGGTGCCTGTGCAATTGAAGCAAATGATTTCTTGAGGAAGTGCATATTTGATGTATCTATATTGCCCCTCCAACAAGAATGGTTTCGAGATTGTGTGGATCAAATGACCTATGAGGTCTCGATTGGCTATTTTTATCACTGGATTGGAGTACTTTGGCGGCAAAGACATCAATATACAACTTCTCAATCGACACGACTATCCATGCATTCAAGCAAGCACTTGCTTTCAAGTTCTATATCTTCCCCCATACAAAGATGCCTCAATGATGATGACGAAGATTAAATATTCTACCATGGATAGTAGTTATGGTCGTGCATGACATGTGGAGGTGAAGGGTGTGAGTCATGGCTCAAACAGAGGGGTTGATTTTGTGGTATCATAGATAATTGAAATGCTCTTGGAGTGGTACTGTGAGTGTGACATCTGGTTGAATGTTAAGTGTTACAAGTTCGCTGAGTATATGTGAGGGTAAGAATCATGGTAAATGTGAGAATTCGAGTGCAAGTTCAAATGCAAGGGAAAGTTTGAGTGCGAAGTTGAGTTTGAGTGCGAGGTTAAAGGCAAGTTGGAATGTCAGTTCGAGTGCGAGTTCAAGTGCAAGTCTGGGTAGATTATAGAGGGTTTGAATCTGAAGATTCCATGGAGTCCGGCCAGATCCAATCGTGTGTTAGAGAATTGACAAGTCGGGAACAAGCGTGTGTGCAACGGGTGCCTTGTGGCGAAAGGATGAGATTTTATGAACGAAGCAAATCAATAAAGTATGAGAAGGGGTTAAAGAAAAAGAAGAGATGCAAAGGAAGATGATAGAGAGATGGAGGGAACTTGTCTTCCATTGATTATGTTTGTTTATATCTGTTGAGAAGGATTGAAGTAAAGAGAGACACAATAGTGTCAAAGGGAGGGGAGGGTGGGAATATGTCTCTTTAAGTTCGTCCTGACCGAAAAGAGAGCTCAACAAAGAAGGAAAAGAAATGGGGGCAACATTGGGGCAAGTGTCGTTGGCTCCTTTTTGTTT
Organism: Takakia lepidozioides; assembly: GCA_030704615.1. NCBI lineage: Eukaryota > Viridiplantae > Streptophyta > Takakiopsida > Takakiales > Takakiaceae > Takakia > Takakia lepidozioides. Next base: position 53,167,337 of record CM060732.1, read on the forward strand.
GTGTTGGCTTTGGAGAGGTGCCATCTGGTTGTGGCCCAAGGATGGGAATCCATTTTTGTTGTCGGTTGTTATATTTCCAGCTGTTGGTGACTTTTGCACAGACGTCATCAATGGATGAGGATTTTGACAGTGAGGTATAGCTGCGGTCCCCTATCTTCTTGCACCCATTAATGGAATGCTGCTATATTGCATATTTAATATGGTAAGTGGAGTACTCTATTATAAAATGTTTACTAGCTAGTTTTACTTTCTTATGCGCTGTATGAAGTGCTCTAATATGTTTTAGTCTTGGGGAAGAGGGTGGGAGAGAGGCCCACCTGCCGTATGATTTCTGTAAAGCTTCAAGACATTATTACATTGTAAATATCAAAACATGAGAAGTATCACAGTTCAAGATTGTCTTCTTTGATCAATTGGTCATGCCCTGTTGTTGTCCTTGAAAGCTAGTGAAATCTCACACATGTTTTAGGGTTTATCCAATGTCATATTAAGGTTTAGAAACATCCACAGCATTACACAACTGGCAATAAGAAAGTGGGTAAGGTAACATGTGTTCACTAATTTGGGCACTCTTATGGTCTTATGCAGATATGTCTGAGCTTTTGCTGTGCAGGAAGTCATTTTTCAGCTGCGACCAGGGGCATATAGACTAAATTATCTTAGGTTTCTTTGTCTTCGAGACACTATATCTCTGTAGGTAAACCAAACATGACTATTACCTCTTAACGATACCTCTACATGAATACAGCCTGATTTATCTTGAGTTTCTTTGTCTATCATGCGTTATACCTCTGTAGGTATACTAAACAGGGCAACTACCTCATAACGATACCTCAACCTGCATATAGGCTGATTTGACCAAGTTTCTTTGTAAGTCAGGCGCTATACCTCTGGTGGTATACTAAACAGGGCTACTGTCTCATGACGATACCTCCGCATAAATATAGATTAATTTGGCCAACTTTTCTTGTAAAATGAAATACTATACCTCTGTAGATATATCAAACAAGGCTACAACCTAATGACGATACCTCTACTAGTATATATAACTAAGTTTCTTTGTCAATCAAGTGTTATACCTCTATCGGTATACTAATCAGGGCTACTACCTCATGACAATATCTCTACATAAATATACACTGTTTTTGACATCAAATTTATTTGTAAATCAAACGCTATACCTCTGTAGGTATACCAAACAGGGAAACTACCTCATAACGATACCCTTACCTACATATAGTCTAGTTTTGACTAAGTTTCTTTGGAATCAAGCGATGTACCTCTGTGAGTATACCAAACAGGGCTAGTACCCAATGACGATACCTCTACCTGCATATAGACTAATTTACCAAAACTAACTAAGTTCCGTTGTAATCAAGCACTATACCGCTACACCTGCGCAAAGGGCGTCCATTCAGTAGAGGTTGAAACTTGACTTGGGCATCTCAAAGTAGACTCCTAACCTATCATGCCAAGTGATACCATTCATCATCATACCTGTCATACCTATCATCATCATGCCAAGTGTAAGGTTGTTGACCACTTATGTGAGAAAAACAAATGTTACATGGAAGCAAAAAGATTATACTTTGTGGTTGTATAGGCTACAGGAGTGTTCCAGAACCTGGAGAGATAGACCTCTCGGTGGCTATGGAAGCTATACAACAGTTGGATAAACCATGACTCCAATCAACAGAACACAAGTTATCAGATTTGAAACTCAAGCTACATGGCATATAAGAGACAAGGGTGCAGCTATAAGTCCTGGTTGAATATTCGTGTCTCCATGAGTGTATATTCAGATTTTTAATACTGTATGCAAAATTCTTAGATTATGAATAGAGGGTTCTTGAAAATGAGGCAAGTTGGTCATCATTGTCTCATATGTGGGGCAGACAAAGATTGTTGGAGATAAAAGGCGGCCTCATGAGCCTCACGCTGTGCACTTCCCAATGAAACCCAACAATTTCACAATCCTCCAAAGATCGTGCAACCCAGGCCCTGCCCCCAAGTAGTATGGTTGGGAGATGATAATGGTTTAGGGTGTATGGTTCAATATGGACAATGGATATGATGAAGGGAAAAGATGACATTTATTTAACATAAATCCTCAAAGTACATGACATAAAACAATTATCTTTGAATGTGATTGTCCCACTTGTTCACTTAATCACAATTACATACAAGAGCTTGTGTAATTAAAAGTTGGAGAACTTCCCTACTTAACACGGTATTACCAATGAGGTCCAATTAATCAAAATATCTATGTTCATGCGTTGCCAAACCACAATACCGAGACATGTAGTAGTGGAGATGAAAACAATCCTTCCCAACCTTTCCAATTTCATAAGCTTGTGCACGGACACGAACCATGTCAGGAATGAGTTCAGCTCCTTTGGTGGGAAGGTCATGCAAACCACCTGCACATCGCCACCTTTGATTCCCACGAGGCCCCAAGCCTTGGTTACCAATGTGTTGGGGGTCTTCTCTAAATCGTGGGTCATCAATAAGGTGGCTGGTCCATCTACATGATCAAATACATCACCACATTAGAATAACATTCCAATGTAAATTGTAGCTTAACAATGAAAGTACAAACAAGAGAAAACCATGAGCTTACCCATGCAAACGTTCATACTCGCGAAAGAAACGAGCATGAACATGTGATTGACGATATCGACCGTTTTCATTAATCGTGCGAACTCGATGTCCATTCCAAATCTTCACGTATTCATCAACAGCTTCTTGTACTATGGGCATATATACGTCAATAAAAGATTCTCGTTGCCACGGATCGTCCATATTCAATAATCCATCATTGACCATTGCTTGGAAGCAATTTTTGTAGTAGAACATTACCTTCTCCTATAGATGCCGCCAAAAGTGTTCAATCCTCTAACGTGGTGATTACACCACACAAAATATTAGAAAATATGCACAACATTACACACTCAATGATTAATAAAGATGAACCAAGAAATATGACAGAAACGTAAAGTTGATATGCAAGATAGAATTGTATAGAGCACTAATCTGATTGTGTGTGGAAGACCCAGTCAAGTACGGATTGGGTGTTTCAGAACGTGTGGCTTCAATGTGTTGTTTTATAAGAGAGTGCTCTACTGCAAAATCAGATCGAATTCGTAAAGGTGCTCTAAACTTGGAAACTGCATCGTGATATCCTTTGAAAATGGTTTTTTCTTTCTTGTTTCTTGCAACGTTCGCCCATAAAACAAAATGAGAGGCCCCATCAATGCCAACATGTACTCGAAGACCAAACATAACCAATTTGTCATAAGCTGCACCACGAATTGCATACATGTTTTAGTCTGCCTACAATTTTGTGCGATATGTAATGCAAGAAAACGTCTTGCATGTGCATCTTCAAAGAACATTAATATGCATGAGATAAAATACTTACAGTCAATGTGCCATAGAGCCATAGGCATTGTCACATTATACTGAGTCATCCGAATTGCTTGTGCCCTTCTCCTACGCTCATAATGGTAGGGTGAGATGATTTTCAAAGCTTCCCCCACCTTCCTTCGAGGAATCCGCAAATTTGACCTCCTTAAGGCAGATTGCACTGTTCTCATTCCCCAATTTGTCCCATTCTCTTCAATAGGAAGTAACTCTTGAATCTTTTCACACAAGCGTTGGACACTCAATTGATGATGAACTTTGAAAGGAGACCCTTGGACTTCTGATAGCAATCTTCTCAATGGTCGTACATCATCAAAAGAAAGGGCAGTGGCGATTGATTTCATTGTGGCACCCTCATTCAACATTGCTTCCACATAAAGTACTAAATCATCCACTACTTTATCACCATCCAAATGGTTGTTTTCCATGCTCACATGATCTGTCTTATCTCTAATAGCCCCAGTGTCAATGCCTTCAACCTTGCCCTTGTTGTAACTGTTTGCTGTTAATTCTGTAGTCACTGCATCCACTCACACACTCCCCATATGACTTACGTCACTAAAGTTCACATAGGCTATCAAGTAGATGAACCAAATGTACTTTGAAACAACAACTGCTCTATCCTAAAATGTATTAGCAAACCACAATACATAGTGTGGGCGGGTTGAAGACAAACCATGTGATCAAGCTCTTTCTTTCAGTGTGTGTGTTGAGGAGCGTTTGGTAGCCCACTCTACTACCCCTAAAGTTCTCTCCTCAAAGCTCATGAGTCGCCTGCACGTACACAAGAAGTACAGCTTTAGCTAAAATGATATCTTTATCAATGATTGGGAGAACTCATGCCAGTATGGGAATGTGCTTATTCATGGGCAGATCTTGTCATTTGGTGATCCAAGAAGGCTTCCATAATACATAGCGCCACCACCGCTCCACCACCGCTCCACAAATCTCTTGTTGTTGCATTCTTCTCTCGCTACTTCTCGTCCTCCAACTGATTTGATCCTTTCACTTTTAGGACACCTCTGCCCTAAAAATTCTTCATCACTTCATTTCTCTCTCCCTTTCCCTCGCTCTCGCTCTCTCTCTCTCATCTCTCTCCTTTAGGCTACGCGACTCATCTCGTGACTTAGGCCTTACCACAAGCAAAGGATGGACGGGCAGCAGGAATAGACGGGCAACATGTATATTCAGCTTATACTCTCGTATGTATATGTGTATATGATGAATATATATACATATACATGATATATGTTATATCGTAAAAATTTATAGTTTGCAATTGAATTGAATTGCGCACTTTTAGGGGGGTGATCAAGTGAATTGCGATGCATTTCACATCAAGGCCTATTTGGAATTCCCTAGGCATCACCTTCCATTTGTGATCTAAAGCCAAAGCCCTCTTTCACAATAAGTAACCTCGCCACCTCTTTCAGAGTAAGTAACCTCGCCATGAAGGCATCCAAATGGGACACCGCCCAAGGGAAGGGGGAGAAGTAGCAGGCTTTGACCCCAAGATCATCTGGGTGGCACTAACCATCTGAGTTATTGACTGTTGGTTAAGATTCTATTACAGAACTATTGTAGTTCTTATGATTAAAATAGTCCCTATACTTCAACTACACATTTGGAGCCTACTTCTTAACTTTACATCATTTGAATGACTTTGATTGGATGGTTTGAGTTAAATATGCACTTGCTGACTATTTATTATCTTGGGAGGTTTGAGATAGTGACCTTTCCAATCTCAAAACTTTTTGCACCAAAATCCTCCCCCTTATTTCCAATAACCGCGCCGCGTAATCAATATGAGTTTGAATACACTTTCTTGGCCAAGAATCTATGGACAACTGAGGTAGCCATAGAAAAGATTCTTTCAATCTCTATCACAGTGCGGGGCCATGTCCAACAAGAAAAGCAACATTGGGGCCCTAGTTAAGATTACACCAAAGGACTTGGATTTGGTTTGGGTGCATAAACCCTAACTAGTAAGCCCCGGGAGTCCTTCCTGACCAGCCTGGATCCCACGGAGAGCTTAGTTTACTACACTCCGAACGACTATATCATGGAGAATTCTGAAGTTCAGGGCGGAATGCAAAACCTACGCAATGAAAGTAAAGGCAAGGAGAAGGTCATGGAGTCAGAGGAATCAGAGGAAGATACACATTTTCTTACAACTAACCATGTTGCCACTGAGGTGGATCTCTTTCAGGATGGACCAGGCAGAGCGCTGACCTTTATGGACTTAATGGACAGAGAGACTCCTTCAGATCAGAAGAGATTCGAGGAGGTAGTGCTCACTACTATAACCCCTTTGCGGTTTTAGTACTGGAGTGAAAAAAGTATTCTACTGTGTATTGTCTTGTTTTATGCGTGCAGATCTAGTATTTCTAGTGCTCAGGTCACCACTCGAGTCTAATTGCTACTGAACTGGATTTCCCTCAGGCTAGAATGATTTCGGAGCTGCAGCAGTTTTTCGGCTTATCGGACACAGATCTCAAATCTGCAGAGATCGGACTGCCAGGTACCCACTAAAAATGTTTTTCCATCCAGCTTGAGATGGTCATCATATCCTCTTTACAATAGTACCCTAGATACGAAAGTGTGATAGCTGATACGTACTGGCCATCGTTGTCTTCAACTCGCTCTCCAACGTTGTAGAATTTTCTCCTGTTTTCCTGACCTTTCAAAAACGACCTCATTGCCCCAGGCTACATATTGGGGTACTACATTTGGTGCACATTGATCATTCTCCTGACATGGATGCAATTTAAATTGGGTGATCAATCATGCAGAGTGACTGGGACAATGAGCAAAGGCAAAAAATAGACTGGGAAAGTGCAAAACATAAAGCAAAATTGTTGCACACCCCTATATCCAGACCTGATGGCAGCCCATGCGGCTTGTCAACGGGTTGTGACACCTGTGGATCAGACCCCATACCTTGATGAGCAGCTTGCGCAGGCTCAAGTTGAAACAATCAAGAAGTATTGTGTTCTGTACCCAGATGAGATTGATATCAGCCCAGAAGAGAAGGCCGAGCTTGATCAATTCATGGTAAGGTCGAACCCCTAATAGATAGGAGATGGGATTCCAGGACCTAGATCAGTCACCAAGGTTCCATTTATGAAAGAGTAGGCTTTAGAGTCAGTCACCTACTGGAAAGCAGCTCAACATCGTTCTTTCCTTGAAAACTACAAAGTCATGTATATATATATGGCATGAACTATATGATAGAGCCCACTGTACCTCAAAGGGAAAGTGGGAAAGTACCCACAAGAGGACCAGGCTTGATAGGCGAACTTCGCCGTCAGGGTCATCTTTTCTCTGTGTGTACTTGGCATAATATGGCCGAGATTTAATGCTACTCAAGAGCTAAGTTATGATTCAGTTCTCTTTACATGATCTATTCCAGCTGGTGTGTAGAGCATCTGACTTTGTTCTTGGCAGAGCTGCTATCTAGATCTATGGACAACAGCTTCATTTCAGATTCTTGCTTGTTAGCATACATTGACATCTGTCTTTATGCTGCACTTGTCGTCTGGATTTTGGATTTTGCAGGTCCACCATTTTATGCTAATCACTGCCTACTGCAAGGATCAGCTGCAGCAACGTCTTAACAGGGCTGTGAGTGAAGCTATGATGTTTTGCTGGAACACAGAGCAGGAACTCTACAAACTGACAGGTAAGGAGAACTTGGGCTTGCATGTGGTTGTTAGTACCTACTGCAAAATAAGGTAGCCGCGGATTGGAGACACCTGATCTAGGAAATTGAGCTCAAGCCATTGTACTTCCTTTAGCCTAGCCAGAGGATGTTAAAGAGTCTAAGGGCCGAGCTGCGTTCAGAGGGCCTGGGTTATAGTTGTACAGAGGTAACTAATTTGGAAGGGCACTATGAACGTCGAGTTATCTGCAAGTTAAATACTTGGCTGCTCTTATTACAACTGTCCTTGGAAAGTTACTTACCCGTAGAAATTAACAATGCGTGGACTCTGCAGGAGCATTCCCGGTTTATGGCAAGGGAGCAGCTACTCTCTCACGATCAAGCTCGGCCTTCTCTTCAGGGCTGATATCAAGCTGATCAAGGTCCAGAACTGAATATTTCTTGCTAACAATCGGAGCCTGCGTTAGCTGCTCATAAAGGGCTGGGATTTGAGCCACAGGTGTACCAACACGAAGGCAAGCAGCGTGGGCCGCCAGTAGGTCTGGATATAAAGGTGTGCCACAATCATTGCTGTCTGTTTTGCATTTTCACATTCTACGTTTTGCCTCTGTACATTGTCCCAGTAAGTCTGCATAATCACTCACCCGAAGGCGCCTGTGAGGAATATCTGTATACCATATAATACTCTCCGACCCTCAGGTACCTGTCCTCGACAATTTGTCCCAAGTCGGTCCTTCCTCGGGTCCTTAGGAGGTCCTTCGCGCTCTAGTAGCTAGTACTGGCGTAGCTCCATCCTTCCTTACTGGTGCAAAGTACCCGCTGATCCATGGACGAGAATCTCCAATGTTCCTCCCGCAGCAGTTCCCTGTAAAAGCTTTTGCATCACTGTTAACGCAGATCAAGGGACGCTAGCCCCTCCTCAATCCCTGCAGGCAAACCTTCACCTCAGTCATCAACATAATCTTGAACAAACTAGAAAATCGAGAGAGAGGAGGAGTGACTACACTACACTTGTGCTTTGCTTCTCTCTCTCCCGCCCTCGCTCTCTCTCACCCGGCCATACATCCGTTGCCATCCCTGCGCCTGCTGCCCCTTCGTCTTCAGACGGTACTGAATACTTCTGACGGTACTTTCGCCGGATTCCGGCAGCCTGGGCTCCTCCGGCGGGGCCCTTGTCAAATCCTCCCCACCCCGCTATGCTACTAGTTCCACCTTTGCATTTTGCACCCATTCTTGAGCTTTTCGTTTTTTGTTTTTTAAAGGAAAAAAAAGAAAAAAGAAAAGAAAAAGAAAACGGGAACAGAGCCATTCTTTTTACAGAATATTGTTCAATGCTTGTTAGATACCTATATCATTATGTATATTTTATTTGATCCCTGAAGTTGACAGTTAACCTGACATCAGCATCCAGACTGTCCTTCTTTTTAATATCTCTAACGGGTTCCCTGGGTGTCTTGTCAGCTTTGAAGTTGCCTCTCTGCCTTAAGTTTGTGGCACATAAGTCCAGATGTGCCTCGCTGTATGATGGTAAATCCCTTGTGTATTTGGAGCCACTCTCGCTCGCATTTACTTTGATCTAATTATTCAAGGCCGGAAAATGCGGGAAATGTTGGTCTTAGCAATATGCAGATGTTCTTGAAGACATGCGTGCGGCCTTGCTCAACGCCTTTGATGGAACTTGGGCCCTTCGAGGCATCCCCTGCACCAGAGCTGGAGATAGTCCCTGCTGGGTCAATAGACCACCTGATGGCTGGAGACTCACCTAGCCCGCGGCCCTCCCTGGCAAGCAAGGACAATTTGAAAGAAATCAACTGGAAGCACCGCAAAAACGGACCCTCTAAAGTCAATCTAAAGTCAAGGCTCATCTCAACTTCGAGCAGCAAGTTTGTAGAAAGCGTTAGTTAGTTCACTGTCTCTCTCGGACACTCAGGCTAGTTGGCTTTTGGTAGTTTAGATGCAACTCTTGGACCTTCGGCTTAATCTGTCTCGCTTTAGGCTTAGCTTGGCTGCAGACCGAGTGCAGACCCTTTCTTCTGCTGGCTAGGCCCAGCAAATGATTCAGAACATTTGTTTATCTTTCTGCTGCTGGCAGATGTTCTTTCTGGTTCAGGCAGACCTTGTGGTCTGACTTAAGATTACTCACTTCTTTGAGGCAGATTTTCTTAGCTTGCTGTCATCCAAGAGAGTGAATCTCTGCCCTTTCTAGAGCTGAATCCCCCTGGGTGGACGGGTCTGGGTGTTACCCAATCACTCTCTGATGTAAGCCTTTACTAATGGCCTCCTCTCATGGTTATTTTTTCCATGAGTTCTTAATATGACTTAAAGGGCTTCCTCCCCTTTCCTTTAAAAAAAAATTCATTCAAAAAACAAATTAACCACCCTAAGAAGAACCCGGGGAAACAGCTTTCTTTTTAGTTGTGAAGGATTTGAGCCCGGGATCACATACTAATCTCATCCAACTAGGCTACCTACAAATGTGATAAAATTGTAATGTCTTACAAATATCTCTAGAGTATCTTTCCATGAGCCCTGTCCATTTCCGCGGACCACTAGTAGTTTGTGCAAACCCAACCACCAAAACAAACATACATTAAAAAAACCAAGTGCAGGAAGCCCAAAGCAAAACCTGATGAGCAGGTTTGTGGCTGGACCCACCATTTGCTTTTTACCTTCCCTGCCTGCCCCTGCCCTTAGACATGACCTGCGGGCTTGTATGAGAAGAAACCATTTATAGCCATGTCCAACAAGGAAAAAATGATTTTAGATTATGCATGTCCCTTGGGCAACAAAAATCTTTGTTTCCTCATAAGTCCGGCCGGTGTGCTTTTAATGTGTTTTCATATTGAGGTGTCCGGCCCCTAGGTCATGTCCTCCTTGACATAACCACCCAATGCTAGTTAGCACCACAAGTCCTTTGGTTGGTATCCTTGAATAATATGAGGATGCCTATGCAGCTTGTCTTATTTTTTTGTACTTGGCCTCTTTTTCTAAGGTTCTTGCTACATGTAAGTGTGCCATCCTTATCACTGGATAACATTCTAGCCAGATTTGAACCCAGGTTTCATGGGCAATGAATTGCCTGCAATTTTAAAGTCGTTCCATAAGGGTAGGATAGGTTAGAGTATTTTAGTGGTGCATCCCAATCAAGCAACCCATCCCTTGGAGTGGAAAAAATCTGTTCCTTACCTTTCGGTGACGAATAATATTTGTGGTGCCCATTATGTGGTTTGTTTTTGGGGCCTACTGGGAGTGTCATGGAATCTGGGTCCTGGTGCATGATGTTAGCAAGGACGATTGGGATGGTCTCCTTTGCCCCTCATGTTTTGAAGGGCCCATTCTGCGGTTTGTTTTTGGGGCCTAATGGGAGTGTTATGGAATCTGGGTCCTGCCGTGTGAATAAATAAGTGCCTAAGTTGATACTTGGGTTACTTCCAGTGTTGGGCGGTTACCCGCCTGGCCCCGGGTAACCGCCGGTTCCGGTTATGTGGAACCGGACCCGCCTGTGCAGAACCGGAACCAGAACTGGAACCGGAAATTGGGGATTGCGTGGGAACCGGAACCGGCGGTTCCAGCTACGACCACATGTGTGGGAACCGGGTTTGAGGACTCCAAAGCGGTTCCGGTTCCGGTTCCACCCATGGGCTGTAGCCCTAAGTGTCTCTACAACTCATCCAGCTCGCTCTCTCTCGCATACATCTTGCTCGCTACTCCAGTCCAGGTAAGGTTTGTGTTCCATGTCTCCATCTTCTACTTTATTGTTTGATTTCTCTCTCGCTCTCATTTCATCTCCATCTCCATTCTCTTTCCCTCTTAGGTTGATTGATTTAATGTGTTGTTTGTTTCTTTTCTTCTCAGTTTATCGCACAAGATGGGGCTGATCTCTCTTCTGCTGTTGTGGCAGGTGGTGGACACAAAGGGAGGGAGTGTGAGCAGGAGGGCCCCGCCCACCAGCCGTCGCTTCGCTTGTTGTTGGTGAACATCCACCATGTTCTTGTTTTTTTTTAATTTTTTGGTTTAGCGGAGCTAATGGGCCCCATGCTCTTGTATTGTGGTAAGTGGCGCATTGGAGGGAGGAAGTGCCAGCAGGAGGCCCCGCGCAACCAGCCCCGTCGTCAACCAGCCCCTTGTAGGTAAGCATCCACCACTTTTGGTTATTTTACTGTTTTTAGCTTTAGTTCACCGTGAAGCTAATCAGCTTCCTCCTTTTCTGCTATGGCATGTGGTGCAAGAGGTAGGGAGGACGAGTAAGGAGGGCCCACCTGCAACCGGGCCCCTTGGTCCATGGTAATCATTGCTCATCATTTTATTTTATTTTTCTTTATTTTTCTTTTTTTCCTGTTTTCTTTGATGATATACCAAGGGGTTGATAGCCCCTTGCTCCACTATGGTAGATTTTACATTGGAGGGAGCACAAGCAAAGAGGGGCCCACCAACCAGCCCACATTACCCACTGGTAAGTATCTTCCCTTTCTTTAAATTTTTTTAATTCTTGATACAATTGGGGGTTGATAAGATAGCCCCTGTGGCTTCTGTTATAGCAGATTCTGCATGAGAGGGAGGGAGCCCAAAGTAGGGAGGGACCTACCAACCAGCCACCTTTACCCGCTTGTAACTCCCTTTCATTGAGCTTTATTTTTTTAGTTGTTTAAATTTTTGTTAAAAGAGGGGCTGATTAGCCCATTGCTCTTGCGCTACGGCTGATCGTGCATGGGAGGGAAAGGAGGGCAAGTAGGAAGGTTGGCCAACCAGCCCCTCTTGCACCGCACATGTAAGCATTCCCCTTCATTTTTTTCCCCATAAAATTGGTATAGCAAGGGCTGATTAGCCGTTGCTAATGCAGATCACACACAAGAAGGACGTCCAGTGCAAGTAAAAAAGCACGTCAACCAGCCCCTCTCATCTTGTAGTAAGCCCCCACCCTTTATCTTAGTTTTTTAATGTTATTATTTCCAATGTGTGGTACAACAAAAGGCTGATTCGCCCTTCCTCATAGTGATATGTTGCACTCGGGAAGGGAGCAGAAATAGGAGGCCTCTTGACCCGCCAACCAGCCCCCATTACCCGCGTGTACTTCCCCTTCATTGTTCTTTATTTTCTTAATTATTTTAAGTTTGTGATATAAGAGGAGCTGATTAGCCCCTTGCTCTTTTGCTATTGTAGATCGTGCATGGGAGGGAAAGAGGGCAAGTAGGGAGGCCTGCCAACCAGCCCCCGTTCCACCACACATGTAAGCATGCCCCTAATTCAATGTTGCATATTTTTTTTTCCTAGAAAATTGGCATAGCAAGGGGCTGATCAGCCCCCTACTCTGTTGCTATGTAGATCACACACAAGAAGGAGGAGTGCGAGTTTAGAGCCCGCTAACCAGCCCCCTAATCCTATGGTAAGCCCCCACCCTTTAATAGCTTAGTTTTTTATTTTATTTTTTCCAATGTGTGGTACAACAGAGGGATGATTTGCTCCTCCTCTCAAAGTGAAAGTTTGAACTCGGAAAGGGGAGCACAAATATCAAGAAGGCTTGACAGCCAGCCCCTACCTCTTGTGGACAATCACCCCACTTTAAAGCTTCATAATTTTTAGTTATAACTCTTCATGTTGTGGTACAACAAGGACTTATTTATATGTGGTGGGGGCATTGCAGATCATCTCCCAAGGCATGAAGTAGCCAAGCTGACCACTGAAGCATAAGACTGGTCCACCCCCAACTTGCTAGGTAGTTTTTGTAATTTGAAAATGTAAATGTACATGTACTAGATAAAAAAATAACGTAGATCTAAATGTAGGCCATGTATGTAACATTCAGCTCAATATGAAATAATAAATTGAGCAGTGCGGTGTCTCTCCCCACACTTTCGTTTTGGCCAGCCATATACCATTCCAAACTTTTGTAAATATATGAGTTGTGCACAATTATTAAATGCCTTTTGGATTCTTTGTTTGCATTGTTTTTACACATGAGTTGTTCCACAAGCTTTTTATGGCATGGAGCCCAATATTTTCGATGAACTAGAAAGGGAAGTTGTTCCTGATGTCAATGTTGATAATGAGTGAGCTTTGGTGGAGTGCCATGTTGCGGAGGATGCTCATCATGCAGCCTCATTTATATCAGCTCATCAAGCCTCGGCTGCAATGTCATCTTCCACAGTTTCGCCATCACACACGGTGTTGGATGTGGAGGCGCAGCTCCCAGTACTTGAAAAACAACGGGATTTTTAGAAGCCCCACAATCGCACTGCTTCGACATGGGCATTCTATGCAACAAAAGACTCTGCTCCAGTGGACATAACAAATCCACAACAAATGAGGTGTGTTCTATGTCATCTTGTTGGTGTCACTCCTGCAAGCAAGAAGGGCATTGTGACCTATAATAAAACCAATGGTATCTCTGCCCTTCGAAAGCATGTGGATCAAGAACATGACATTGTTTTGCGTAGGTAGATTGAGAGGGAAAATGAAGGACCTGAGAAGGCCCGTAGGCCAGCAAAAAAGAGGTCCGGCCCCACTCCTGGAAACATAGCTTCTTTTTTTGGGAGCTCCACTCCATACAACCAAAATGATGATCAACAGAAGCAGTTCAATGATGATTTAGTCTTGTTCATTGCAAAGGAGTTGGTTCCATTGTCTTTGGTAGAATCCCCTTGGCTAAGAAGGATGGTGTTGAGGCAAAATCCTCGGATTGTTTTCCCTTCTTGACGGACATTTGTGAATGAGGCCATTCCAATCTTGGCAAAGAAGACGAAATAACGCTACATGTCCCCATCTCTTCAGAGTTGTGCTACTTGCTCCGTGAGTTTTGATTTGTGGATGTCAAGAGGGGGAACTGACACTTTTGTCATCATAGAGCACTTTATATAATGAACAGTGGGAGCAATGTCATGTGACTCTTGGCATGTTTGAGACACCTGACACATCTGGGGCTGCCATGGCACATCAAGTCAACAATCTTCTTGTGAAGTATGGCCTCAATACTCGCATTATTACTTATTTCAAAGATGAGGGAGGTAACTTGGCCACTTTGACCAATGCTTTGAATTCGGTGGTCTCATGTGCGTGTTTGGGGTTGGATTCTCCATTTGTGGATAGCTGTTTTGGGCATGCAATGTCCAAGTGTTGCCAGTATGCAATAAATGATGCAAAAGTATGCGCAGATATGAGATCAGTTTCTATAAAAAATGCCCAATCAGAGTTGCAAAAAACCATTACTTGGACAAAAAAAAGTGGCAAATGGAGACAAGAATGGACAAAGGCATGTGTGGACAGCGGCATTCATCCCCACAAACTGAAGACTCCGGTGAAGACACGGTTTGCTTCCAAGGTGATCCTCTTCCAAGAGACTTTGGAGTTTAGGCAAGCCATAATCACTTGGTACTCTAGGCAAACCTCATTGGCACTGCAGTCTCGCATACCAAGTCCACAAGTGTGGGCCATTGCCCAATCAATTTCTACAGTTCTAGGGCCTGTGGTTCATGAGTGCATTATGAATCAATCTGGGGGATTTTGGCTGTTGTCCGATGCTCTTAATGCAGTCATTGCCACAACAATTCGCATGCGAGGAAGTAGTGCTCCCAGGGCTGCAACTGTGGATCATTACATGGGGGATTTCTCAACAGAGTTGACATTGTTGGAATGGCGAATGGCTCGAGAGGTGGTATATGTCTTGGAACCATTTTTATTTTTTTTGGAAGGGTTTCAATCGCGCAAAGCTCACAATATGCTCGCGCTTATGTTTGACCCACGTTACAAGGGGTTATCATTGGTATCACAATATGTGGGCAAAGAGCGTGCTTTGCATATTGTGTCCCAATATGATAGCATGGTGTTAGAGCCTCTTTTGATAAAGTGTTTCAAGGTCTTACATCCGGATACTCCGGCCCAATCACAGCCCACTTCCACAATGGACGAGATGTCCTTATTTAGTGTGCATGACCACAATGAAGACATGACATTGACAGTAGTGAGAGAACAACTATCACATTTCAGAAGGACGAAGATAATTGAGGGTGAGTGCGTGGCTCCTTTGAAATGGTGGAAAGAACACGAGTATCTCTTTCTGTATGTGGGATTTTTGGCACGGCTAATCTTGGGCATAGTTGGATCTCAGATTGAAGCTGAGAGGGTTTTTAGTATTGCAGGTGTCATAACAAATTTGAGACGGTGCAGGTTAAATATTGAAAACCTTGATATGCTTGTGAGTGTAGTCAAGAATTGGCCAAATGATGCTAGAGTTGGTTGCTTTAGTACTTCCATGAAAGAATTTTTGGATAGGGAAGAAGTCCTCTTAGATGAGAATGATGACTTGATTGCAGAGGCAAACCTTTTTGAGGTAGAATGATTTGTCTTAGAGACAAATTGTTGTTCAACATATTACACTATACTCCTTTGATTGGAGTTTGTTTATTTGTCATTTTTATTGAAAATTTCAGTGACATCCCGTGTACTTAGTTTGTTGTATGCTATATTGACAAAGCATCATCCAAAAAACACAAATTTATGTAGTGTTTTTTAGTTGTGCTTTTGCTGCACCATAAAAGGTAACCATAGAATTACACATGTTTAATTTGTTTTGTATTTTGAATTAAGATCCTTATGTAGTTAGTTTGTTTTAGTTGTTCTTTGCTACACTATACGAAAACTTATAAAATCTCTGGTTTTCCGTTTTTAATGGAGACCATGCGTATTTATACCATAAAAGACAATCACAAAAAACATATAAGTTTATTTACTTCTGTTTTACTAATAAATTCCCTGGTTTTAGTTGAAAATTCTCAGTATGACCAATCAGATCAGTTCATCTAATTTTCCAGAAGAATAAAAAAATTAAAAGAATTTAATATATTTTTTAAAAAGAACCGGAATCTAACCGGGAACCGGTGTTTTTTTTCCAGCAACTAACCGGTAACCGGAACCGCCCCCATGTTAAAAGGTCAGAACCTGAACCGGACCGGAACTGCCTTAATAAAAAATAACCGGATCCGGATCCGGAACCGTCTCTTCAAAAATTTGTGGAACCGGAACCGAAGGTTTCTTCACAAAGGCAAGAACCGCCCAACACTGGTTACTTCCTAATTGTGGGGTTCTTGGTAGCCCAAAGGTTAATATAGTTTATTTTGAATGAGGAAATAGTTTTGGATACACGTAAAATTCAAACAAGAAATATATATATATATATATATATATATATATATAACCAAGAAAGGGGACAAATGCCCTTTTAATTAAATTAATGAAAAAAATAGTCGCATCGGTGGAAAAAATAACCATCGTAGAGGCTGTGAAGGCTTATTGTGGGGAAACTTCCCTGTGACCCTAGCTAACCAGCTAATGAAGCGGAAGGAGAGAGAGCAGAGAGCGAGTGAGTGCAGGGGGGAGTTGTAATTGCTAAGGAGATGTTATGTCAGAAGTGTGATAGATTTGCTAAGTAAGATCTACGATCTAAATGTGCAATGGTACTCCGAAGGAGATCTGAGCTGCAAGAGAGTTAAGCTTCAGGAGGCATTAAGCTATAGAGGGAGAAGTACAAAATGATGATGTCGAAGTAGGGAGCTCGATGGCTTGATTGAAGTGCTCGGGAGTTGACGAGGAAGAGCCGGTCGACTGGAGGTCCAGGTTTCAGAATCTCAGCTGAGTTCTAAACTTTGAGTCTCGAGCTCTCTTGTGATGCCAATTGAAGTCTGCCTCATCCCCCTCATCATAGGACTTCCCATTGAGGGGGGATGGAGTCTTGCCAGGTAAAGCGCATGTTGGGAAGACTGGAGCCAAGCAGGTTCATTTTCCCCATGACTGTTGGAAGTGTTGAAGCAGCTTCCTCCCTCGTTGTTCTGTAGTTCCTGCACATACATTAACCCACGCTTTCCTCCCCTCATTTAATAGATCATGATATGTATGAAACAAGACTGATCTGCCTTGGGGGGGTTTCCCCTCATAAACCCAGGCACATCTGGTTTTCCACAGATTCCACAAAGTGTGGGCTCTAAGAGATGCCCATAATGGGCAGACATTCTGGGATTGACCAGGCAGAAAGTTGAGAAGCAATAGAGACGGAGAGGGACGTGGAGATGGAAATGAATCCCAATGAGAATAGAAACCAAGAACCACCCGCCAGATCCTACTTGACAGATTGCAGAACAACAAACAATGCTCAATGGACTCTGGTTCTGCAAGACAAACAGTGCAAGAAGGCTGGTCTTCATGTGTCACTTGTTTGACAGGGAGTATTCTATGTGTCAGTTTCCAGAGAAAGCCAAACACTTTTGCCGCTTGGTCTTTCCTCCAAATGTCTAAGTTCTAGATTTTATCCCATATGCCTTGAGTGAAGTGTCGGTTGCCCCATTTTGTGGACAATTTTATTGTAAAGGAACGAGGCGGGTTGATGAGAGAGTAACCCAATTTCACCGAGTAGGCAAAGAAGGGGGATTTCTTGGTATCCATCCAAGTGCACTCCCCTGGGTCAAATTGCAAATCTGCCAGCGGGCAGGTGAGAAACCAGGTAAGAGATTGGTGGTTTGCCCATTGGATTTCCATCCCCTGTGGCGGCATTGGCTTGACATTGCCCACTCTATTCAGAACCCTTATACGGAAGAGGTTTTCTTGTCCAAGTCCAGCACACCTTGAAAATTAAGATTGCCTTCACTGTCTAGCTTGAAGCTCATCCCTGATGCCACCATTTGATAGAACTACTGGTTGCCCTGGGTTGAGGCCATCCAGGCAGGGGATTTTTTTTTCCTAAAATTCTTAAAAGGGAAACACCTGGGAGCGACAGGTCACAAATCAGGCCCCTTAATAATGAGAGGAGAAAATAACCTCTTTCATTGTACCCGCGCCATGGAGGCGAATAAGCGGGACACCGCCCATGGGAGGGGGAGAAGTGAAAATCACACCCGTCGAGTAGCAAGATTTGACCCCATAATCATCCGGGTGGCACTCGGTGCACTTAACCGAGCTACTGACTGTTGGTTTCTTTTTGAAACAGGGGACAGATGCCCTGAAGAACCTTTACTGGATTTTAAAGATGTCTGAATATTCTAATGCCATAGAACTGGCTGGTATTAAAATTAAGAAAGTATCTCAATATCAAGGCCCGGTTGGTATTAGTAGAATACCTGCCCACACTGAGCCTTGACCTCTTCATTATGGAATTTTTCTATGCGCCACTTCCGAATCGAACGTTTCACAGATCTCTTGGTGTTGGGAAAACACCTCTTGATCTCAGTCAAACCAGGAAGTGGTGAGAGAAATGAAATGAAATGGTGCTTTATAATGTCCGTGGAAAGCTCATAGAGCTTATGGGACAGAATGGAAGAAAAAAACATGAGAGAGGAAACAAAACCAGAACCCAAGAGTAAGAACTAATGTTCTAGTGATTGTCTAAGGGTAAAGGCCTGGTGCAGGTAAGCTGCCAAGCATTTCTGATAAGAGAGAGAGAGCCATAAAGAGCAAGTCCGACTGATTGTCTTGCTATCGTAGACAGTATGCAGAAACTAATACTCTAGTCCACCAAGAGGTGCACATGTTCAAATCTAATGTAATCCAAAGAGTGTTGCTTTGGATTTGAAGGATTGGACTTCAAATAGTCTTCATAATGAGCAAGTGCCAGGCGGTGATCACCAGACACTTCAAGCAGAAGTCCATACTCCCTGGTGCCAAAATGAGGGACTGATACACCATGCATTTGAAACACCTGTTGCAACTGCCCAATATGCAAAAAAGACCTTCCAGCTAATACCACTGTTTGTCTAGTAACCAAAAATTTGACAAATCACATCTCATGCATGCAAAGGCTCATATACTTTTGCAAATAAATCAGCATAGGGCTTATGGAATGTGCTGTCTAATTTATAGTCTAATTTATAGAAAAAAGTGCCATCCTAAGTCTTCCTGGTATATATGACAAATGGCCACATGCAGTACAATCATATTTGCACCAGAGCAACGGGTGTCCCATTCCTTGTGAAACTTGGTTACATGTCATTTACATGAAGATGATATCTTCATGATCCTATAGCAGGAATGTGTGTGGTTCTCATCCATCCCTGTCTGAGGATGTCGACCCTCGTAAGCTCCCTGACAGGAAAAGCTCCCCACATCCTTCATAACAAACTGCCACTCAAAACATTAGCATAATAATGTTTGCTCCATGAGGGCTTGGAAATTGACGGACTCTCCTCTTTGATAAGATACTGGAGAAGCCTAGGAGTAGATGTTGTCTTGGGCTCCAACAATGTGCGCACACTCACATGACCATCCAGTTGAAGCATCTCAAGCAGCTGTCGAGCAGTCTGTCCACAAGACACACAAGAGATTGGTCACTTACACAAGGTGAGCTTGTGACTACCTTATTATACGGTAAGTGATAAGTCGGAATTACGACAATGCTACCACCACGACAAAAGCATTGTCAAAAGGGATTCCCACACCGCATGACAATTTATATCAGAGCCCAGAGGTTCACACAGCCCCCTGTGAAGATTCAGAATGAAGAAACTGGCATACCTGAGGGTTCAGGACATCCAATTGCTCCACTAACTGCTCCTGTTTGACACACATCAAGCAG
The DNA here is from genome assembly GCA_030704615.1 of Takakia lepidozioides. Taxonomy (NCBI): domain Eukaryota; kingdom Viridiplantae; phylum Streptophyta; class Takakiopsida; order Takakiales; family Takakiaceae; genus Takakia; species Takakia lepidozioides. The sequence goes on from CM060732.1 coordinate 53,186,971, forward strand.
GGAAGTCAATATATGCCAATACATTCATTGAACACAACCAGGAGAGACCTGCTTGGTCTTCTCAGATGTTCCAAAGATATTATGATCCTCATGATGTCGTTCATTGAGGCAACTAATACATGAGATAGACATATGCAATACTCAAAATAAGAAAGTCATGCCTACATCCTTTGTCAAACAGAACTCACTGATGTAATTTATGGAGGTACCTCTGTGACTCCAGGATTCAACATGACAATTCCCATCACCCTCCGTGACAGGGCCGTGAGCATCACTGTGTTGCTGCCCCCCTCTGCAGTCAGCCATGGAAGCAAGGGTACAGTTTGGGCCCCATCTCCATCACAGTCCCTGTCCCTCGCAAATGGAAGCAACACTCGCCTATGTCCGCTGGTGTCGTTCAATAAGTGAGGAAGAGTAGGTGTCCCAGTCCAATGCCTAGACACAATGGCTAGTGTATTCACACTGCTCCCCTGTATGCCTCTCCTTCCACTGAAGTGCGTTGTCTCTGAGATTTCGCAGTCAAATTGCCCTCCATGAGAACCATCAGAGTAAGCGTCATCTGCAATGTTGTGCCCAACCCAATGAGATAACAGAGAATTTATAGAACGAGGACTAGCCACGGTGCACAACAGATAATGTGCTCCTTTCTGCCCTCAAAAATCTACACATTCTCAGATTTAGATGTCCCACCTGGCTTTGTCGATGTGCATCCATCACCATCAGCTAAAGCCAACCCCCTAACACTCCCTGCCACCTTACTTGTTTCAATGAGGAGACAGCCACGAGAACTGTGAACAGCAGAAACCACTCGTACATGATCATATGCATTCACCTGTTACAGAAAAATGCACAGTCAATGACTGGAAATCCTACAGCAGTACCCTCTCTTGGAGAGATTAAGGTCAAGGTAAGCAAGGCCATAGACAGAGGATGAGTGAAGTTGCATGCCCTTTATGTGGGCACAAAGGCTTTGGAGTCTCCACATGGAAGGATAAGGCTACAAGGGTGGCTCAGTGTCGAAAACTTGGCGGTGAAAAGGTAGCTACCTCTTTATGGAGGATCCAACTATTTTACTTGTCTAGTCTCACATCAGTCTTCTTTTGGGCACAATGATCAGGACAAATATTCTCATCATTTGTGAACAAACAATATGGTCACATTGGGCCTACTCTAGTCGAAACTGGTGACCTGACACAACATCTAGAATCAGGAGTCGCGATGGCAGTATCCAACAGGGAGCATGCCCTAAATCTTTACGCCATACCGAACATTTGTAGGGGTGTCACTCTCTAGTGAAAGGGCCTCAAGCCCACCACAGGAACAGTCTGCAGATTTCTCTCGCATAAAAAATTCCATTTTCTCTCTCACTGCGTCTACACACAGGACCCCCAATGACCGGTGGCATAACAATGTAACATACCTGTTTGGCAAGGCCAAAAGACTCTAGTGCACAGACATATGCCTCTGCTAGCTCTTCACTCACCTCAGAACCTGCATGTATGAACATCATCACCAGATGTCAAAATACTCTTAATACCATGTACTGCATAGATCGTTCCCCCACAATAAATTTGCATTTAACTTAAGACTATAAGGAGAGAGAAAAAGGAATCACCAGTTGCGGTCAGGCAATTAGATAGCTGTGCGATGCTCAGCCCTTCTTCACCACCCTTTTCTATCTCATGCAATGCTGCCTTGAGAAACACAGGCTGGAGCCTGGGCGCTCCATTGTCTTCCATATTTACAGTCTCCTCAGAGGCCAGGCACCAATGGCGTATACATTCTGCCAACTCTCCTGAGCCACTAACATCCATGAGCTCTGTAGGGCCTGCTGTGTCAGCATGTGCAGAGAAACTGGATATGTGCAATCCCTCAACAAGTGGCTCTCCCTGATAATTATGTTCCCAAAGAGGACGGGGATCCGAGGTGCCTTGTTGAACATTGTAATCATTACCTTCACTTTGACCTTGATGAGTTCCATTAAAGAAGCTCGATTCTTCTGTGCTGCTGGGCACCGCAACATCATCACAAATTTCAGTACAGGTAGATCTTGATTCATAGGTTGGAAGTGCAGGCTCGCCACTGCCCTCTGGACCCTCGGAGATGGCAGCTAGCAACAAACCAGGTAAAGGCTTCGCAGTGCGATGCAAGCACACCTGAATACCAGGAAACCCACGCTCGCGTCGAAACCCAGGAGAGGCAGCTTCTGCTCGCTGAATCCTGGGCTTCACAAAGCGAACCTCCTGGCCTCCTTCCATCTTTCTCTTCACTCCAATCACCACATTCCGATTATCCTCACTCTCTCCCAGCCCATCACTCGGAAGAAAGGGAGCCATGGAGACCTCACCCTCACTTATTACTCCCAGCAGATGCAGCAGCTGCCCACACAAGTGGTCTGTGGGAAGGGGCACCCAATCCTGCTCCAGAGCAGAATCATGGAGGGCAAGCCACTGCGCAGTACTCAAGGCCTCGTCGCCAGTCCCAAATGGAAACCGTGACGCTGAAGCATTGTGGAAGAACTTGGGAGACAGCACAAATGGCTGGTTGTCCTGACCAACAACCTGGTAGAGAATCATACGGTAAATTGTGCGACGGTTTGATGAGAAAAAGCAGCAGGACCCCAACCAATATTTACACACATTGTTTGTATGTAACTAATTAACATACACACACAAAAAGTGATGGGATATATGTCTCTTAGTTCAGAAACTATATATATTACTGTATGAGATCAAGAAACTGTATAATATTTGTGGACAATTAGAGAAAAGGGACAGATGCAAAGACTGTGCCCCTCTCTGTGTATGTGGTAGGGTGAGAAGCAACAAACAACAGATGGCTACATCTGTCCGCAGGACAGAGGACGAACTGGGGCTTTAAAAAGACTAAAATCCTCGTACCATGAAACTAGGTTTATGGGCTCAAAACATCAAAGCCCCTCTACTAACTTGATATTGAAGGAACAGGCCACAAAAGAAACATGAAACCAATACAGAACGGACAGAAAAAGAGACCAACCACAAGCTCCTGTTCTTGAAGGAAATTGAATGCAGTAAACACGTCAGCTTCCTTGCAGGAGCGCAGAGCGTCCACCACCGGCTGGGGCACTTCTGTGGCTGCTGATGCAGTCATCAAGACCAGCTTCACGAGCTCAACCGCATTGGCAACTCCAAGAGACTGCCGCACCAAATCTTCCGAAGTCATATCATGTAGCAATGCAGGTCTTTCTCTTCTCTTTCGTGGTTTCAGCCGGACAAACCGCGAACAACCATGTGCTGTACCCATCATGCGAGCTACAAATACAGTAAAAATTAAATCAGACTAGATAGGATGCTTATTCCAAGCACGATCGCCATAGACTGGCTATGAAACAAATTGAATCTCTCATATTCATTATTCAATGTATAAACTTGTCTCTGGAACATTAAACATCTTCTACAATAATGTAGCTTTGCTTACCACTTGCCAGGGCACCACTCCGAGCTGTCTGGGCTCCATCTGGGGATTCTGCATGCTGAATGCACCCAACAGCACTTGAAAGAGCCAAAGGATCTATGTTGGTGAAGAGAGAAAGGGAGGCCCCAGATGAGCAGGAAGCCTGTCCTATGAATGTGTCGGGCATCATGCTCATAGTAGACGAGGGTAGGGTAAATTCTGTGCTCCCAACACTATCGTTTGCGGCTGTCCCCAACCTACTTTTCCCAGGTAAAACTGGATCAGTCATTTGCTGGAGTGGCCACTTGGTAGAGATTGGCCGGAGCCCTGTCACCCGCTTGCTGTTGCAAGCTTTTGCCACGCTGCGGAGTCGCATAACCTCATTAACAGCTGCTGATATTGATGCTTCCTCAAATGAATCCCATGGCAATTCTTGCCCAGACTCCAGACCACTATGCCCACATTGGGTCAACTGTGTGAACCCAGAGCTTGAATTGGACTGATCCCTCAAAGAATTAGGAAGGCCCCCCTGGGTTAAGCCAGACACCAAATCTAATCTGCGCTCCCGGTTTTGCTGCGCATCTTTCAGCTGGACATGCTTCATGTAGCGAGCAGCCAGTAGGGAGCAGAGACTCATGAGTGCTTTCCGGACAGAAGGCTCTGACTTGAGCTGGTATATGCGTCGCCGGCATGCAGCAGGGGTGGCGGGAAGCAAAGGAATCATGGCCCAGTCCACACGATGGTAGCGAGCACCTAGCATGGCCCGCTGTCGAGCATAGCAGCAGATAAGGATCCTGCATTAACAAGAGAGGTCCTTAGCCCAGCAATTTATGAATGCTGAAGACGTAAATGACATAATGTGCTCTAACTTTTCCTTTGATTTTGAACCTAAGTTATCAGCAATACCATCAAAATTAGACTGCGTTATCAACTATAAAGTATTTTTTTTTTTTCCCCACCAAACCCACCATTTGAGCCTCCAATAAACAAGTAGTTGTCTTCTTATTCTTCTCCCTTCTCAACAAGTTCTGAGCCTCCTGTTGATGCAACCAATTTCCCTCTTCTCCTCTCCCTGCCCACTACTCTCTGCTGAAGACAATATCCAGATCTGACACAATGTCCCGGGTATTCTCATCAGAGAGTGACCCTCTTCAGGACCATGAAGGACTTGGTCCCTGCACGACTGTTCAACAACTTTCAAATCTCGAGGCTGAGCCTAAAGCCCTGGCCCTGTTGGGGTCAGCAGATTAATGCTTTTGTGAAGGGGATTCTAGAGGAAATCTGAAAAGCCCAAACCAATTGTTTACACCAAGGTAGTGTCTGTTCCCTCTCGTTCCGCCCAACCTGAGCGTGGGGTCTACATCTTCTGAGAACATTCTCTCCTGCCCATTCTCTCTATCTCTCTCTCAATGGCCACAAGGCTACGGCAAACAACGTCTTATGAGTACATTCTCTCTATCTCTCTTACTTCTCCCCCCTAGAGGAAAGGGAGAGTGCAATTGCCCATTGTGTGGGCAACCTGAAGACAACAATCATTTTCTGATTCCTTGTCCGGGGTTCTCTCGCCAGAGAGATGCTCTCTTCAAATCTATCAAGGGAATTTGTGCCTGTACCTCTGTATTCCAACTTTGAAAGTCTCGATGCTGAGCCAAAAGCCCAGGCCCTTATGGGGCCTAGTAATTGGGCAAACCACACACAGCAGGTTGATGCTTGTGTAAACGGATTTCTAGAGGACATCTGGAAAACCTGGATCAATCGTTTATTCCAAGGTAAGTCTTACTACCGGTGTCAGCCCCTGACAAAGGTAGGTTCTGTCCCTTTGTGTTCCGCTCAAGCTGGGCGCGGGCTCAATGGCCACAAGGTTACAGCAAACAAAGTCTTATGAATACATTCTCGCCATGTTTTCATCCAATCTAGGCATGGGATCTTTGGCCACAAGGCTACGGCAACCAAAGTCTTTTGAGTACATTCTCTCTCCTCTCCCTTAGATTTAGTCGGAGAGGATGGGTCTCTCCTTTCGAATATGGCTACACGGACCATCCCTGCAGCTCCTATGGAGTGATGATCTCTGAATGTAACAAGCAGATGTCTACTGGTTGGGGGCAGCCCCTCCACTTGAGGTAGCCAGTTGCATGATCTGGCTTGCATGCTCGACACTTGGGCTAGGGTATGCCCTTGTGTTTATTTACCTGCTATAAACACATCTCATTTTCCAGAAAATGCTGTACTCCGAAGGATAATTCCTGGGAGCTGTTTACTACTGCCAAAACTAGAGCTTCTTGTGTAGTTCATGAGGTGAATCCCATGTTTGACACTATGGCTGAACGAGATGTGGTGTCGTGGAGTGCGATGCTTGCAGGGTATGCACGGCAGGGATGGCAGATGTTGGACCAGTCCAAGTTAAGACCTACACCGGTGCACCACAGTATACAGGAGGGGCCATGTGCTTGTTGGCAGATCAACATCAGGACTGATCACTTCATACATGTCTAAGGGTGCTAAATTGACAGGTAGAGTCCCACAGCCAAATCATCTCAGAGAAGTTTGACCCTTGACTGGTTGGAGAGAGTTTCCAGCTCGTTTGAAGCCCTGGAAGAGGTTGACCTAATGGACTATGGATAACTAACCTAGTGGTACACCAAGCCCAAAGGTCTATGGAAGACGACCATGTCAATCCAACCTGCCTTTGCCTGCACTGACCAATCAAGCTGTGAATGAAGGATATCACATGCTCAATGGCATGCCAATCCTCGAAGTTACACAAGGTGATCAAAGCCTGCACGCAAAGAAGCTGACCCATTCATGCAGAATTGCAGGATGTCTAGGAGCATTCAAAAGCAACATAGACAACAGACAATTTGTATGCAAGAGGCTGGCTTGCACCTGGGCACCTTTAACCTCTGTGGGCTGACTACACAAAGGAAACAATTTGAAGTGTTACAAATTCTTCAAGCAAATGACATGCACATTTGTCCTGGGCAAGAGACAGGTCCAGGATGGTCCAGGATGCCATTGGCTATAAGTGGCCGGTAAGATGTGTGCCCTCAACTAAAGAACTTCAGTATGAACAGTCTTGTGCTGACACTGACACTGAAAGGAAGCAGGAGGGCTAAGGATTGTTGTGGGATGCGTCTACATGCCTACAGAGGGAGCCCTTAGTGTTGATGCTGATAAAGCCTTTGAGGAACTCAGCTAAGTTCCTCCCCCAAGGCCGCATGGTCTTGTTTTCGGAGACGTTAATGACCGGGTGGGTCTCCAACAGATTCCAATGGCACTTGTTTATCAATTGCCTGGAAGCGCTTCAGCTTTGACCTTGAACAATAGGTCATAAGAAGACCCATGAGAGTGGACTTGAAAAAAACCAAACTGGGGAACGGTCAATTGTAGATTATATCATAGTGGAGAAGGAGTTGTTTCCTCAGTGTGCCAAAGTATTGGTTGACCAATTCTTGTCTGCACTTGTGAGGTCAATCCTAACACACAGATCTGTGAAACGTTCAATTTGAAAGTGGCGAATAGAAAAATTACGGAGAGACGAGCTCAAGATAGAATATCACCCAGGCCTTGACAAAAAGGATGTCCTGCCTTCCATCCAATTGCTCGCCTCTTGCGAAGCGAGGTCGAAAGAGCTGTGGACTCTTGGGAGAGTTTCATCACTTCTGTGGCTGACAAGATCATTGGAAGGAAACTAATAAGAGCAGTGATTTGGTGGACCCACGAGATCAAGCTTAAGATTGTCGAGAGATGGGCACTTTATAGGGACTGCTGTAACATCAAAGATGACAGAGAGCTGTGGTCTAGATACTACCAGCTAGTACGAGCTCACAAGAAAATGAATTGAAAAGAGCTGTACATTGACATTAACTTGGAGCACCATGGTGTTAATAATAACAGCTTCTGGTTGCCCTCAGAGCATTTCTACAGGCCGAAAAATGGTCAGCGGGTATATGCATTAAGGAATGACAAGGGTGCAGTGGTAGATTATATAGTTGGTGACTTTGATGGTCATGGCCGTCTTGCCCGTGAATCTAACTCTAACAGTGAGGGGTTTCTAAAGAATGCAAGGACACAGTAGAAAGAACTGTTCCCACGATCCAAGACAGCCTGATGAACTGGAGATATCACAGAGGGATACAACATGCACGGTGGTCCTTCTGAGTTTGCTGCAGCAATAGAACATTTCAAGTACTATAAAACCAGTGCGTGTGAGGACATTGTCAACAATCTCGTATAGTAGAGGCCTTGCCCTCCTCTGTAACCTTATTAGGAGACTGAAATGATTCCCATTCGCTGGAGAGAGCATGTCATTGTCAATCTATACAAGAACGCAGAAGAGCCCGGGAATTACCGTGGCATAGACTTCTAGCGCAGTTGGCAAGCTGTTTTGTGGGACAATAAGCACCTTTCTGGTGTCCATCAAGGTGAGGCCGGCTTCCCAAAAATAGGGGCTGCGTCGACCATATCTTGCCGAGGACAAATCATCATTCCTAAGCAAGCCAAAGACGTTCTGAGGCACTCAAGCCACGGCATTCACACCTTAAGGCATGTTAGGGGATGGCATCCTCAGGGTACACAGCTCTTCTGGCAGTGCATCTTATCCATACATCCCTTGAATGTTGGGAAGGAATGCTGAACCGGATGACCTTACCAACGGAAGGATACAGTAGGAGGAAATTCATACAATCCAAGACAGACCTGATGAGCTGGACTATATCACAAAGGGATACAATGTGCCCATGAGTTCTTCCGAAGCAATATAACATCTAAAGGGCAATAAAGCCGGTGGGTGTCATGGCATTGTCCACAACCTAATCAAGCATGGTGTATGGTAGAGGCCCTTCCCTCCTCTTTAACCTTATTAGGAAGACTGAAATGATTCCCATTCGCTGGAGAGAGCATGTCATTGTCAATCTATAAAAGAAGAGCCTGGGAACTACCAGGGCATAACTTCTTAGCGCAGTTGGCAAGCTGTTTTGTAGGACAATAAGCACCCGTCTCGAGGTTGACTTCGAGTCTAGAAGTGTTGTCCAGGGTGAGGCAGGCTTCCGAGAAATAGGTGCTGCGTTGACCATATCTTTACCCTAAGCCAGACTATTGAGGAAGGTGTGCTGCCCTTGAGCAGTCCACGTGGTGAGTTCAAGGTCAGATGGTGGGGTCAGTTGAATCACATGGCTAATACCAGATACCCTAACTCTATTTCTTGGAAGCAAGACCATCCTGTTAAAAGGGCTAAGTCCTGGCAGAAAAGGGTAAAGGCGTACCGGAATATTAGGCAGGAAGAACTGACCCTGCTAGATGAAGCTCACCTGGAGATTGAAGTGTCTATGGCCAGGTCAGAAGCATGAAGAATTTCAGAACAAAATGAACTTAGGCATAAAACTTCCATGAACTTGTTTCCAGTTAGTGACATGGGTGAGGATCCTAAGAATGACCTGAAGGGCCTATCTAACCTTGGCACTTGACTGAAATTTAAACTCGGGGAGTCTACCTTTGAACAGACACGGAGAGGAATGGGACATTGTCAATCCCCAGTGGTCGGGCGGCCTGAAGACAATATCCACTTTCTGATACAATGTGTGGGATATTCTCATAGAAACGGGTCTAATTGCTGGGCAGGTTACACAGAGCAGATTGATGCTTGTGTGAAGGGGTTTCTAGAGGAAGTCTGGAAAGCCCGAACTAATTGTTTATTTGATGGTATAGTCGCACGACTGGAGTGGGCATCTCACAAAGGTTGTGTTTGTTCCTTCGTGTTCCGCCTAAACTGAGCACGGGGTCTATGGCCAAAAGGCAGACAACATCTTATGAGCACATTCCTTCACTTTGGAACTCATGCAGCTAAAATAATTTCTTTCTCATTCTTCCTTTTTTTCTCCAGAAAACATACACACAGAGGTAGAAGGAGCTCCTACTGTTTGTCCACAGACAGGTCAATGCACTTAGTCTCCGGCCACTGATACTAAGAATACTCATGCTTCCAGTGGAAATAAACAGTTTCTTCTCTTCTCAGATTAGCATACATACAAAAACACAACTACAGTGTCTCCAAGCTTTTGGATGATGACTTACTTGTCTAACCCCTCTGACCAGGGAAACCTTTTTGATCGGGAGGGTTTCAAATTTGTCACAACACTTATATAATTGATGGGATTCTCGTCAGGACCCCTGCCTTCCTCTTCGTCTTCATCACCCTCTTCCTCCTGAAAACCATGGCTGCGGTCCTCTGCATCTCCAGTGTGAAAAGCGTCATTTTCACCTGGACAAAAGTGGAACGGCACCCTGGTGAAGAATCGATACCCAAAAAGGTTGATCTCAGCAAAAGCTACCATGAACAGTAAATCTTGTGAAGTCAAGACACAGCAAGGACTGTACTACAGTTTTAAGTTGCTCTTTGCACAATCAGGTGGATGAAATACATAGGACTCGTATCAAGAGAGAAGATGGAAAGCAAGTGACCATAATAGTTCCTGGCTCATGAAACTACATAGTGAAGGGCCCTTCTGGCGACTACTGCTGAAATGGGCTGCAGCCAAAGTCTGTAATAGCTTTCTGGAGCCAAAATTGTGAAGACAGGTTGACCATTTTACTACAAGGCTCATGCAGGACAACTCCGGCAGGCTCAGATAGTCGCCGATCATTGAAACTGAGCACAATCTAGCCCCCTTGTGGATAAAAAGAGGGTGAAGAAAGAAACATGGACAGACCTAAGGATGCCATTGTTTCCATGGACGCAGACCCAAGCTGCATTTGGCGCTGCCGTTTGTAGGCCTTCACATGGGGAGGTTCAGAGATTGCTGCAGATGCTACAGCTCGCTTCTTCGAATTAACGTTGGGATTAGGCTTAATACGGTGCCCTCGACTAACAGTAGTCTCATTATCAGTTGTGCCCACATCTTCTGTCCTTCCCTTCTGCTGAGCTTGAAGACGTGATCTTCGATTCTTCTCATATGACACCCTCAGTACCTGCCAAAAAAGTTCCAAGTAAACTGTTGGTGTGCAACATGGAATCATGCCATGTGAATCAAACCTCACATACACCAGGATTCGTAGATAATGCACTAAGGGGTACGAGATAGATGGAGTGATATCCTGAGTATACAACTCAGTAGAACAAACAGGACAGCTTCCCTTACGCCCAGGAGGGAACAAAACGATAAGATCAGAGTGTTTTTGCCTATCATTCTCCTGGCAAGAACCTTGTCTTACCCACTCAATCATCAACAGTTCATATAACTATTTTCATAGCCCACCCTCGACAGGGGAAACTACCCACAAGTAGTAGTGGTTCTTATTTACGCTGGCTTTGGCCGGAGTCTACTCTCCCTCTCTCTCTCTACTGAGCGCAGGGTCTATGGCCACAAGGCTACGGCAAACAACGTCTTACGAATACATCTCTCTCTCCCTGTCCTCTAGGAAGCCTATTGCCATTGGGTGGACTTGATACGGGAGTACATTAATGTCTCTGTGACTAAATCTTGTGACCTCGTGTCTTTGTTTGTTTCGACCTGAAGCGCTTTGCTCCAGGTAAGGTAGTGCATTGGATTTAGTTGGAAAGCTTGGGGCCTTTCCCTCTTTAGAATATGCCTACACGGGCCATTCCCTGCAACTCCCTGGAGTGTGATCTCTGAATGGTAACAAGCACTCCTACCGCTTGGGGGCAGCCCTCCGCCCAAATTGGGCGGTCGTATGCTCTGTCTAGCATACTCGGCACTTGGGCTGGGGTTGGTTCCTGTGCTTAAACTTATAGCCTGCGACAACAATCAAAATTTTAGCTCCTATCAACATCAACACTCCTCAGGGTGATTCCTGGGAATTGGTTACTTATGCCAAATCTAGGGCTTCATGTGTAGTTTTTGGGGTGAATCCCAGGATGGACGATGTGTCCTTTAAAACTACATGCTCTAGCTTAGGCTTGGATTTCATGGCTAATGGTTCCATCTCGAGACTTGATAACAGGGGTACGTTGAAGGTTGCAATGACCAAAAGTGCTTCTAATAGAGTCCCACATCAATTCAATCTCAAAGAAGTTCGTCCCTTGACTGGCTGGAGAGCGGTCTTAGACATTGGTGATTCAACGGGACGCTCTAGGAAGACAACCAAGGGCAAGGACTTCAACTTGAGAGTTTCTAAATCGGTTTGATGCTCTGGATGAGGTTGAATCCAAACAGCCAGAAGGACAAGATGCCCCTAAGTGTACGGAACCTGAACGTCCTGAATCTGAAGGATTTGGTACTCTGAATGGTTTACCAATCCTCAAGGTTTACACAAGACCAGCAAATTCTATACACGGGGTAATTGTCGTCAGATGGACAATCTGTCCCTAAGTGTGCAGAGCCTGAACGTCGTGTAACTGAAGGATTTGGTACTCTGAATGGTTTACCAATCCTCAAAGTCTACACAAGACGAGTAAAATCTATACACGGCCCAAGCAGTCAGACGGACAATCTGTCCCTAAGTGTGCGGAGCCTGTACGTCGTGTAACTGAAGGATTTGGTACCCTGAATGGTTTACCAATTCTCAAAGTTTACACAAGACGAGCAAAATCTACACACGGGGTAACTGTCACCCCTTTGCAGAACGGTTGGCCGTCCAGGAGCAATCACAAGCTACCTAGACGACAAACAATTCATATGCAAAGGGCTGGCTTGCGGCTGGGTACTTTCAATTTCTCAGGGCTGACTAACCAAAGGAAACACCTCGAAGTGGCACAAGTTCTTCAGGCCAATAACATTCATATTTGTGCTGGTCAGGAGACATGGGAAACTCCGGATAAATTGGTTGGAGATGTCAATGGGTATAAATGGACGAATAAGATGTGTACTCTCAAGGCAGCCTCTGCCAAACGCGGCCAAAAAGGGGTTGGATTCTTTGTCCGCGATTTCTTGTTTGATAATTTTGAAATTATCAACAAGGGTTTGAGGTATGAGCATAGTATCTGGCTAAAACTGAATCTGAAGGGCGTGAATACGAAGGACCTCTTTGTGGGTTGTATATACATGCCCACAGAGGGGACCCTTAGTGTTGACGCAGACAAAGCCTTCGAAGATGTAAAGCTGGACTGTGCTTCGTTCCTTGCCAAAGGTCAGGTGGTTCTATTGGGTGACTTCAATGAAGATCTGTCCGGTAGGGGTGCCCACTGGCCCCATTTTATTTTTTTGGGTGGTGGCTGACACCTTGGGTTACCTGCTGGATCACAACCAAAACATCAGGGGCCTCAGGATCACTAACTACATTACACGACCTAGCCGCAAAGGTCTCCATCAGGACGATATCATTGGGCCTTTTGGTGAGGACAAGCTGAATTCTAATGGCAGACGGTTAATTAACTGTCTGGAAGAGCTTCAGCTTTTGACCTTGAATAACAGGACAAGAGGTGACCAAGTGCAGTGGACTCGTGAGAAATCCCAAACTGGAGAACGTTCCATTGTGGACTATATCATAATGGACAAAAATTTGTTTCCCCAGTGTGCCAATGTGTTGGTCGACAGAACTGATATTGGTACCTCTGACCACTTCCTGGTTTGGACTGAGATCAAAAGGTGTTTTCCCAACACCAAGAGATCTGTGAAGTGGCGCATAGAAAAATTCCATAATGAGGAGGTCAAGGCTGAGTATGTCCAGGCCTTGCAAGAGGCTCTCCCTCATTTTGTCCAATCGCTCCAAGAACTTCAGTCTCGCTCTGACAATGCAAGAAATGTTTCAAAGGTTTTGACAATGTCAACCGATGAAGTCACCACTGCACCTTTAGTAGTCTTCAGCGCTTGTACTACTACAGTATCCTTGGCAGAACTTCTAGGTCTAACAGTGAGGGGTCTTCTGCTGAATGGAGGGACACAGTTGGAAAAACTGTTCCTATGATTCAAAACAGCCCTGATGAACTGGAGTATATTTCAATGGCTTATAACGCTCCCATTAGTTCTTCTGAGATTGTGGAAGCAATTGAATATTTAAATGGATATAAAGCTGGTGGACCTGATGGTATTGTCAACGAGCTTATCCAGCACGGTGGCGATCCCATGATAGAGGCCCTAGTTCTCCTCTTCAACCTTATCTGGAAGACTGAAATGATCCCCTTTCGCTGGCGACAGGGGGTCATTGTCAATCTATACTCTGTCTCAGGGTGACAGAGAAGAACCGGGGAACTACCGTGGCATCACGCTCCTCAATGCTGTTGGTAAGACATTCTGCAGAGTTATAAGTACTCGTCTCGAGGCTGATCTGGAGTCTAGAGGTTGTTTCCACGAAGGCCAAGCTGGCTTTCGGCAAAACAGGGGCTGTGTGGATCATATCTTCACTCTAAGCCAGATTATCCAGGGAAAGAAAAAAGAAGGGAAACCCACTTATGTTTTTTTCCTGGATGTCAAAAAGGCTTATGACACAGTGTGGAGAGATGGCCTATGGTTCCGCCTCTGGTCTTGTGGGATCAAGGGAAAGATGTGGAGAGTTGTCCACAACTTGTATGCTCACACCAAAAGCTGTGTCACTGTTAACGGACAGAAGTCCAACTTCTTTGACATAGACCAAGGTGTAGCTCAAGGATGTACTCTCTCCCCTCTGCTCTTCAATGTTTTCATCAATCAACTCCTCGAGGATGTGGAAAGTGAGGGATTTGGGTTAAGGGTGGGTGATACCACCATACCAGCCCTTATGTTTGCGGATGACTTCGCAGGCATAGGGGAGACTCCGACCAATCTCCAGGAGTTGATTGATTGCGCGAAGAGATACTTTGATCTTTGGGGGCTAGAGGCTAATGTCAGCAAATGTGCAGTGGTAGCATTCAACGACAGAGGAGAGGGAGGAAGTGATCTTAAGTGGCAGTGGGGTAGCCAAGAGATCCCAGTCCTCCCTTCCTACACTTACCTGAAATTGAGTTTTCCTCCAATTGTAATTGGGATGCACATATCCGGAAAGTTGTTCAAACTGGCAAGGGCAAAGCTCTGGGGCTCACTAAATTTTTCCACTGCAGAGGGGTCAACTCTGAGGTTAAGAAAACCATGCTTTGTCGCGTTATTAGACCTGCCTTGGAGTACGGATCTGCAATATGGGTTGATAACTCCAACCAAGCTAAGTCTCTAGAATCCATTCAAGTGGGGGTGCTTACGGAGTGCATGTCGGCATGCTCCAAAACAGCCAATGTGGCTGTTCGGGGTGAGTTTAGCATTCCGTCTGTAAGCTCCCGACGAGATGAATTCAAGGTCAGATGGTGGGGTCAGCTGCAACATATGTCCAACACCAGATATCCTAAGTTAATCGATTCTATATCTTGGAAACAGGACCGCCCTGTCAAACAGGCTAAGTCCTGGCAGAAGAGAGTAGAAGAGATTCTCAAGGACCTGGACCTGGAACCGCAAGTATTGACCCTGCTGGCTAAATCTGACTTAGAGGCTGTAGTGTCCAAAGCCATGAGATTGTCTGATGAAAATGAAGTTAGGCAGAAAACTTCCCTGAACTTGTTTCCAGTCAGTGACATGGGGAGGACATCTTGGATGACCTCAAGGGTCTACCCACTCTCGGCACTAGACTGAAATTTAAACTCAGGGCAGGAAGCCTACCTTTGAACAGCAAACAGAAGCAGCGAGGAAAGGGAGAGTGCAATTGCCCGTTGTGTGGGCAATCTGAAGACAGTACTCATTTTCTGATACACTGTCCGGGGTTCTCTCACCAAAGAGACGCTCTCTTCAAATCTCTCAAGGGAATTGTGCCTGTACCTCTGTTTACCAACTTTGAAAGTCTCGAGGCTGAGCCAAAAGCCCAGGCCCTCCTGAGGCCTAGTTATTGGGCAAATCACACACAGCAGATTGATGCTTGTGTGAAGGGATTTCTAGAGGATATCTGGAAAACCCGGATTAATTCTATATATGAAGGTAAGTCTTACTACCAACGTCAGCCCCTGACAGAGGTAGGTTCTGTCCCTTTTGTTTCCGCTCAAACTGGGCGCGGGGTCAATGGCCACAAGGCTACGGCAAACAACGTCTTATGAGTACATTCTCTCGCTGGCTTTCGGCGAAACAGGGGCTGCGTGGATCATATCTTCACACTCAGCCAGATTATCCAGGGAAGGAAAAATGAAGGGAAACCCACTTATGTCTTTTTCCTGGATGTCAAAAAGGCCTATGACACTGTGTGGAGAGACGGTCTATAGCTCCGACTCTGGTCTTCCGGGATCAATGGAAAGATGTGGAGAATGGTCCATAACTTGTATGCTCACACTAAAAGCTGTGTCACTGTTAACGGACAGAAGTTTAATTTCTTTGACATAGACCAAGGTATAGCTCAAGGATGTACCCTCTCCCCTCTGCTCTTCAATGTTTTCATCAATCAACTACTGGAGGATGTGGAAAGTGAGGGATTTGGGTTAAGGGTGGGTAATGCCACCATACCAGCCCTTATGTTTGCGGATGACTTCGCAGGCAAAGGGGAGACTCCTTCCAACCTCCAGGGGCTGATAGATTGCGCGAAGAGATACTTTGATCTTTGGGTGCTACAGGCCAATGTCAGTAAATGCGCAGTGGTGGCATTCAACGACCGGGGGGAAGGAGGAGGCGATCTCAAGTGGCAGTGGGGAAGCCAAGAGATCCCTGTTCTCCCCTCCTACACCTACCTTGGCGTTGAGTTTTCCTCCAACTGTAATTGGGAAGCACATATTCAAAGAGTGGTTCAATCTGGCAAACGCAAAGCGCTGGGTCTCCCTAAATTTTTCCACTGCAGAGGGATCAACTCTGAAGTCAAAAGAACCATGCTTTGCCGCATTATCAGGCCGGCCTTGGAGTATGCATCTGCTGTATGGGTTGATACCTCCAACCAGGCTAAGTCTCTTGAATCCATCCAGGTCGGGGTGCTCAAGGAGTGCATGTCAGCATGCTCCAAAACAGCTAATGTGGCTGTTCGGGGTGGGTTTGGCATTCCTCCCTTAAGCTCCCAACGCGATGAATTCAAAATCAGATGGTGGGGTCAGCTGCAACGTATGGCTAATACCAGATATCCTAAGTTAATCGACTCTATATCTTGGAAGCAGGACCACCCTGTCAAACAGGCTAAATCCTGGCGGAAAAGGGTAGAAGAGATTTTCAAGGATCTGAATCTTAGTCCACTAGCCATGACCCTGCTGGATAAATCTGGCTTAGAAGCTGAAGTTTCCGAAGCCATGTCTATTGCCAGGAAATTGTCTGAAGAAAATGAAGTTAGGCAGAAAACTTCCCTGAACCTGTTTCCAGTCTGTGACATGGGTGAGGACGTCATGGATGACCTCAAGGGTCTACCCACCCTCGGCACTAGACTGAAATTCAAACTCAGGGCGGGTAGCCTACCTTTGAACAACAAACAGTCGCAGAGAGGAAGGGGGATGTAAGTCCCCGTTGTGTGGGCAACCTGAAGACAATATTCACTTCCTGATTCATTGTCCTGGGTAGTCTCACCAACGGGACACCCTCTTCAATTCCATCAAGGAAATTGTGCCTGTACCTCTGTGTAACAACTTTGAAAATCTTGAGGCTGAGCCAAAAGCCCAGGCCCTTTTGGGGTCTAGCTATTGGGCAAATCACACACATCAGATTGATGCTTGTGTGAAGGGATTTCTGGAGGATATCTGGAAGTCTCGGATCAACTGTTTATTCCAAGGCAAATCATACTACCGGCGTCAGCCCCTGACAAAGGTAGTTTCTGTCCCTTTATGTTCCGCTCAAACTGGGCGCGGGTCAATGGCCACAAGGCTACGGCAAACAATGTCTTATGAGTACATTCTCTCTCTCTCTCGATAAGTCTTACTGCCGGCGTCAGCCCCCTGACAAAGGTAGGTTCTGTCCCTTTGTGTTCCGCTCAAACTGGGTGCGGGGTCAATGGCCACAAGGCCACGGCAAACAACGTTTTATGAGTACGTTCTCTCTCTCTCTCTCGCCTTTCTCTTGATGGTGGATAAGTTTTTGGTAACACCACTCAAGTATCACCTAATCCCATTAGTCCATTAGCCTTCAGAACGGGATAATGGGAAACGGGTTAGGATTCTCCCTGGGTCCTAACCTAAAGCGTCAGAACCCTATATAGTTCGAAAACCTGGCTGCTCTTCTCATTTGGAAGATGAGCTGAAGAATTCTCAAATGTTGGTTGCACTGAAGGAAGATGTTAGGATCTGATCACCAGTGGCAGCCTTGCCATTTGCTGATCCTTTTCACAAGAATACACCTACGGTATCTCTTCGTACCTACCTTGAAATAGGTAGATGGCTGCATGAAGTCACTTTGACACTATGACCTCCTAGGGGCACAAGTATGAGCTTTTTGACTCCACAGAACTGCTTTAAAGAACCAATCCCCTAATTGCTGAGCTATGGCTTGTCTCATAGTGCAATTTTGCCTTCCACATGGACTCTAATAGAAGACTTCCGCTCAAACTGGCGGGGTCAATGGCCACAAGGCTACGGGAAACAACGTCTTATGAGTACATTCTAATAGAAGACTTATAGCATCAACCTTAGAAGGCTTCTAATCTACTTATGGAAACTAAGAAGGACCTTATGATCAAAGCCCGCATAATCACAAACCTGAGTTTTGCATGGAAATAAGTGTTAAATTTGAAGGAGCAGGATCATGTCCAGATGTATGATGTCGTCAAACAAAACAGGACTAGATCCAAATGATCCAGGACGGGACAAGTCTTGACATGACTAAATCATACTCTCTCTACCTAAGTAAGTCCCACTACCAGAGTGAGCCCCTCACAAAGGTAGTATCTGTTCCCTCTGTTTCCATACAAACTGTGCACAAGGTCTATGGCCATAAGGCTACAGCAAATGACGTCTTATAAGTACGTTCTCTCTCCCACTCTATCTCTCTCTCTCTATCTCTCTCTCTCATCCCCTCACAAGCCCAGGCCCTCCTGAGGCCTAGTTTTTGGGCAAATCACACACAGCAGATTGATGCTTGTGTGAAGGGATTTCTAGAGGATATCTGGAAAACCCGGATTAATTCTTTATATGGAGGTAAGTCTTACTACCAACGTCAGCCCCTGACAGAGGTAGGTTCTGTCCCTTTTGTTCCCGCTCAAACTGGGCGCGGGGTCAATGGCCACAAGGCTACGGCAAACAACGTCTTATGAGTACAATCTCTCTCTCTATCTATTTCATTTCATTTCATTTCTCTCTCTCTCCCTTTCTCTTTAGTACTGGGTTGCACAAAAGAAGGTACAACTATTCATAAGAGCAACTAAGCAAATAAGACTGCTACCTGTTCCAGAGAAAGGTTGAGGTCCTTTGCTATGGCAGCACACTCTGATGGAAGCATTCTGCGATCAATGCCCCCTGCCTCCACGCGCTTCATGAGCTCCGTGCGTTGTTCCAAACTCATCAATCGTAGTGAAGTCCATGAGCGCAAGCCAAACAGCTTGATACACAAAGAAGTAACAATCAGTAACTGTAATTCAGGTAGAATCGATTAGCAGTCAGCGCAGATGATGGCACCATAGTGACACCAGGAAAAATTCATTAATTTATGTGGAAACCCGCTGTGAATAATTCCACGGGCCAGTTGTAAGGCTGTAAGGAGGAGATCTCTGTCCTCTAAAACCCAAAGACAGAAGGACAGAGAAGAAGAAATACATGACGCTTATGGACAGAGAGGAAGAAGAAATCTATGATCTCCATGAGAGGCCCAGAGGACCCATCGAACACAGAAGAACAAAAATGAAGGAAAATTACACAAATTTTGTCTCCCAGAGGTACAAAAAGAAATGAAATGAAATGGTGCTTTATCTCCCAGAGGTACAAAGAGAGAGAGGAAGAAAGAGCTTTTGTAACATACACAGGGGGCCTGCCCGCCTGGGGCATAAACCAGAACAACAGGAAAAATCACATCAAAGACATCCACAAAAAGAGAGAATGTACTCATAAGCCTTTGTTAGCATTGCCATAGACCCCACCCCAGTTTGGACAGAAACATAAGGAATAGGCACTACCTTTGTGACGGGCTCCCTCCAGTAGTGTGACTTACCTTGATATAAACAATTACTTTGGGCTTTCCAGATATCCTCTAGAAAGCCCTTCACACTAGCATGTGTGTGAGCAGCCCAAACGTCACATCCCAAGAGGGCCAGGGCTTTAGATTCAGCCTTGAGATTTTGAAAGTTGGTGAACAAAGGTGCAGGAACCATGTTCTCGATGTTCCTGAAGAGGGTCACTCTCTAGTGAGGATACCCCGAACAACGTATCAGAAAATGGATATAATATTCAGGTTGCAGGCACATCAGGCAATTACAATCTCCTTTCCCTCTCTGCATCTGTTTATTGTTCAAATGTAGGTTCCCTGCCCTGAGTTTAAATTTCAGTCAAGTGCCGAGGGTAGTAGGCCCTTCAGATCATCCTTAAGGTCCTTGCATTCAGGGAAGTTTTATGCCTAACTTCATTTTCATCGGACAGTCTTTGGGCATCAGACATGGCTTAGGACACAACCGCCTCCAGGTCAGTTTCATCCAGTAGGCTCAATTCTTTTGGACTAATATTCAGATACTTGAAAATCTCTTCTACCCTTTTCCACCAAGACTATTTAACAGGACGGTCTTGCTTCCATGAAATAGAGTCGGTTATCTAAGGGCATAATCCATGCAATTCAACTGACCACACTATCTGACCTTGAATTCATCACGTCGAGAGCTCAAGGGAGGTTATGCCCAACTCATCCCAAACAGCCACATTAGCAGCTCTAGAGCACACTAACATGCTTTCTTTGGGAACCACGACCTGAATGGATTCTAGAGATATAGCATGCTTGGAGTTGTCCGCCCACACAGCAGATGCGTACTCCAAGGCAGGCCTAATAACGTTGCAAAGCAAGGTCCATTTAACTTCAGTATTAATCCCTCTGCAGCGGAAAAATCTAGTGAGTTCCAAAGCTCTGTGTTTAGCTGATGAATCACTTTTTGTATACCGTACCTGCCTACAAGTAGAAGGGGAAGTAGAAGAGATGTTCTTCAATTTCAATGTTGTTCCCAGCGCAAGCCGGGCAAGTGGGTCTCCACGTTGCAGGTTTTCACATCTACGAGAGAGAGAGAGACATGATAAAGAAATATGCCCAGGAGTTAGAGCACAACAGGGCCAGGGATGTAGCCGCGAGACTTTGAAAGATGGTGAACAGAGGTGCAGGGCCTATGGTCTTGACGTACCTGAAAATGGTTGTTCTCACCCCAGACATTGTATCAAAAAATGGAGAGGACCTTCAGGCTAGAGAGAGAATAGTATTCGTAAGGCATGGTTTGCCGTAGCCTTGTGGCCAGTAGTCTAGAGAGAGACAGAGAGAATGTACTCATAAGACGTTGTTTGCCGTAGCCTAGAGAGACAGAGAGAGACAGAGAGAGACAGAGATAGGGCTTGTCTTGTCATGACAAGAAAGGATCTGTCAAGACTTGACCAGCTCAGAAAGTTTTTTTTAAAAGAAACAAGACAAAACAGCCTTGCATTGCAAGGCACCATCACCCTTCTCCTAAACACACAGGCTTGCTCCTGATTTGTTTCACAATTGTGGGTGATTGGGGTGCGTGGTGGGGTTTGTTAGAAACCCTTCAAAATCCCCCACTTTTCTTCATAGTGACAGACATCATACTGAACAATATTCGTATTCACTGTACTGTCACACTGGGATTTCCAGAAAGCCGAAATTTGTGCTTTTTAGCATGTCAATGATCTCCAAGTCAGCCTTAACCTTTACTTAAGCAAACAAGTGCTTTAAGTATGGAGATCTCTGCCACGACATATGTCTGAGCATAGTATTTATCTACAAGGATAATTCAGTCTCATCGAAGTAATGTCAAAACGAATACTTCCCTGAAAATCACACGTCTCAAAACTGAGATAAAACCAAGTCTTCCACCATAGCCCAAAAGGGGTGTACTTCCACCTTCAGAGCCTTCTGGTAACAGATCCCAAGGGCAGATTACTTCCGTAAAATACTTCCCTCAAGGAAACCTGAGGCTGGCGTCAAGCGCTGTGCCATTCTGCTTAGGCAATGGCTGCCTCATGTGATAGGTGATTTCTATCATCTATCCAGTGAGTGTGCTCTGTAGCAAAACTTACACAAACAGCTTAGAAATCCATGAAAAGTGAAGGCCCTCACCTGCGCCCGTCCCAAAAACCACCACATCCAACGGAATGCGTGTTAGTGAGGATGCGCGAGGTGAGTAGCAGGTCTTCATGCTTGCTATCACTGTCCAACATGCATTTCTAAGCAAGTGAAAGATTGCAAGAGTAATAGTAAAAGTGTGATATTGCACAGAACCTTGAAAGTTTGAGGCAGACCAGCTGCGACGCAGCACGTATTAATTCACGTAACAAGAAGTACTTGCAAAGCACAGGTAAGGGCCAAGTGTAACTTCCTGTTCATGTCAACAGTTGAGCCAAAGCTTCCCTATAACTGCATAGGAAAGCTCGACCAGCATAATGAAGGCTAGGCTGCGCTAAAATCTTGCTAGCCGCAGCCTTGTTGAAAACTCTTGAAGGCAGAGCTCGGTGAGCTGTGTGCCCCGACACTGTCGTAGTTTCAGGTAGCAGCTTAAATTGCAGGGTTAGGGTTCTGAAACCCTAAACTTAAACCAGCACATGGGCAATAAATCCCACAATGCCCTAGGTCAGGGAATGAATTTTGCAGAAAGTGTCTACTTGTATCACTTTATCCCACCTGGAATATTCTACCCAAGATTAGAGAGAAAGAGAGAGAGAGAGAGAGACACCTCAGTTGAAATGGATACCACAAGAAAGCTACCTCAGGTACATTGGAGCCCGGGAAGGCACGTCTTGCAATAGTGGGCATGGCCCCAGAGAAGAAGTACTCAAGCGTTTGCCAGTACGCCTCCAAGCTCTCCTTGGATGTTATGGTGAACTCATGCCTCGCTCTTGGGGTTAAGTCAAATGCATCCAAACTAAGAGAAGAGAGGGGCTGTGGTGCCGGTTCTTCAATGTAGGGTTGACTTTCCATGGCATAGGTGAGAGAAGCCTCAGGGGCAGACCGAGATGTTCTCTTCAGTTCTTCGTTTCGGTGTCCAAGTGTGCCACCCCCCATCACTAGGCGAATCAGCTTCATTGCAAAGAATAGGTGAGTCAGCATCAGCACACAAAAAATTCACCCCCACAATATTCACCTTCCAGCATATATCCAGAGTAGCCTGAACTCAAGCTTACAACAAATGAGAATGTATGAGAAATCTCAGAGTAGCTTCAGACAAACAAAATCATCAGGCTATAAAATCACTGGACTACAAGGCTGCCTCTCGTCAGTAACGTCATTAGGGTTGACTATTGTTGACCACTGAACGAGAAGCTCTCACTACCTTAAGCCTCCGGAGCACATCAATGAGCCAAGATAGGCGGCTACTGCCATTGCTCCCGGTGAGGGCTGAACATTCCTCTTCTGAAAGGTCACATAAGCGGAGTGCCTGCCGGCAATATGACTCCAAGTTCTCTATCTTTTTGGTCGACCCCACCACTTGCAGAAACAGCTCCAAAGGCATCGCCTGTATGCAGTAAGTATGGATCTTAGACTGCAATAATGGCATCTTTCCCGTCACACAACTTCCAGAGAGCAACAGTAGTGACAAAAGTGCATGACAGGAGAACTCACCACAATTCAACTGAGTTTACCAGAATCTGTCCATATCAAAGGCATATCTATGTGAGAGCCTAGTACAGTGTGTTAAAAGTGGACACAGACAAAAAAAACGAGGCAGAAGAAACAAGAAAAAGGAAGGAAACAAAAAGGACATTGTCCCATAACTTCGAGAGTGAAACAAAGAGTACAAGACAAATCAACTGTATCTTGTACAACAGTGACCAGCTGTTATAATATAACTCCCCACTGACTTCACCAGTTTCTGACAGAGGGTGCAAACATACCAAGTTCCTGTGTCAACACTGAAGAATCAGCCACAACAAATTCAAACCATAAAATAAACCACAGGTTTGAAGATATAAAATGTACTCAGAAGACGTTGTTTGCCCTAGCCTTGTGGCCATTTATCCTGCGCCCAGTTTGAGCGGAACACAAAAGGACAGAAACTACCTTTGTCAGGGGCTGACGCCGGTAGTATGACTTAGCTTGAAACAGGCAATTGATCCGGGTTTTTCAGATATCGTCTAGAAGTCCCTTCACACAAACATCAATCTGATGTGTGTGATTTGCCCAACAGATTTGAAGATACAGAGAAAGAGAGAGATAATGTACTCAGTAGCATTGTTTTCCATAGCCTTATGGCTGTAGGGAGAGAGTGGAGACCTGAGGAACACAAATCAAAGGTGTATATAGGTGTGTCACAAGCCAATACCTTTATTGCTGTCGCTAAACCAAAGACCTTGAAACTGCTTGCCTCCACAGCTGCATGTCCCCTACTTTCAACAGCCCTAGGCAACTCATGATCACTGGCATCTGAATCGCCACTGACGTAAGACCAAAGAAAGTAGTGAAGCATCCGAACTCGGACCATCTTTGCAGGGATGAACCCGTTCGCTTGCAGGGTCCGCCCTTTCTCTGCCTCAGTTTCAATTGCCGATGGACTGCCTCTCTTCACCATCCGTGAAGAGGGCATTCGCTTCACTCCTGTTAATACTGGTACAGAGTCTGTGGCTGTCTTCACTTTTGACAAACCTTGACCCCGACAATTCATGTCATATTTACGGATGCGATCATGGATTTCGGTTAGTAACTCTGGTTCAATCTCCAGAGAGGGGAGGAGGACGACCTCGCTGGTTCGGCTGCGTCCACAGTTGGTCAGCCCTGGCATATGAAGCAGAATGCACTTGCATCGGCCCTCACGCTGCAGCTTCTGCAGAACTCGTGTCAGTGTCTTGCGGTCCATCATTGTGCCCTTCCGCTCTTTCTCTGAGTCCTCAAGCCACCTGTGGAGCTCCACCCGTGGAACAAACTTTTCCTCCTGGCTCCATCCAACGAAGTCATTGCTCAATCTTTCTAAGAACTGTTTTGAACCAGCAAAATCTGCGGTGACTAGGAAAGACATAAATATTGAGCCTCAGCATGCAACCGCTCACCTTGCAAGGGAATATAAACAGATTTTGTTACATGCATACCTGATGGGGTCGGAAGAAGTGGAAGAGGAAAAGAGGAGAAAAGGTGGAGGGAGGAGGTAAAAAAGGAACCTGTAGCCGGTTCAAAATACGAAGCTCCCGCTGAGCACTGGTGGTTGTCAAAGGCGTGGACGAATGCTGTTGCCCTGACCTGAAGCCCGACAGCGAAGAAGTGGAGCTTTGTATCACCTGAGTTGGAACAGCTGAATGAGCCACAGAAGTTGAAACCTCTTCCATTCTTGTCAAATCCTCTGCCTCAACCATCTTAGCAGACGACTCATTAAACAAAATCATGGCCCCAGACAAGTTTGATTCGGACAGAGTCTGCCCTTCTTCCACTCCTGGATTGATCAACTCATTTCCTTCTGTTGGAGTGTCTAATCCCACTTTCCCTTTCTCCTTTGCCTTTCTTGGTTGTGATGCCCTCCGTGCACCTAGTTTAGCCAACTTTGGGGGCGCAGTTGCAAGAGGTGGCTTTACTGTAGTAGGAGCCAGCAAAGTGATTCAGAACAACGGCAGACAGAAAGTCATCAACAGATGGAGTGTATATGCAACTGCTTATACTAAACTGCCCATCTGAATATACATTAATGACTGGGAATGCTTGCCAACAAGAACTACCTCAGCTGCCGTTCACAAGTACAAGCATTACATCCAAGTGATGGCTGAAACATCTTGCCTCTACCACTCAGTATCTCCACTCCCACAAAAACATTCACTCCAGCCAGACTCATCATAGATAAGCCTCAAAATGTGCCATAACTGACCCTCCACAAGTAACAACAGCCTCATCAGACAATCTATAATCAATTGATTAAGTTACACACAATCAATATACTAGATAGGCCAATCCCTCCCCATACCAAGCGGAAGATCCCTTTGAGGGGTCTGAGTTTCCTGTTTCGTGTACATCACATCTGCTTTGCTGTTTGAGGCAATCGTAGAATTGAGGACTGTCCTGAGCCGATACAGCATTGATCTCTTGTGGTTCTCAGCCTCCGAGACAACACAACCCTTAGTCAGCATGTTGGTCACTCGGTAGTAATTGCGTTTGTTGTTGAGCCCAAGGCGTTTCCATAGCTGCACAAACCCAGAAGATGGAATGATGATACATGGCGATACATGATACATGATACAAATTTGAAACCCTCCCAATCAAAAAGGTTTCCCTGGTCAGAGGGATTAGTTAGACTAGTAAGTCATCCTTCACCAAAAGCATGGACACACTCTAGTTGTGTTTCTATACGTATGCTAATCTGAGAAGAGAAGAAACTGTTTATTTCCCCTGGAAGCGTGAATATCCTTAGTACCAGTGGCCGGACACTAAGTGCATTGACCAGTCTGTGGACAAACAGTAGGAGCTCCGTCTGCCTCTGTGTGTACTTTTTCTGGAGAAACAAAGAAAGACTGAGAAAGAAATTATTTTAACTGCATGACTAATAAAGATAAAGGGCGAAGCTGGCTCTTACTTGCAAGCACGTGCTTGCAGCAAGCCTTTCGGTTCTATTGGGCGCAGCATGACGAGACATGAAAAGGCCTCCGAAATGGAAGCCTATTTATCAAGCTAGGAAAAAATATTTGCACTCAAGACATTACCTTTGTGACGGGCTCACTCCAGTCGTGCAACTTTACCTTCAAATAAACAACTAGTTCGGGGTTTTCTGACTTCCTCTAGAAACCCCTTCACACAAGCATCAATCTGCTCTGTGTGACCTGCCCAGCAATTAAACCCCAACAGGACCAAGGCTATAGGCTCAGCCTCAAGATTTTGAAAGTTGGTGAACAGAGGTGGAGGGACTAGGTCCTTGATGGTCCTGAAGAGGGCCACCTTCTGATACCCCACACATTGTATCAGAAAATGGATATTGTCTTCAGGCCGCCTGACCACCGGGGATTGACAATATCCCTTTCCTCTCCGCATCTGTTTTTTGTTCAAAGGTAGATTCCCCGCCCCGAGTTTAAATTTCAGTCAAGTGCCAAGGGTAGATAGGCCCTTCAGGTCATTCTTAGGATCCTCACCGATGTCACAAACTGGAAACAAGTTCATGAAAGAGCCATCACACCCACCGGCTTTATGGCCCTTTAGATATTATAATGCTCATGAGCACATTGTATCCCTTTGCGATATACTCCAATTCATCAGGGCTATCTTGCCGAGGAAAATCATCATTCCTTAGCAAGCCAAAAACGGTTGAGGCACTCAAGCCACAGCATTCACCTTAAAGCATGTCAGGGGATGCCATCCTCAGGGTGCACAGCTCCTGTCGGTGCATCTTATCCACACATTCGCTTGAATGTTGGGAAGGAATGCTGAACCAGATGACCTTACCAATGGAAGGATACAGTAGAAGGAACTGTTCCTACGATTTCGGCACAGCCCCTGTTTCTTGGAGGCCTCGCCTTGATGGAAAACACTTCTAGACTCAAAATCATGACTTCTAGGCTCAATGTGGTTTTACAATGTTCAACTCAAAAAAACCACCCACCTCCATCATGTACAGACCCTCAGGCCCAGAACTGTGAATAAGATCGTAGATCTGATGGTCCGCAGGAGCCTCAACAACCTGTTCTGTCACTTGTCCACGTTTAGCACCCCGTAATGGAGTTTCCGTTTCTGTTTCGTCATTGCCAGAAGTGAAGGCTTTTGGGTCAAATGATTTCAGCAAACGGATGCAAGATACAATCTGCATCCATCAGAGTTTCCCATAAACCCCAAATCAAAAACACTACCAGGAAGGTATGATTCCACCTGTCACAATACTTCTCTAATCGGTGCAACTACCATAGGCCTCGGCCTTGATACAACCATTTGTAGCACTTCAGAGACCTGTGAGACGCACTCTCCACAAAAGATGCTACAAAAGGCTAAGCATTACGTGGCTCAAGAGTCATGAGTGCACCAGAAATACAGAGTTTCCGTCTAACTAGGTTAGTTAGACAATGGCTCTGGCCTACAAAGTGACCCTAGAGGATGGCCTAGTAAACTTCGCTAGGAAGTCGTGATTGATACTCAACTTCACCCCCAAAGCTACAGCTGGTATCTTGCCAGCAGATTCATTATTTAATCAGAATCACATCTGAAGGGTTGCATTCAACGTTTAGATTGCAAAACTATACCTGAGACCCAGGTAATCTCACCTTGCGGTCGATTTGGGCATTGAAAACCTCAACCAAGCCAGCATCATGGAGACGCTTGACCAACTGTGCCACCCAGCTCAAACAATGCCGGCCCAATCAACTGTTATTCAGGTAAATTAACACCAGGAGAATCAAAATTGAAACATCCACAATCCAAGGAATCCTAAACTTCACAGAACTGGCAGATACTGTTTCATGAAGATTTATTGGTCTCAAAGCAATTTTTTGTGAAGTCTCTATTGAGGAGAAGTGTACAAACCCTGCGCCAGTTTCGGTGACCAAGAGCAAACCGATAGCCCAGACTCACTTTCAGGTCTGACACAACCAGCACCTTCACACAACCATATCAAAAGATGTTATTGAACACATCACAAGCTTAACTAGAAGACAAATATGAGAGAGGAAGGTAATAACACTTTCTCAAAAGAGGACCTCACCTCACTGATAGAATCAGGTCTTGTGCAACAGAAGAGGCATATACTACACCCAGTTGTGTTAATTCCTCCAATAATGTTACCTGCGGTGATCCGTACTACATTATGGATGTCCTTGCAGGGGAAACTACCTCTTAGGAGCTCCAGTCTGGGCCTTAGGAACACTTCCATAACACTTGCACAACTCACAAATGCCCAAGTATTCCTAGAAAGAGACTTTCCCAATTTCTAATGCAAACAGTAAAGATGGAACATCCCCTAATCTACAATGTGGTTAAAGTCAATCCATGAGGACAGGAGTTTCAAAAGCTTATTGCAAAAATGACTGCAGAGTAGTGAAGAACAATGGCTTTCAATAAAATATTTGACACGTCTAGAACTGCATGATTCATGCACGTGCTTAAATCACCACATGATCTTAATGTAGGGGTACCAGAGAATGTAAGCTGACAATTAACAAAACCCCGTTGATTTGCATTCTCAAAGGGTGTGTCAGCCTCGTAGTCCTGGGAAAAGGCGTAGAGGTGTGTGAATATAAAATCTATGTTGGGGATTTCCACTGATAGGAGGATGAGACCGCCTGTATCCCTCTTGTACAAAGTGCAATTCACAAGTATGAACTGGACATAGAAAATAAGCTGCAAGAATCTTTCAGGGGGCTTTCAGGAATCTGTACTTGCTTCACGGATGCATTTACTGATACCAACTTATGCCTCCTGCACAGAATCTTGCAAACATGCAACAGCTGGTATCTGACGTTTCACTATATGTTACAAGGTAAGCAGCTCTGAATGTCTTACCCGCCCATCTGCAGCCTCAAGCCGTTCACATACTTGACCCATTGCTGGAAAATCATCATTAATCAGGAATTCTCTCCCTTTGTCAATATCTTCCTGTCCATCTGTAAAATCTCCAGAAGCCAAACCAATCGTCTGGGGCAGGTTACTTTTGGATGAACTTGGAATCTCAAATCGCTGGTGAGAGGCCAGTGTGAGATCTTTCACATAGCGAGTGAGATGGACCAGATTGGTCGCCACAATAGGGGCATTCTTTCCAGGCTGCTGTGAACCCCTCTCTGTCTGTGGTGCTTTGGAACGCACAATGGTAGCTTGTCGCACCAGAAGCCCCCGTGCCTCCAAACTTCTTACCACATAAAACATTTTGTTACCACCCATCTTGAAGTCTTTGCCAAGCTGGCTCTGTGTTATGCCTTGACTCCTGGGCGCAAAAGAGGGACTGGTGTTTAAAGTGCTCATAATGTCAAAAGAGAAAAGACAAACAATTTTCTGCTCTTTCAGAGGGTTTTATCACCTCCGCAGGCATAGCATGTGGTCACAGGTGGTCACACAAATGAACCCTTGTGAAGATTATTACAACAGCGAAACAACATGTTGCCAAACACCAGGCCTTGAGATTTCCACAAAATAACAGAGGCCATGGTAGAATGGCCCTGCAATGGAATCCCTGGTAATTGAGTTACACAATCCAAACCTTGTACACTGACATCCTTGTCTTGGATATACTAGCGAGAGAGCTACCGGCCTAAATAAAGAGGATCCATGGTAAAATACCTTTCGTGCCCCCAGATATAGTAACTCCCTACAAAAATACACATAAAACCAAACATTTCTAATCACCCCTAACCATATGAATTGCAAGTCATTCCAGCTTGAAGCTACTAAAAGAGAAGCTAACACATGTAGTATGGTGAAATAGCTTCAGGTTGCTGTGAAAACTCGCCGAGGAAAAACTTTCTCTGCAAAATCTTTGCCGTTCCAACGAACAAATTCTGCCAGGAGGGTGCGCTGAAATTCGTCGTACTGACAGTTCTTGCGTCAAAAATATAAGGTAATAGACAAAATCTGACCTACCTGACCTACCTGACATTCCGCAGAAGTGTAATCCAAGTTACAGATGCCAACCTGGCTCTAGCAAGGCGCTCAAGTAGTTCGCGTTGGTCTTTGGAGAGATGCGCATCGCAGACTTTGAGATCGTACACCCCCCAAGAACTTTCACGTAATCCCTCGGGCGCGAGCACACGTAGCCGGAGCATCTCTGCCTCTTCTACACTCTGCACTGACGGATGTGAGGGATCCAGAGAGGAGCTGGCGGACAAATCAGGAAGTAAAAGAAGCAGACCCGGGACAGTTAGCAGTTGTTGCCACAGAATCTGTTTGGCTCGCGCATCCAGATGCATCTCGGCAGCTATCACTGCCCCTTGTAATCGTGCCCACAGGTTTGGCAAGGAACATCCTGCCCCACACGGCACCATAAAACTTCTTCATGGCATGTCCAACACATTCCCTAGCACACAAATTCTACCTTTCTCACCGAAATACGCTAAGATATCCAATCTTTTCCCGCTACAAGCAACTCTACGGCATCCTCTCTTGCACACCAAAAACCTCAAAACCTGTCTCTAAGATGCGGAAAACAGTTCGAATTCCCCGTCTTGCAACCGACAACTTCCACAAAGCAACTCAATACGCACCTTGCGTGCCCTCGGCTGCAATCTCATCCAGCGCAGCCGACACCAATGCATCCATGATGCACACAGGCACAAGTTTCTCCTATGAATCTGATACAGGGACTAGACAAGCTTTCCCGCATCTCCCAAGCAGCTCACGGTCGCCCCCGTCTCGCTGGAATCACAACAAGAAAGTTGAGAAAACGTCTCATCAGAGTGGTTTCCTTTCGTCCAACTCGGATGGCGCTGCTTTTGTAATACCTGAGGATGAGGGCTTTTGGATGAATTCCCGTCCTGGATGATGAATGGATGATTCTTTCTCCCTTGGCACAGGGCTAGTGCTGGGCTCAAATCTTCACGTGCCCGAGCGGGAGGTTACATTCGAGCCAAGAGTGAAAATGAACGGGGTGAGAGCTTTTTCTGGGGCGGCATCT
This sequence comes from Takakia lepidozioides, assembly GCA_030704615.1. Taxonomy (NCBI): domain Eukaryota; kingdom Viridiplantae; phylum Streptophyta; class Takakiopsida; order Takakiales; family Takakiaceae; genus Takakia; species Takakia lepidozioides. The sequence goes on from CM060732.1 coordinate 53,217,931, forward strand.
TGGTTAGGCGGCCGGCCTCATATTTATATCCGTTTGAATTATATAACTCTATTAGGATACATCTAGACCGTCCACTTTACACGATGTCCGGTTCGATCTTGTCCTCTTCAAAACAAAAGCTCATTAATAAGGTTTTCAGGCAGAAAATTTACGTGGACAAAAGCTTGGTTATAAGTAGGATGGGAGAGGATGAATCGATAGCTCAGGCTGCTAGGAGTGGAGGTAGAATGGTGAGGTTAAAGTGGAATGTTCGGTTAGGGTCAACACAAGGAACAATGTCTGAGCAGCTAAAAATATCGAGGGACTACGTTTCCTATGGGATCTGTGAAAGACGGGATGCTCAATGCATTTTGGACATGATGAACATAGTAAAGGAGTACAAATCTTGAGGCAGTTCGGGGAGGAGAGCGATTGCAGAATTGTGAAGATTGCAGTGCAATGGGAGGAATTTTGAAAATTTGATGATGGAGCATGATCGTCGACAACCGAGTCGGATTCGGAAGCACGCAGCATTTCTTGTTATCTGCAAGTGTTTGTAGAACCTCGAATCCAAGCCAGTAACATTGTTCCGAGCACACTCGCTTCAAAACAAAATATTAGCCAGTCCGAGGCATTTGATCAAGCGATCCGCATAGAGGAGATCCAGCACGCTTCGGCTGCATAAAACTATTTGTAAGATTTGATTAGCAGTTGACGCATTTATTTCACTTTTCGTCCACCGGCCACAAATCCACAATGGTTTTAAAGCGGATTACAAGAGCAAGTACTACGGTGGTCTCCAAGCGGATCACAAGAGCAAGTATGTACCTTCGAACTGGAGATGTGATTCTCTTTGTATACCTGGTTTCCGTTCACCCCTCCTTACCCCTCGTTTGTCTATACAAGGTCTAGACATTCACCGCGACTTGTCTGCTGTCGATCCGTCTCTGTCTTTTTGATGAACAGATTTTGAGGATGCATGAACTTCAACCTTTTTCCTCGGTAATCTTTCAGCTCTCTCTTACTTCTCAGTACAGGTTCCAAACGTCACGTGTACATACAGTGAAGGTTATGCATGGCAACGTCACACTATCTGTATACTACCGTCTCACTAGTGCAATCATCGCACGCTGTCAAAATCACGTGAAGTCGCCTGTAAATCAGTGGAACCGAAAATTTTGCAGGTCTGAACATCCCTGACTGGCATAAAGGCCTTCAAATGACGGATGTGCGTGTTGCCAATGGTAGTGTGCACCCGAACTACTTTCTTTGTTTCATGAGGGCGTGTTTTGCCTCGAATGCTCAGGAATTTGGTGGACAAATATGTCTGGTTCGTTTTAATGAACATCGTTCAACATGGAACCGTGAAAAAATCTGTCCAGACTAATGTCAAAGTTGCCTGTCGTTGGAACCTGAGATACAATAACCTTAATGATCTACCTCCATCCAGGCGTGGCAGTGCAGGTTGCTGATAAGCATAGATGTGCTGGTGATGAATGCAGGACCATGCTGTTCATTACCTGATCATCTGGTAGATATGATATTGGCGAAATTGCCTATCCCCGAGCTTTTCCGCATGCGAGCTGTATGCAAGAGATGGAACCGCCTCACCCGTTTGCCCAGTTTCCTTGAACTCTATGCGCAGCTACCCCGTGAACATCTCTACTATGTGTATTGCAGATCAAAGGTAGATCAGAAGCTCACGAGAGAGGGAAATGGTCCGATGAGGCAGTTGTTTGACGATTTCCGTGGGATACGCGAGTTTTTGGTTCTGTGTCCCTCTACGAACAAGTGGTACAACATGCCCCTTGATTTCCTACCATTCAAAGTTTTCTACCCAGTTTCCACATCAGCAGGGCTGTTACTTGTTCTCGTCTACAAGGAAAATGGAGTGATTACTTTAGCAGTGTGCAATCCCCTAACTAAATGTTGGGCCGAGCTACCTCCTTGGAATGATAAACGGAGCACTATTTTGCCAGAGTTTACTGCTCTTGTCGTGGACAAGATAGAGCATTCGTACATGGTCATTCTCATAGATGGTAAGGCTGATCTTGTAACGCAAGTCTACAACTCATTCACAAAGGCCTGGAAGAAAACTGACACGTTATGTGCTAGAAGACATCTCCCTTGGTCTGTAATTCAGGTGGTCGAGTCAAATGGAGTCATGTGCTGCCTTGCTAGCGCTGGCACACAGATCATGACTTATGATCTTGAGAGAAACATATGGAAGAAGTACTCTTGGCAAGTACCGAAACAACTTCCAAACGGAGAGGTTACGCCAGCTGTGGAGCGAGAGCCTCTGGGATTGGTGCAAATTGGCGGCCGTCTCTTATTTATCACAGCAATAAGTTGGACGAATGTGCTCGAGATTTGGGAGCTTGATCCAATGTCAAACTTCTCATGCATCTCCATGGACCAAATTACCTGTGCAGCATCCCCAGACACTCTTCCCCTGGCTAATTTTGTTGCCACAGGTGATTATGAGCTTCTAAGAGTTGCCCCTCTATACACTGTGGAAGATAGCGAAGCACTTTGCTTTGGGGAAGTTGGATGTGAGGATCCATGGGTCTATGATCTATCAAAAAGGTCATGGGTTTCCATGTCCCTTGCACCTGACGCTAAGCAACTGAACACTATGGATCACCATATTCTTGACATCTACTCAACCCAACTAACCATGGAAATGAGACTAGATATGCCGGTGTAACTTTCCACCTGGAGCATGGGAGTAAGTCTCTTCTAAGGGCAGCACAGATAACAGCGTGCCCTTGTGTTCGAGCCTATATGGCCGTACCCCTAACAGTGGAGCACTTGGAGCACCCACGCGAGAGGTATTCTGTATAGAGCTAGTTGTGAGCCTCATTTAGATGGTAGAAATGTACTCAGAAGACTTTGTTTGCCATTTCACCTAGTTAGTAGGAAGAGAGACCGAAGTGCGTATACACTGCTCTCAAACTGGTTGGAATACCTGAGAATGTAATGTTCACCAACACTATTACTCTAGGAAGTCTTTCTTCTGCAGTAAATCGTAATTCAGGAGAAATTCAAATAACTGTTCGCGAGTGTGCAGCTCGAGTGCATCCACTGTGATCACTAAGCACACACCAGATTACTGGTTCCTGCACAGATGAGCTGTGAATGTGGATCCAACTTCAGACTTTCTCGAGTCCAACCGGTTGCCACAGCGGTGTAACCCTTTTGTCTCTGAAGTTAGTCGGACAGTTCAATCTAATCAACAGAGAGGAGAAACCATGCTGCTTCAGTCTTTCATATAGCCAGTCAAAAATGTTGTTGGGCAACAATTTGCTTCAAAGTACCACGCAAGGTCCATCGCAGTCAATGACATGGCAACTACCTGAACGAGCCTTTTTGTAGCTGGTTGTGAGAACTTCGTGTGAGCTAGTCATGGTGATGATCCCGTTTGACAGATGATCAGAGTATGCCCTTAGTTCCACGGCATTTAGAAAGTGGTGAAGACAGTTGGCATCCTGTGCAACAGTTACAGCCCAACAATCTTTGAGATGAATGTGGTGGGGGGGTGGCACCCACAGCACCATCCAAATGCTCTTGGAGACAAACAAATGTCCCAGAAGGTATGCTGATAGGCTCAGAAAACCACATTCTCCCTGAGGTTGTAAGGAGAAATACTTTGTGCTCCACCTCCACATCAAGCAATACATGTGTGAGGTAGGTGGATCCTCAATTTGAGAATGCAATTTATCATCCACATGGAATGCCCTGGTGGTCCACCTCAGAGCCGCAGTGCTCTTGCTCCTTTGTCCTGCATCATCTCTCTCACCTTGGGTGTATCATCCCACCTGTAGTCGAACAGATGTTTGATAGCAGTGCCATGGATCAAACTATGAGGTATTTTGCCACACGTTCTGCTACTTTCACATTGCCATGAGTTCTGCATGCACCAAGCAAGGCCCTCCACAAAGCAGCACTTGGTTTAATTGGCATCCTGTTAATGAAGTTCTCTACCTCATTCCATCGCCCTGCACGACCAAGAAGGCCCACCATGCAGCCAAAATGCTCGGCTGTGGGAGTGAGGCCATGATCTCGATACATGGAATTAAAATAGTGACAACCTTCATCCACTAGACCCATATGGTTACACGCAGAAAGAATGCCTGTAAAAGTGATACTGTCTGGCTTGAACCCATCCTGTTGCATTTGTTCCAGTAGTTGAAGGGCCTTCCTACCATACCCATGCTGAGCATATCCTGCGATCAGGGCGTTCCAGGAGACCACGTTTTGGTGCACCATATTGACAAACACACAACACGCATCTTTCATGCTTCCACACTTGGCATACATGTCGACAAGAGTAGTCTCCAGAGTGCTATCTAGCACGAGTCCAACTTTGATGATGTCGGCATGGACCCCTCTGCCCTTCTCCAGGGCTACCATGCTGGCACAAGCCTTGAGAACAGAAATGAACGTCACCTTGTTGGGCAAAAACCCTTCCCGTACCATTTGCTCATAGATCTCGAGAGCCTCCATACCACAACCATGTTGAGCATATCCTGCAATCATTGCACTCCATGAGACCACATCTCGTTCACCCATACTGTTAAACACTGGGTGCGCATCCTCCATTCTCCCACATTTTGCATACATGTCAACAAGGGCAGTCTCCAGAATAATATCCGGCAGAATTCCGGCTTTTACGATATCAGCATGGACCTCTTTGCCCACTTTGTGGGCTGCCAGGATGGCACAAGCCTTGAGAACACAGATAAACGTGACCTTGTCGGGTATCACGCCTCCTCGTATCATTTGCTCATATATCTTCAAAGCTTCCATACCATACCCATGCTTCCCATATCCTGCCATCATTATTGTCCACGTAAACACATCTCGTTCAGGCATTTTGTCAAATACTATGCGAGCATCCACCATGCTTCCACACTTAACATACATGTCGACAAGGGTGGTGAGTAGAAAGATATTTGGCTTGAAACCACTTAGGATAATGTGGGTGTGCACCTGCTTTCCCATTTCATGGTTTGCAATATTTTTGCATTCCTGCAGGAGACAAACATACGTTTTGGAGTCTGCTGGAATGCCTTGTGTATACAAAATGTGCAGTGCCAATTTCAGTTGTCCTGCCTTGCATAGTGCCCTCACATCTCCACAATAGGCAGAGGAGTTCTTGATGACTCCATCACCAAATTGTGATTGGCCTTGCATAATGGCAACTAGTGCTGCTCTCCCCCAAGGAGGGTTTGACCAACCCTTAACCCAATGGGCCCCATTGGTCCACTTCTGTCTGCAGTCTGGAGCACTTCGACTTTTCTGTGAAGACCACCGGTGTGCAGGTGAGCAGCCATATTTCTATCAAAGCCCCACATATCACCAGAGCTATAAGGCCGCTTGAATCATAGGGAATAACCTTGAACAATCACCTTTCAGTAGGAGTGCCATGTGTTTGCAACGAAGAAAAAAACTGTACTTCATTTCAACTGGACAATCCTATCCAGAAAACATCATCACGCCAGTTAAGCACAAGCCTTCTATAAAAACTATTTCAAGCCTTAAATGAAGATAGCCTCACCTTACTCAAAGTGTTGTCCCACCACTGTGAAGGATCTGAGTAGAACTCCTGCCAAACTTGTGCTTTGCAGTTTTCGTCAGCTGAATGCAAGAAATATGAGCACTTTCCAACTCCCTGGTCTCTGTTAAGGAACCGTAGTGCTAAAACACATCTTCAGCAACTCTATTGAGGAATGCTAGTGTTCCATCTCTTTCTCTCTCTATTTGATTCTTGGGGAGGTTTGCAAAGAAGAGGCTTAATTAGTATGTTCATAATATAATTTGACATCCTTATTAGATATGACATCCCATCCATGACAAATAATCCTGTATGTTAGGAGTGCACACTCGTACTAATTTGTGATGTGTGTCTTTCAAAGTCCTGGTAGTGCTTCGAGTTTCTTGAATGCTAAACTAACCACATTCTTAGAGCCTTGTCTTGATCCATAGCTCCAATATGGTGAGTAAATAATCCCGACCCACCCTCCCTCTTCTTGGTTAGATTTTTGTGGTTTACAAATCTACTTTTCTTAGAATTTTTTTCGCTAGTAAGTCAGGAAAATTTAAGCAACTCGTACATAGTTTAGTATATGTGCCCTAATACTGCCAGACTGAGAACTGAAAAACTGTAAGGGTCGGTGATGGTGCCTGAAAAAGCTACGAATGTCCTTCTATGTGAGATCATTTTCAGTTTGATCACAAGCTGTCTAATCTCTCTCTCAAAGGGTCTATGGCCACAAGGCTACAGCAAACGTCTTATATGAGCACATTCTCTCTCCACCCAAACTTGGTGTGGGGTCTAGGTCACAAAAATACGGCAAACGTCTTCCGAATACATTCTCTCTACCTTCTTCCCCCTGCGGTAGTAGGTCAGAGGGATGAGATGAATATATCTGTCCACATCATATGCTTTCCACCACCTAGTTGCCATAGTTCTCGAGTCTGGGGTGAGCAGAAAGGTAGAGTAAGGACAACCTGAATTCCTTGATTCCACAAAGCTCATTTTGCTCACAACTACCTGTCTCCTGCTTGACAACAGCCCACACGTCAGATACTTCCCACTGGTCTCCAACACCCAGTACTTGCTAATATCTACTACACTGTCCCCACAACCACCCAACCAGAAAAGTGATCAGGACAGTACCCAACTACCCCTCCCTTCCATTCGAAGTGGTTCTGGCATTCACTCCATGAAATCAAATGTTGGTCCACACAGAATAGCCCTAAGAGGAGCAGGAATGCACCCAATTCAGGGGAAGAAGGAAAAGCAGTAACATGTTCTGCCTACCTGTCTGAAAGAGAGACTCCCCATAAAAGCTGCTGAGAGTAGGTAGCATGATATCCAAAGCTCTTCCTCCTCTAAACTCCTGGATATATGAAGCCCGCTCCTGCACAACTTTTGGTTTAAGATACCCATGTGAGGTTGAAGGACAAAGAAAACGATACTGGTCTTCGCACCAATGTCGTTTTTGCTACTGCAGCTGTCCTCAACCAGAAATCCTATGACAGAAATTCTGTGCCCTTTCTGCATACGGTGCCCTGCATTCTCAGCCAGAGCATCCCACATCGCCAATGTGAGTGCAGAAGTATGAAGTATGAACATATGAACCCAAGATCATTTCCTGAGAGGCTAAATGTACGCCATCCGTATTGTTGTTCGACATTCATCTATCTGCAAATTCTCTTCTCCCTCCTCTCTCTGCACACGTGTGCGAGTTCATGTCACTCCCGATGTCATGTTTTGTGAACAACCTTCAACTTGGCAATCAATCTAAGCTTATGAAGCAAGACGTTTGTTTTGTTTTGTTTTGTTTTGTTTTGTTTTTGTCACGTTGAGATGTCCCAAACCGCGGGCCCAGCATGGGTGCTTGGTAGGGTTGGAAAGCCCTCGACGAGGAGGGGTGCATGGGCTTAGTCTCACGATTTTTGGACCTGCGGTGTGGGAGATGTGGAATTCCAAGTACTTTTGGTCGTGAAAAATAGCAAAAATGGCATTCCTGGGACAATGGTTGGAGCCTCGAGGGGAAAGATATCAAGGGAAAGGTCTCCGGTTCAAATCTGGTCATAGGCTCTGTGGAAAAAAACTTACTTAGATGACATTGGACACTTGGGGCCAACAGCAAAGGCCACACCGACTTGGTCTCATGATTTTTGGACTTGCGGTGTGGGAGATGTGGAATTTCAAGTACTTTTGATCCTTGGAAATTCACGAAAAATAGCAAAGTGGGCTTATGGGACGAAGGTTGGAGCCTCAACAAGATCCGGAGAGAAATCAAGGAAAAATTCATCCGGTTCAAATGTGGTGTGGAAAGAAAATGCATTTAGACTTAGATGACATAGGAGAAGCTTAGATGCATATGGGAGGCGCCCTTGGATACATATTGCACTTGGGCTTAGATGACAGCGGACACTTGGGCCTCTACATGGGAGATGCACTTGGAGATATGAATAGAACATTGCACTTGGGATTGGGGAAAAATAGCAAAGTGGGCATTCCTAGGAGAATGGTTGGAGCCTTGACGGGAGAGACAACAAGGGAGAGGTCTCCGGTTCAAATCTGGTCATAGGCTATGTGGAAAAAAAATGATTAGATATGGCTAAATTATTAGACTTAGATGAGAGTGGACACTTGGGCCAACGGCACAGGCTACCCCAGAGGTCGCACTTGGGCCTCACTTAAGAGACGCACTAGGATATATATGAGATTGGCACTTGGGCTTGGATGACACTGGGCATTTGGGCCAACGGCACAAGCTACCCTAGAGGTCGCATTTGAGCCTTGTCGTAGGAGACACACTTGAATATATAGGGGATAGCACTTGGAGATATCAAGGGAAAGGTCTCCGGTTCAAATCTGGTCATAGGCTCTATGAAAAAAAAATGATTGGGTATGGCTTGCTTCATATATTGATGCACTTGACTTAGATCACACTGGACACTGGGGCCAACGTCACAAGCTACCCTAGTCAATACATGAAGCGAGACGTTTGTTTTCTTTGTTTTGTTTTGTAGCGTCGTTGAGATCTCCCAAACCGCGTCCCCAGCCCCGGTGCTTGGTGCCGTTGGAAAGCCCTCGAGGAGGAGGGGTGCACCGGCTTGGTCTCATGATTTTCGGACAAGCAGTGAGGGAGATGTGGAATTCCAAGTACTTTTGGTTGTTGAAAATTCACAAAAATATAGCAAAAATGGCAAAGTGGGCATTCCTGGGACAATGGTTGGAGCCTCTACGGAAGAGATGTCAAGGGAAAGGTCTCCGGTTCAAATCTGGTTGTAGGTTCTGAAATGATTAGATATGGCTTGCTTCATATATTGATGCACTTGGACTTGGATGACATTGGACACTTGGGCCAACGGCAAAGGCTACCCTAGAGGTTGCATTTGGGCCTCGACATAGGAAACGCACTTTGATACATAGGGTATTGCACTTGGACTTAGACGACACTGGACACTTGGACCAACGGCACATGCTACCCTAGTCAATATTTGAAGCGAGACGTTTGTTTTGTTTTGTTTTGTTTTGTTACGTTGAGATGTCTCAAACCGCGAGTCCCCAGCCCTGGTGCTTGGTCCCGTTGGAAAGCCCTCCGACGAGGAGGGGTGTATGGGCTTGGTCTCAGGATTTTTGGACGTGCAGTGGGGAGATGTGGAATTTCAAGTACTTTTGATCGCTAGAAATTCACAAAAAATAGCAAAAATGGCAAAGTGGGCATTCATGGGACAATGGTTGGAGCCTCGACGGAGAGATATCAAGGGATAGGTCTCCGGTTCAAATCCGGTCGTAGGCTTTGTGGAAAAAAACCTATTTGGATGACATTGGACACTTGGGCCGATGGCAAAGGCTACCCTAGAGGTTGCATTTGGGCCTCGACATAGGAGACGGACTTTGAGGCACTTGGACTTAGATGACACTGGACACTTGGGCCAACGGCACAAGCTACCCTAGAAAAAAAAAAATGATTAGATATGGGATTGCACTTGGACTTAGATGACACTAGACACTTGGGCTTGTACATGGGAGCAGCGTAGCTACGGCGTGAGCCCAGCCCCGTGAGCTTGGGAACTGAGCTCACGGTTTAGCCGCAAAGCGCGAGCTCAGCTCACGCTTTACGAAGCGTGAGCGTGACATTGATGCGCGAGGAATAGGCCCTATAGGCGAGAAAGAGGGCCTATCAATAGCGTGGAATAATATGGCTACCATGTAACATGGCTGTCATGGCTGCAAAAAAAGAGGGATAGAAGCATATGGCAAACGTCAACGGTACAATGATAACCTTTATTTGAATTCATATAAAGAACCTTGCAATGAATTGCAGGCGCAATTGCCCGGTGTGGCACATACTGAAATGTATGTGTGTCGTACTCGTACAGACATGTCGTGAAAAGCTGGAAGACCAGGGAGGCAAGTTGACATTATCCAAAACTGCTCAAAGAGAAGCAGCTGAAGCATGACGTGAGGTGTCCCACTGCAGAAGAGTATGAACTTCAGCGTAACCTAATGAGGCTTGATAAATGAATTGGTCTCTCTTGCCGTCGCAGTACATCCTCACAAGATATAACGAATATTCCTTCGTACCGGAAGGCAGTAGCCCTTCTGGGTTAAGTGACACCATAAGTTACGTTTGCTTCGGCAACGCGTCCACCTTTTTTTTTTAATCCAATATTGATGCTTGCAGGGGACCCACTTCCCTCTCTTCCACAGAGCGCCCTCACGCATGGTTACAAAATCGGGACAAGTACACGCAGGAAGATTGCCTACTGTAACATGATATTCTTTAATATGAACAACAGAACCGTCAGCCACCAGCGTGTAAATTCTCCCATACCCCGGGGCCGGGACTTCCATAATACGAGTCACTTGAGCCTGCATAATTCTGGCTGACTCCATCTTGCAGTTGTGATCTGCACCCAAAGGGATATGGCGCACTGGTTTCCCATCTCGGATTGTTGGGTGGGAGTCGGCACCGGGTGGAGGAATTGGAGGAATAGAAGGCACATTAATACCCAGGTTGCATGAAGGCACCACCGGAGACCATGGATGATGGAACCCAACCTCCTCCAGCATGCTAATCTCTGTTGATGACAGCAGATCCCTCAGTGCACCTGTTAAGTGCCCTCGCCATCTTTGCCTAAACCCTAAATCCTGAACCGCAAATCCTAATCCTAAATCATAAACCCTAAACTTCATCTAGCAAAAGTGATGAACGTCAACAATTATCATAACTACCCAAATGCCGAAACAGAGCAGAAGTGATGATCGTCGACGATCATCACGACATCTACCCACTGCCAAAACAGAGCAGAAGTGATGATTGTTGACGATCATCACTTCTGTTCGGTTTTTTTTTTTTTTCAAAATACGGGAAAAAAAAAACATCATTGACGATCATCACTTCTGTTCTGTTTTGGCATTGGATAGATGTCATGATGATCTTCGACGATCATCACTTCTGCTCTGTCTTGACATTTGGGTAGTTGTGATGATCGTCGACGATCATCACTTCTGCTCTGTTTTAGCATTTGGGTAGTTCTGCTAGATGGAGTTTAGGGTTATGATTCAGGATTAGGGTTTGCGATTTAGGATTTAGGGTTTAGGGTTAGAGAAGGTGAGAGGGATTGCAGGGTGGGAGGGGATGGAACACACAGTTCGATGCCATGGTAATTGCGAAGTTTGCCTCGCGCCGTCTCTCCATCTATCCCTGTCATGTCCGCCATCACCCCTCCATCCCTGCTTATTCACCTCCTTGTCTGTATCGATTTGTTTTCTTCTACGATATTATATACATTAATTCCGCGAAAATAAAATCCTCCCACGAAATAAGTCCAGTATGCGTGCAATAATTGTTTGCCGTACCGTGAGCCTGGCTGGGCTCACAGGCTCCCATGCTCAGAATATAGCATTCCCCACATGGGAGATGCACTTGGATACATGAATAAAAGATTGCACTTGGCTTAGATTTCAATTCTTCACACATGGGCCAACTGCATAGGCTACACTAGAGGTCGCATTTGGGCCTCGACATAAGAGACCCACGGGATACATAAGAAATTGCACTTGGGCTTACATTTCAATTCTTCACACATAGGCCTTGACATATGAGATGTTACTTGAATACATAGGGGATTGCACTTGGACTTAGATTTCAATTCTTAACACATGGGCCAATGGCACAGGCTACCCTAGGCCTAGATCTCCCAAACAAGAGGGTCTCTAGATACATAGGGGATTGCACTTGGACTGAGATGACACTGGACCGTTGGGTGAACGGCACAGGCTACCTTAGAGGTCGCACTTGGGCCTCGACATAGGAGATGCAGTGGGATACATAGAAGATCTTACACTTGGGCTTAGATGACACTGGACACTTGGGCCTACAGCACAAGCTACCTAGAGGTCGTGCTTGGGCCTCGACATAGGAGACGTAGTGGGATGCATAGAAGATCTTAGACTTGGGCTTAGATGACAGTGGACACTTGGGCCAACAACACAGACTGCCCTAGAGGTCGCATTTGGACCTCGACATAGGAGACGCACTTGGATACATAGGGAATTGCACTTGGACTTAGATGACACTGGACACTTGGGCCAACGGCACAGGCTACCCTATCAAGATCTATAAAGGAAGCCAGTTTGTTTTGTTTTGTTTTGTTTTGTTTTGTCACGTTAAGATGTCCCAAACCGCAAGGCCCCAACCCTGGTGCTTGGTACCGTTGGAAAGCGATCGACGAGGAGGGGTGCATGGGCTTGGTCTCATGATTTTTGGACCTGCGGTGTGGGAGATGTGGAATTCCAAGTACTTTTGGTCGCTGGAAATTCACAAAAAATAGCAAAAATGGCAAAGTATGCATTCCTGGGACAATGGTTGGAGCCTCGTCAGGAGAGATATCAAGGGAAAGGTCTCCGGTTCAAATCTGGTCGTAGGCTCTGTGGAAAAAAACTTACTTAGATGACATTGAACACTTGGGCCAACGGCAAAGGCTACCCTAGAGGTTGCATTTGGGCCTCGACATAAGAGACGCACTCTGATACATAGGGGATTGCACTTGGACTTAGATGACACTGGACACTTGGGCCAACGGCACAGGCTACCCTAGTCTGTTTCTATAGTGTCCAGACATGAACTTATTGGAAGAGAGCCCCGCTCTCCTTTATATACCCTCACAAGGGGGTGGGACCCTTCTAGAAGGCTGCCCTAGATTACACGTCACCCCTAGAAACCACCACATGACACCTGCTTACCCCAATTTGGCGAATGAACCATCCTTGCTACCTTGCTACCTTGTTGTTTTTTAACCCCTTACCCCTTACATGACAGTTATTAATTCAACTCCTGGTGTAGCTTACTTATACCCCCACTTTTTAATTCCTGGACCACCCTCTAATGGACAGGGCCCACCCAAACTTGGGCCAAACTTGGGGGTACTTATTGGTAATGGTCTCAAGTCTCAACCACCAAGGGTTTTTGTTGGCCCTGCCCGACAAGGTAGGGACTACGCATCAAGTTGGCCAAAGTGCCCTTAACCTTATATCATGGGTTGTTCCCATGAGACTTAATGGGACCATGAAAGTTTTTAGTTCCCAGCTGGGCACATGTTACACTCATTTCTTTATTGGCCCTCCCCGACAAGGTAGGGACTACGCATCAAGTTGGCCAAAGCACCCTTAACCTTATATCATGGGTTATTCCCATGAGACTTAATGGGAGCATGAAAGTTTTTAGTTCTGACCAGTTGGGCACATGTTACCCTCATTTTTTCGTTTTGTTTTGCCTTGAGCAGTGACTACATTAGTATGCATGCACATGCAGCATGAAGTACGTTAGCTCGAGTGGGTTCTAGCTGGGCACATGCTCCTTATGTTTTCAACGTCTTCTATTCATGGCTGATTGTATATGTATATTCATCTATTCATAGATCAAATGACAATATGTGTTTATATCCCAATTGATTAGAGGTTCCTCATGTGTTCTACTCAGTCCACAATGCCATTTTTGTTTTCTCCTTATTGCCAAAAAGGCAGGTGATAAGTTATGAATGAGGATGACATAATATAATATGAAGATATATATGTAATATGCTATAATAAATAGTACATATACTTTCCTATTTTTGTTTTTATTTTAATGATTTTTATTTTTTTGCTTGTAAAAATAGAGATCAGTGTCGTATTAGTATATAAGTGAAAGATTGATATGTGCACGGTATATGTACTGCTATTAAATACCAAATTAGTCAACAACACGCTTAAGTGTATGTCACGCCTTGTTAGCCATAATATCATATCAGTAAAACAATGGCAGGACCTCCATGTATCTCACGCCTTGTTGGCTCTTTTGTAACATGTTCAAGTCTTGGGAGAAAATGTAGTCAAAGGCTCTTACACCATATCAAGGCTCGGATTGGTGTGTTGTGCTGAGTCATGCCCCTCACTGTCACCTTTTTCTTATGTTTTGCCAAAGCAAGAGAGCCCATCGCCCATCCAAATTAAAATATATTATTATTTGCCTTAACATAATTCCATAAAACTTCATATCAATAACACAATGGCAGGGCCTTCGTGTATCTCACGCCTTGTTGTTCTACAAACAAGCGGCAAACATTGAACATCTCCTTGTTGGACTATGTCACTCGTGCCAGAGAGTGTGTAGCTTTCAATTGCTAAATTGCTCAAAAGCTACGACCTCATAACAATCCAAAGTCCATTAACAAAGAAGTGAAAATAATGTCCATCTTATCCGGTGAGGAAGCGACTAATGGTTGTACCCGGCTCAGTCCAAACCCTTGTTTTCCTCAAAAAAATGTTAAAGGAGACGGATTACTCGAATTAAAAGGACATGCCCATTGATTCATGATGGGTCAAGATGTGTTTTGATTGGTGGCAGCCATTTGGCTTGCTTTCAAGTATCATGGTGGAATTAGAGTATAAATTTAGGGATTTTTGCACTAGGGCCGTGTATTTTTTGGTCTAAGTTACATTGGTGTACATTGGTGTGTTCTCTGTTGGATGTGGTGTGCAAAATGTGGCACCAGAGCACACAGCCTAGTGGTTGGGTTTTTTGTTTGCCTCTGAATTTTGTGTGGCCTTGTGGTACGATGCTCGTTAGGTGGTGGGACCTAGCACCTCAGTAACATAGTAGCCAATTATGTACGTGCGTCAAGGATTTCAATTTTTTTTGGATTAGGCAATTTACAACTACATCCATGCAAGTAGTTACAGGATTTCCTACATGAAGGTAGTTGCAAAAATAGGGTGACCATCAAGTAATCACAAACTACCTCTATATGGAGATAATCTCAAACTACGGCAACCATCAAACCAAGCATCAATGGGAAATGGAACCCATGACCTAAAGGGAACAACAAACCACCTCCATGGAGATTGTCTCAAACTACGACAACCACCAAACCAAGCATCAGTGAGGAAGGAAACCCATGACCTCCAAGGGAGCAACAACATCCTCTTACCATCAAACTTCATCCTCAACTTTACCACAAACCCATCGTTTATTGGATATATAACAAAAATAGGGTAATATGGAGGGTTTAAATTTGGTGGGCCTGCTGTCACGTCCGGTCATTACAACAAGGCCACACGAAATTGGGGGGGTTTTGTTTGTGTCTTGTGCATAACCTAGGTCATCTAAGGTGTAATCATTTGGGATAAAGAGACACTAATGTAATTTACGCTTCCTTTTGGAGTAGTCATTTTTCTTTCTTTAATCTTTATTCATGTGGGTTATCTTTTGACCCATCGCATGCTCTTTTTATGCTACATTTTCCCCCAATCAAATATATCTTTGCTCATTTCCAGACAAAAAGAAAATCCCCATCTAGCAGAAAATTAGCCTTTGAATCCAAAAAAATCATGGTCAATTTTGCAATGTTGGTAGACCCACACTATTAATGTTGATGGAATGTCATGTGAAGTTCTTCATGTTTCAACCTAATATAGACGAACTTCAATGTATGTACATAGCAAACGAGGTGGACATAACACACAATGAAGGTCACTTTGCAAAATCCCATTTGTGTCACGGACATAGCCCAGAGGAACTTACCAGGAGTAAATACCATTAGTTATCAAGTTACCAGAAGTTTATCAAATTATCGAGAGTAACTTGGAAAACTGCTCAAGGAAGCTTCCTTTGGATGAAACTTCTCCATCAAGAAACCTTTGTTTAACGTTGGAAACTTCTCCATAAAAAAACCTCCATAGGGGAAGCTTCTAAGGGGAACTTCCTAGTAGCTAGTATATATAGAAGGCGAGACTGGACACTCTTCAGTCTCGCCAAACACAAGTTCAAGCCACTCTTGTTTCCAGTCCCAGTACTCCAGTCCAGCTTCCAGTACTCTAGTCCAATTTCCAGTATCTGGTACTCTAGTCCAGTTCCCAGCATTTCAGTATTCAAGTCGAGTTTCAGTATCTTGTACTCTTGTCCATTGTTATAAAGATCATCTTGATTCATGTTTATCCTTGACTTCTTGTCTAGTCTTGTACCTCTAGTCTGATCTCTTGTTTGGGTTCAGTCATGTTCTCGTCCTTGACAATTTGACGAGACTAAAGTTTGTTCCTTAGCTAGTAAAGATGGAAGGCACATTTACGGAAATGGTCACCACTTTGCAGAGTCTTCAGCTCCAGATGTAAGAACTTCGTACCTCTACTGCCCAATTACAAGCTGATCAGTCTCAAGATCTTGGCAACGCTCTCCACAATTTGTAACAACAAATTTCAGAGTTAAAGGAGTCGAACAATGGATCTTCAACCGTACGAGCCCCTACTGCAACAGCTCATACTGCAACGGTTCCTCTTCAACAGATTACGAGAGAACCAAAGATCAGCATACCCAAGACATTTGATGGGACGAGATCAAGATTTTGCGGTTTTGCTCAATAAGTACGATTGTTCCTACGAGTACATCCGCAACGCTATCCTGATGAAGGTATTCAAATGGGATTCGTGGGCACATTTCTATCAGACACCACCTTATCTTGGTTTGCACCACTATTAGAAAAAATTCGCATTTACTATACGATTTTGAAACGTTTATGTCCGAGTTCCCTGTAACGTTTGGAGATAATTATAAAGAGAGAGTTGCAGAGACAAAGATGCGAAATCTTCGACAATGAACACTTCATGCTTTCGTTTGTGCTGCCGAATTTCGATAACTTGCGTGCGACCTCGACTGGAATGAGAAGAGCCTGATTAGTCAGTTTCGATGTGGGCTAAAAGATGATGTAAAACATTTGTTGCTGACAATGTCAAACGTGAGTACACTAAGCGAATTCATCACCAAAGTCATTGCATGTGATAATCGTTTGTTCGAAAGACGTCAAGAGAAGCGATTTGGATGGTCGATGACGCATCATGTCGCTGCTACTACGGCACCAAACACAACGATCCATCAGATATCCGGTAGTGATCCTATGTAGATTGATGCTGTCTGATTTAAGCCATTGACGCCACAAGAAAAACAAAGACAATGCTCAAATGGATTATGCCTCTATTGCGGAGAAGAAGATCACATAGCAATAAACTTCCTCAACAAGAGCCAATTCAAAGCTCGAGGCGCAACTCAAGTGTTCAAAACGAAGGTCGTCGGAAAACGAAGATGTCCAGTCACAGTAGGGACCACGCGGCTGGACATCACAAATTCCTCACCAAAAAAATGTCTCTTTCTACCTCCAGACCCTGCTCCTTGCTTCACAGTTCCGGTAAAAATCAGAGTGCAAAATCAAGATATATCTGTAGAAGTATTTTTGGATTCAAGGGCTTCAACATATTTTATTGACAATTTTTTTGCGAAGCAACACAATTTAACGTTCGTAAAAAAGAAATTATCGGCCCCCGTTGAAGTCACCGATGGACGACCGTTAGCATTAGGAAATGTTGACCATGAAACTCGATCACTTGAAGTAAAGCTTAAAGATCAAGCATCACATATTGTTTTCAATGTCATCCAATCTCT
The DNA here is from genome assembly GCA_030704615.1 of Takakia lepidozioides. Lineage (NCBI taxonomy): Eukaryota > Viridiplantae > Streptophyta > Takakiopsida > Takakiales > Takakiaceae > Takakia > Takakia lepidozioides. The sequence goes on from CM060732.1 coordinate 53,235,411, forward strand.
AATGAATCATGTGATCCTTGGACTTCCCTGGTTCGTACTTCACAATCCTGACATCGACTGGCGATCGCGAAAAAAAATTGCAAGACAAAAATGTAGAAATATTAAAGGTATTCAACCCTTGTTCCTTAGAGCTAGAGCTTTTATGAAAGCTACCAAAAATGATGCGGCATTTACACTTTATGCGACTCCTATCAAACCACGACAGACAAAGGTACTTCAATATTACCCACTCAATATCAAGATTTCAATGATGTCTTCGAGAAGAAAAATGCAGACATATTGCCAGAATATCGACCTTATGATTGTGCAATTGAGTTACAAGAAGGAACCATTCGGCCCAATCAGTAACTTATCCCAGACGGAGTTGGTTGCATTACGTGAATACATTGATGAAAATTTGTCGAAGAACTTCATCCGACACTCAAAATCACCTGCGAGGACGCCCATCTTGTTTGTGAAAAAGAATGACGGAACATTACACATGTGTGTAGAAGTCTATCGCGGTCTCAACAAAGTCACAATTAAGAATCGTTATCCGTTGCCGTTGATTTCTGGGCTTCTCGATCAGTTGGGACACGGCCCTATGGACCGTGATGAGTCCCAAGACTCCCCACGACTCCCACCACGAGATCTCGCCCCAGGGTGAGTCCTATGCCACCCCCACTAAGTCCCGCTAAGCCCCCACCACCCCTGCCACCCCCACCGCAACCCGGTGTGCGGGGCTCCACCTAGTGAGCGCCTCCGCCTCCTTGTGTGCCTTGGGCACTCAAGGGTGCTTCAACCCCCCATACCTATCGCTGCCACTGCCCCCACCACAAGGGCAGCCCCTCTTGTGTCCCGACCCCCTGCCCTCAAGGCAAAGGGCCGCGACACGACGTGTATGGTCTATGTGGCCCCGACATCAACAAATTTGGAAATCACCCCACCATCCATTTGTTGAAAATAGACAATCTCATTTATAAATATGATGTGGTCCCCACACTTTCAACAGTGGACTTTCAGCTGATTCATTTCCCTACAAAATGGCATGTCCATGCAGTAGTAGGTACCTAATGTGCGGTTAGAATTTTAAAATTCTAAATTTTCCAAAATTTATAAGGTTTTTTTTTGCTCTGGGATCAATTTTTTTCCAAAAGTAAAAAATTGTTGGGCGCTTAAGGATTAATTAGTGGGTGAGCAGACGAAAGTTTAGGAGAGCATTTAATCAAAAGTGAATATTATGATTTTAAGAGAGAACAATAATTTATATGCTCACACTAATTTATGCACATAGACATTCATTTTCATAACTTTTGCACTGGAGTTCGAATCAAAATTAGGTTCGGCATTATGTAGTTCTCCAGCAAACCACACATTACATTGTGTTATGCCTCAACCTATTTCCAATCTTCACCCAAACCTACATCCAAAGCAATCTTACCAATGCCGAATATACAAAATTCATTGAACCCAAAGATTTGATTACATTTTCATGTTTGAATCTAAGAATTTTGGCTGCTCACCTTCTCACCACAATTTACTCTCCCCCAAAACATACCGAAAAAAACTCCCAAGTTGAGTGGCATGAGCACTCCCGTTGGCAGAAAAAAATACTCTACATATTTTTAGAAAAATTCATATAATTCGTTATGGCAAAACAAAAATGTGCTCTCATTAGAAAAATTGCAGAACTGTTGCAAATTTGAGCCCAGTACTTACTTCTTTCCATAGACATCCATTGAAAAGAAAAATATTGGCCCTTATCTTTATTCAGCTTGCTGTGCTGTCCTATTAATTAATATACCTATAGTTTGTGTTTATGTTTTTTTTGGTGGCATGTGCCTGCAGAGCCTACCACTTATTAACTAGTAAGTGATAACTTAGTAAATACTAGTACATAGGCAAGGGCTCTCATTTATATACCCTCTCAAGGCGGGGGGGCCTTTCTAGAAGCCCGCCAAATCCTCACGCGGTGGGACCCTTCACACATGTGAGCCCCCCTTAGAAACCGGCATGCCACACCTTCCGCAATTTGCAGCCTGAACCCTCCCCCATTTAATAGCTGTCGGCTTCATGGCTTGTTTTATCTTAACCCCTTACATGACGGTTACTAATTCAAGTCGAGGTGTAGCTTACTATATCACCCACTTTTTAATTCCTCGACCACTCTCTAATCCCCACACACCCCTTCAAACCTGGGCCCCTTATTTATTCACTCCCTAAACTCTTTGAAGATGGACTCTCTCATACTGAGAATCTAACATGAGATTTTGCTCTATGATAGTTTTACCCATTTTGTACAGTCACCCCACTCGGGTCTTTTTATAAAGCTACACAGGATGCCTTCTTAGAAATATGAGAGCAGTCCAGCAGAATTGAAGAAGTCTCGAAAAGACTGAATAAATGTTCCCGTCACAAGGGGGAGCCGTTGGATAGGATATTTACCCACATTCTTACGAACTGGGAGGGAGAACTCCCTCCCAGGATAAAGGCACAAGGGACTTCAACAGATATGCTGCTAAGAAGCCCGTCTGTCGTACGCTGCTATATTCTGAGGCTCACATGCAGGTTCCGATAGCCGAGCCACTGTAGCCATGGCAGCAGCTGTGCCTACAATCCCACAAGCTTGCCACCTGAATGCTCTCGGCCAGGTAATTCGCGGTCCTGCGCACAATACATCCAAAAAGACTCTCAATCCAGTGCACGACTTGACAATTTTCCCAGGTAACTCAGCCCGAAAGAAGAAGCAATAAGAGACGCCTCGACCCTAGAAAAACAAGAAGTTCCAGCAACTACGACAAACTAGAAGGGAACCACCGCCGAATCATCTACCGTTGGACAGCTCCCAAAGGAAAAGAGGCCCAATGAAGAAGGAGACTGCGACTTGCAGCTCCCAGGATTGCACTAACACTGTGACTTCACCTGCCGATCCCTACTTTCCACACCGCCACATAGAAGTATCGTGCGGTTTCACCTAAATCTCACACAATGCCCGAAAGCACCTGAAAACCTCCTCGCTAGGAATATGGAGGACAGTATGAAGAGAGGAGTGGGAATGAACAGGCACCATAATGAATGGAGCAGAGAGGCCAAGCCACGAAGAAGCCCGCCACCCCCCCCGCCACTGCAAAAATACGCATCATACGTGTGCAAGGGATGGCATCCTCTCGCATCAACTCCCCGGTTGATGCACCGAGCCTCTGCCTCAACGCCATCCCTGCTCGTGCCTTCTCCTCTCACACCTAGAACCCGAAAAGGCACTTTGATAACCCTAAATACATAGGCTATGTACTTTGCCTTCCTGAGAATTCCTCACTGGGAGAATTGGGTGCTGGATAGATTCTTAGGCCTAATCCAAGTTTCTGAGTACAGTTTAATCTGCAGGACGAGCTGGACTCCTCTACAAGCAGGTGACATTTGTTTGTGGCCATTTTGCGGATGGGCATCTGGCTGTAGTCAGAGATTGAAGTTGGTTCTCAAAAGAAAACATTTGAGGGATGCTTAGTGAGAGGTCCCGCTAGCTATGAGATGTTATTGTTGAGCAGCGATGACGACTGTCTCAGATCGCGGTCGCCCAGTCTGGTGTTAGCTGCATTGGTGGTGTATGCATTGTCTCTATCTCATCCTCCTCATACAATCTCTCAACCTTTGCGTCAGTCTAGAACTACCATTACTCTTCTAAACCCGGTTAACTGTTTCCAAGTCCCGGAAAACCACTTCTGAGCTGTCTACCAGCCTGCACTCCGAAACCACTTTTTCTTTCTCCCGATGGATTTCTTCTCGATCTCTACTTCATGCCAATGATCCACATCATCTCATTGATAGGATTAGTTTTTATGGCACTGGTAGCCGTAACGCAGCCCATTGAAGGTGTGAACTTTCTAGTTCCTGGCAGTGATCAGAACTGCACAATGCCTTCAATTTCCCAAGAGCAAACAGCGCACAGCCTCCCTGCAGATGTGATTCCACCACTCGTTCCATGGAGACGGACTGCACTGACAAAAATCTTGAACCAACCCAAGAGGGGATACACAGTAGCAAACATCAGGAACATAACATTGGTACAGACTTTGTCCACAACAAATTTCAAGCCTAAGTTTTCGCTTGAAAGGGCAGCTGAAGGCATTCTCCGGAACTCCAAACAATGATGGCAATTAGTTGCACAACTCACAGAACCATCTACTACAATTTCAGTACTGAATCTGCTGGACTTGAGGATTTTCTACTAAGTGTAAGAACATCTAAAATTCTAGACCCAATGTCGTGTTGATACTAAGGGATGTCATTACCTCTACTGTATGTACTAGAATATCAAAGATACTGGAGACACACAATTTCTTGAGTCAAGTAGGCATAACTGAGGTTGACGAAAGATGCAAGTGACGTAACATCCACTCAATCCCATGTTCTTTTCCCTCCAATCTGAACAAAGTGTGAACTTGGAGTTCACTTCTTAGCATCTCTTCACATCAATTGGTAAAATGTGAAAAACATGTCCTGACCTCTACTTACTACCTGTCCCTGATGCATAGTGGTCTTGTACAAACACATGGAAATTCACTAGTATAGGAATTCACAAGTTTGAACGTTGTTCCCAGATTATTGCAAAAATCTCACTTGCTCCTTTGATGCACACATCCACAGAAACCTGAGCCAGAAAGGCACTGCTTCAAGGCTCTCAAACTGAATAAAGAGACATCTCTCAAAAGTCTCCATGTGGCTGAAGCCCCTATTAGACGGAATCAGAATGTTTTCCATGTCCTCACCATCATGCCCGCAGATGCAATATAGTGGTTCTCTTTCTCCCAGCAGAGGCCATATTTATTGTACACAGGTTGGCATCCATAGTTTGCACTTTAATCTAGTGGCCGGTGTGCTATAGAGAGACTGAACAGAGAAGGGGGAGCATTTTCCTGCATCCAAGTATAGGGGTAACCTCTGACCTTGCTTATGCCGGGTGGAACTTCAGTAAGAGTGTCAATTCGAAGGTTTTCAACCTGTGCTCCCCAACCCCATCACCAGAAAACTTTTAGATCAAAATTGTGTCTATCAGAAAGCTGAACGATGCCAGCCAGAGCCAGCTTGACCCTTGAAGACTTGGATGCCATACATCCCAATTTGGTAAGCAATGTGTGCAGCCATGGCTACCATCTACTTTTTGACCACAGTGCCTAACCACTGGCCATCTGTACGAAGCTTTGAGGAAGAGGCTAGTAAAAAACAATAAACCCAGAGCACCGAACTAAGTAATGTGCTCATCCTACCTTCCCTATGTGTCCATCTCTTTATTCGCCCAGAAACGGTTGGCAACTCAGTGTCCAAAGCAGGTTCCCCTTGAGCATCATAGACCCTGCCAAATATATCCTGCAAAATAACCAACCCCTCTCCTTGAACAGATCTACCCATGACTGAGTGTGGGGAACATAAAGGGTCTCCCTGGATGTACATACATATCTATTTCTAGGACTACAACCCAATCCTTTGGGTTTCATGATGTTGTGAAAACTAAAACTTCATCATGTAAACTGAGCAATGGCATTGCTCCCGTGGACTTAAAGAAGGGGTTAGTCAACATGAAATTGAAGAGATGACCATCACTCTGAAGAGGAATGAGACCTTGTCAAAGTGAACGTGGGGGAGTGCATGAATGAGGACAAGAAAAGTGGGGAGAGAGAGGGGGATGGAAGAGGCTTCGGAAGAGAAAGTGAGAGTCACCAAGAGTGGCAGCTAAGTGAGACAAAGTCTAGCATGATCCACATTACTCGCATGGGAAGAGCAGGACTCTACACACCGCATTGTAGACCTGTTGCTTCGCAGGGTTGGTGGCCTTCCCAGTGATCCGGAAACACCTGGCACCCTATGAAGTGCCCCCAGTTACTGTTGTCTGTCCCTCTGCATCAGGTATTACACACCATAACCTACTCAGTTGAGAAAGGATGCAACTCCCTGATGGAACTGATGCAGAACCCAATCTCTCACTCGAGTCTTCCACTATGAGGATCAAAAATGCTTGGCAGCTTACCTGCACGAGGCCTTCACCCTTAGACAATCCCTCGAGCAATAGTTTTATTTTGGCTCTGGTTTTGTTTCCTCTCTCATGTTTTTTTCCATTTTGTCCCATAAGCTCTATGAGCTTTGCACGGACGTTATAAAGTACCATTTCATTTCATTTCATTTCTTCTGAACTCACTGTTGAAGTACATAAGTGCACACACATAGGGTCACGACACCCCAGCTGATCATGTGGCTGCACAGCAATGGTCCAATCATCATGGGCAGAACCCCTGGAGATATATTAAAACCCCAGGATTTCCACACTTCTCCTGTGAGATTGGTGTATGAAGTCACATCTGATCATCTCAGGCTGTCTAAAACCGCTGGTATGGATTAGAGTTTGCTCAGAAATTTGATTAAATTCTTCACATGATCAACACTTAGGCAAAAATACAAATGTCACAATAGGAAATGGGCTGAGCAGAAATTGGCAATGCCCTCAGTTAAGTGTAGAGTGTAACCACACCAGCACTTCACAGATTCACATGCAAATGCGCAGGCTATCAATAACAAATATTTACTGCCCTGACTTCATCATTTAAACTCTACTTACTTCCTTGCCAGTGGATGTGCAGACATTGATGTCCTCGCAACATATGAGATGACAAGTGCTGACCTTTTCACACTGAAGTTTGAGGTAGCGCATTGCAAGCATGCAACAGCAGGTTTACCAGTAATCCCCACAGGAACAAACCCCATCTTGGAAGTGGTGGAAGCGGTAGGCATCCCGTACAACAACCATTCGCCCAACGATCTTTGAGATAACTTTGGTGACAGCGTGGCAGTCACCACAAACTCTAAGGTTCTTGATAACACGGATAGGCATCCCAGGGGATGTGCTGATGAGCCCAAAAGCAATAGCAAGCCTCTCACTGTGGTAGCAAAGAGACGATTCCTTGTGCTCCTCCTCCAAATCATGCAATACAAAGGGCGTGTCAGGCACATACCCCCCCACCTTCATCTGCTCACTCAATCTCTTCAGCTCCATATGGATTTCCTCAATTTGTGGATGTGACCTGTCATCTACAACAAATGTATGTACCAGGTTTTCCACTTCAATGCAGCTCTGTCCTGGCTCCTTTCTGACTCCTTGGTCCTCCATCATCTTTCTGACCTTCGCTTTATCATCCCACCTGCCAGCTCCAGCATAGACGTTTGATAGCAGCACATAGGCTGAACTGTTCTTTGGATCACTTTTCAGAATATTATTTGCTGCACGTTCTGCTACTTCCACATTGCCATGAATTCTGCAGGCACCAAGCAAGGCTAGCCACACCAAAGCACTTGGTTCCAGTGGCATTTTGTTAACGAGTCCCTCTGCCTCATCTAATTGCCCTGCACGACCAAGAAGGTCTACTATACAACCAAAATGCTCCACTGTGGGAGTGAGGCCATAATCTTGACTGATGGAATTAAAATAGTGACACCCTTCATCCACTAGACCGACATGGCTGCATGCAGAGAGAACAGACGTAAAATTGATACCATCTGGCTGGAAGCCTTCCTGTTGCATTTCTTCAAATAGTTTAATGGCTTCCCTCCCATACCCGTGCTGAGCACATCCAGCAATTATGGCACTCCATGATACCACATTTCGTTGTGCCATATTATCAAACACTTGACGTGCATCCTTCATGCTCCCACATTTCGCATACATGTCAACAAGAGTATTCTCCAGAGTGATATCTGGCACAATTCCACTCTTGCTGATGTCAGAAAGGACCCTCTTTCCTTTTTCCAGGGCTCCCAGGCTGGCACAAGCATTTAGAATGCAAGTGAACGTAACCCTGTTGGGCATCACCCCTTCCCCTTGCATTTGCTTGTAGACCTCAAGAGCCTCCCTACCAAATCCATGCTCGGCGTAACCTGCAATCATGGCACTCCACGAGACCACATTTCGTTTAGCCATATTGTCAAACACTTGGTGTGCATCCTTCATGCTCCCGCATTTGGCATACATGTCCACAAGGGCAGTCTCCAGAATGATATCTGGCTGAATTTTAGCTTTGATGATGTGAGCATGGACTTCTTTGCCCTTTGCAAGGGCTCCTAGGCTGGCACATGCTTTGACAATACAAGTGAACGTGACTCTGTTGGGCATCATCCCTTCCCGTTGCATTTTCTCATAGATCTCAAAAGCCTCTCTACTACACCCGTGCTCAGCATATCCTGCAATCATCACACTCCATGAGACTACATTCCGTTTGGACATTTTATCGAACACTTTCCGTGCATCTTTCATGCTTCCGCATTTGGCATACATGTCAGCAAGGGCAGACTCCAAAATCATATCTGATGCAACACGCTCTCTGATGAGGTCCGCATGGACTTCTTTGCCCTTGACCAACTCTCCTAGGCTGGCACACGCGTTGATAACGCAAGTGAATGTGACTCTGTCAGGAGTCAACCCTTCCAATTGCATTTGCTGATAAAGCTGTAAAGCCTCCTTAGCATAGCCCTGTTTAGCATATCCTGCTATCATTATACTCCACGTAAACATATCTCGTTCAGGCATCTCGTTGAACACTTGGTGTGCATCCACCACACTCCCACACTTAGCATACATGTTGAGAAGAGTACTGAGCACAAAGATGTTTGGCTTGAATCCAGTCTGGATAATGTGGGCATGCACCTGCTTTCCCTCTGCTAGGGCTCTCATTTTAATGCACTCCTGCAAGACACAGACATAAGTATTGGAGTTTGTCTTAGCGCCTTGGTGGTTCAAACTGTATACTGCCTCTTTCAGTCGTTCTGCCTTACACAGTGTCCTTATCTTCCCACAAGTGCCAGAAGGGACTTTCTTGACTTCATCTCTTGGTCCTGTTTCAAAAGCAGTAGTGATGGTGGAGGTGCTTTTAGCGTCAACAAACAACTGACCATGATTTAACCCTGCCATCCTGCATGAGCCAAGAGTCCTTCAGCTATCAACCCCTGCACACAACTTACATAAAATAAGCTCTAGACAATTAAAAGAACTATCTCTTCAGGCACACCATGACAACAGTTACCGAACTACTGTAGTTATCTACTTTGGGTATATCTGTTCTGAATGTATCTGTTTGAGTTGGAACCCTTGAATTATCATCAACACAATACCAGGTGCATTCTCGACTCTGAGCCCCCTGGTATACATGAACACTCTTACCATCAAGAGATCTGCTCGACCTTGTATCATGGCAACTAGCTCAGCTTTCACCCAAGGAGGGTTTGAGAAATTCTCAATCCAAAGAACCTCCTTTGTGCACTTATATCTGAAATCGGGTGATCTTGGACTTCTCTGTGAAAACCGCGTGCAGGCAGCTGAGCAAATAGTGTTAACCACAGGACTGTTTGACCAACAACCAAAGCTCCACAAACACTGCTTCAATTAACAGGCCAGTTTTGAGCAGACCAACCGTAGTTGATTAATCATGGGCTTGGTCAGCCATGAGAACTCCGGGGATGTGTGATTTCCAAGGACTTTAATTGTCTTGAATCAAGGAAGCTGAAAACCATTGTTCAGCTTACACCATACCAGCTGCACTCAAAAAAAGAGAACCTCACCTTATCAGACCTGTTGCCGGGCCACCACTGGGAAGGATCTCACATGAATTCCTCCCAGAGCCGTTCTATGCTTGTTGCTTGTCCTGAATGCAAAGACCACTTACATAAAGATCTTTCACAGCTCCTTATTAAGGGAGTGGGAGCCTGATTGAGGACTCTGACTCTCTCTCTCTCTCCTCCTTAAATGTGTTTCCGTCCAAATTGGGGCACAAGGCTGCAGCAAACAAAGTCTTCATAACTTACCACTCTCTTTCTCGATCTCTGTCAATTGCCCCACGTCCATAGTATGGACTCCTTTTATCAAAAAGCCATGTCGCAGCCATGTGTTGCGGCTCTACTGGTTAAAGGACAGGTCACATAATCTACGCCGCCAATGTGATCAACGGTATAACGAGTGTAAAGTGTATCATACGCTCTTCAGATACGACGGCTACATAACTTAACTTCATCTGTGAGAGGCAAGGCAACATGAATGCATCACAGATGAACCATTTGCAGCTTTGGAAGGTCTGTTACTGGACTTGTGATCAAGGGATCTCGGATACCGGAAGAGAAATTGTGAGAGTTGTGATTGTGGGCGTGGATCTGAGCATCGCTAGTGAGAAATGAGAATTGGGTTTCGTGTGAGCGTGTTTGCGTTTGGAGAAAAATGTGCGCGTGCTTCGGATGATGGTGACGTGATTATTAGGGGAATGTGACAGCCTTCGTCTGTGTTCAGATCAAGTTGAAGGAACTTGCATTGGGGTTTGCGAACACCTTGCTGAAGACGTGTCTTCGTGTGAGTTCTTGGGCAACTTTGACACCTGCTGCGAGAGTGCTTAAGGGATTGAGAATGAAAGGAATCTCGACATGGTAGCCAAGCTGATCGAACCGGGAGCATTGGTGTTTATGCATTTCAAGTTGAGGACAAGCCAAAACGATTATCGTTGAGTTGGGTTGTCACATGTGAACCCTAGTGCATACTAGAGGGGGGGGTGGGTTTGGGGATTTAGTGCTTGATAGAGCGCCAAACCTTTAGCCTTCCATACCGTCTTTTCATTCGACTGATGTCAATTGCAGAAAGTTCTTTATGGTGGTGTGGAATGCCGACCAACTAATGCAACTGGACCCAGTTATGTGTAGCACCAAAGGGTGGGGCATAGAACACAATTGGTGTTGGACATTGCATGTTGGGAGATTTCGAATCTATACAGGTGTTCGTGTAATTGTGAGCCCGCATGTGTTTTCGGATTAGAACTCTTGTACTTCTTGATATTTCTTGCATGTGTGCTGAGTTACTCATTTTTTGTGGGAAATGCAGTGTTTTCAACTTATGCGCACACTTCAGAAATCGGAATTTTGATTTTGACTGCGTTGAATTTGCTGGGCCACCAGTTTAGGATCTCCCCACCAGTTCATCACGTTGATTGTGGCCATGGTTTGGCTTCTAAGAGCTGTCCATGCCTCTCTTGGTGCGCTCCCTTCCTCCCTCTCCTTTCTCCCTTCTTGGGGCTTACTCTGGTGGGCTGGAACTCCCTAAATGCCCCCTGGAAGTTTAGGAATAAGTACCCCACAGGGTCTGTGTCCTAAAGGATATCTCATAAGCAGCCTTCCCAGGGAACTGCAAATTAGATTGTCATCATCAATTTCTCTCCCTTGTCTTTGTCTTTATGTCATTTGTGTATCTTTTACAATACCTTCTGCACTATGTTCTAGCTGTAAAGAACAATCTGATTGCAAGGGTAACTTCCAGGTGTGTTTGCTGGGAATATGCATGGGTTCTGAGGTTGAATTAATCCTTGTCCGTGGTCCCACTAAAGCATATTTATTTAGCAATTCCAGTACCAGAGAACTGACTGGCATTTGCACCCTAAGATCTGAGAAGGGGATCAACTGGAATGATTGGTCCTGTTGAGATGATATGTCTTCTTTGGATGCTACGCTTCTGGCATGCTACCCCTTCATTTTTCAGGCACTTTCTTGGCAGGATTGTACTCTGTTGAGAAGACTATTGTCATACACTAACGAATTGAGATGCACTTGGGTGGCTGCAGTTCCATCAACATACTATTTCACGTTGCCAGGCATCTACACAGTGGGACGAAAAGGTGAAATGTCTTTTCATTATGGTGAAGAAGTAATCAGGATGAGCAATAGTCAAGCTGTAGAATATCACCTTGCTGGTGGATTTGAACTTTGGTTGATGCATGTTTATCTAGGTCTATGTGTATACTCTTGTTCTTTCTTTTAGCTTTGTTACTATTACCTTGCGCACACTTATGGCAAAATACACTGGCACGGAAGGTGTGGCAAGCATCTTCAAAAAGAAATGGGTGTGCAAATAGACCTTTTCCCAATCCTTTTTCCATCAGTGGTATTTGCATAATTGGGGGATTTATGATGATGATGAAAATGTGCGAATGTGCAGATTGCAGCATCACTATTCTATCTGACAAGTCCATATCTCGTGTACATGCCCACCTTATCATTGAGGCAGCTAGCACACCAAACAGAGATGTGGAGGAGATCGCTCAAATACCACGCATGCCACTGAGAGTCAAGGACCTCTCCAAATTTGGAACATATGTCAACAAGGAAACGGTCTCCACACCTGGTTCTGAAGCTATACTTAAAGAAGGTGACCTGGTAACCTTTGGGAACAACAAGACTACTTTCAGGTTGGTGAGTAACCTTGGGCCTCCTCCCATGTGTTTCGTAACATGTGCAATGCTAGTGCATCTTTGGCCTCTACTTGACTTTCTGCTCACAACCTTCATGTCATTCCAAGGATAGCAGTAATGTTGGAGGATCTGCAAATTCTGAGGCTTTCTATACCACTCCTTTTTTTTGCAGGGTAGAATTTGTTCCCTTGTATCTGTGTATACCTTCCCCAGCTAACCAAAGCAAAAGAGATGAGGCCTTCAAGGCTGTGGCTGCCATTGGTGAGCAGGACTTGACCTTGAGGCCTGGTGCAAGGACACAGGCAGGGATATTCTAGGGCTTGCATATTATGATGATGTTGTCATACTTGTGTTTTCCTCACTGTTGATGTGTTTACTCTCCATCTGCATTCATCTGTGCTTGTCTCAAAGGGCTACCCGGAATTCTCATTAGCTTTTCATTTAAAGCTGTTTACTGCAATTTGTTATTAGTTTGGCTTTGAAAGCTTATGTGCTTAGATTGGCACAAAGTTGAATGTGACTAGCTAGCCCAGTGCATTTGTTACTGCTATAATCATGTGGAACATTGCAGGGGCTTATGCTGTTGAAAAGTGGAAAGAGGATTGCACACATGTGCTGGTTGAGGAAGGTTTTGCTGTAAATGAGGTAGTCACAGCAGCTGTCACCTCACGCAAGCCTGTGGTCCAGCTAGATTGGCTCCAGGTCCATTCCCTGCCCCCTTTTTCCATAGAGTTCTATGTGCTTGAGCTCTTGACAACTCGAGAAGGATATTGCGTGTAGGACTGTGTCATGTTAGTGTATGTTGATCTATGTAAGCAATAATTTGTGATTGCTCCTGTGCACGAGCAGTTCATTTCTGTTTGCTAGTTTCATACCCTGGTAGTTGTGAAACAGAGAACCAGCTCCAGAAGGGTGTACCACCAGAGGTATGCACAAAGGGGTAGGCATTAGTCAACTGCATGTCCAGGGCATCTCCAGGTGCCTGTGTTGTTAACAGCAAGGAAGTTTGTAGGGTGGAAGCTGCTCATATGTTTACATTGTTCATCACCGAGTTGACTCTAGACTTCCGTCGATGCTATCTGAGTCTTCCTCTTGGTTGTCAGGCTATTGTTGCCCAAAGCTCCCCAAGCAATGATCTCCCTTCTTTGTCCAGGTGAGATGCAAACTCCACACCAATGTAGTCTGGTTTTCGCCACACCCCTGTCACGTCGACACCATGGTCTTCCACCACTTAACACTGGTTACGGCTATAGTACAAGGAGGGTATCTTACATAAGCAACTTTGCTTGTTGCTTCAGTAAATATAAATTGTGTACGGAGGAAAGGTATTTATGTCATGGATGTGTATAGAGTGGCTTTGAGTTTGCGGCGTGCCTACTGATCCCTCTAAACTTCTGACAAAGTGTTGGGGTTCTCAGTTTTCTTCCAACTTTGATGTTTCAAGGGAGGGAGTCTGCCTTCACTCTCAAGCTTGCAGTACCTCAAGCACGGAAAATCCTGCTGCAGGGCTACACATTCTTCATCGGACCTCTACAGCTAGTAAGAAGCCTACAGCTTATGGTTGTCACAGAGTGTAGAGAGCATTCTTCACGTGGGAAATGACCATGTCATGTTGTTGACCATGATGGCAGTATGAACATGGGGCCAATCTGGTTCTTCTCATTGAAGCTGGTGGTGGATGCGTGGAATTAATTTCCAGCAAATCCAACAGCCCTCATGCAGGCAGGCACTGCCACATTGCTCTTGATACTGTTTGTCTGTGGCTTTGGATATAGTCTTGGCCTTTTCAGTTGGTTTCTGCTGTTTGAACTTGTCTGTCAAGTCATATAGACAATTTATTAGCTGCATACACAATATGGCCCGCTTTAGCTGTGATTGGTGTTAGCGAGATTTTGCCACAAGTAAGGTGATGCAGTCTGTAAATAAGCATGTTTTACATGGCAATATAGTATAGCTTACCAACTCTACCTTTTCAACCTACCTTCATCTTTAAACAGGGAGTCCTGAGGGTTATACCTGTATCCTACAGAGCTTGAATTATAGGGTGCTTTGCAGGATCAGGTCAGCAGCTGGTAGTGAAGCCAAGGGATGGCTGGAGTGCAGAAGGCATGAGGGCAGTTGGACACCTGCCGCGCACTACTGAAGAGAAGGTCGTGGTGGCAGTGCTTACAGGCCACCTTGATGTGGTGGCATTGCAACTTCCTGCCAGTATGTCAGTACTCTTTTGAGTCCCCTGAAGCATTAATTCACACACCTGATGAAGATTTCTAAGGTTGTGGTGTGGGGAAGTTGTGACTAGCGCCTTGTGCCTCGTGGCTGGTCAAGCTGGCCACTGCAGCTTCTCTTTGTGGTTCTTTGAACTATAGGCTTGGAAACTTTTTACATGAGCATGTGCATGGCCTTGTAAGCAGGTCCTGTGGCCAGTGCATCTACGGATGAAACCATGGACGAGGAGGATGCTGAAGACCTTCATGATACTGCCGCCATGGACCCTCCAAAGGTAGGGCTGGTTGGAACCGTAAATTTTTGTGAGAGAGAGGTACAGTGGGCATGTGTTCCGTGGGCATGCAGACAGCTCTCCAATTCTCACCAACAATGATTTGCGCGTGCTGGTGTAGATGGTTGATGCAGCTGAACTCCACATTGAGCCGGCACAACAAGCTGCTGCACTTACGCCTGCCCCTTTGCAACAGCAAGCCTCCTGGCACTCTGTTACTGGTCATCTCTCTTCACCCGGTTCTTTGGAGGGTAGTCAAATGTCAGGCAGAAACACAGCGATAGGTGCAGCTGTGAGAAAGGCCAAGCAAGAGCAGTCCAGGGAAGGATTGATGAGGTCACAAGATCTTAGGCCATTTGCTGGAAGGGAGGGGCGCTTTCTGACAGTGTCAACCCCCCAGGCTGGCATCAAGCAAGAGGCAAGCAACCTTGCTGAAGATGTTGGTGAAACAGTTAAGGCAGACATTGTCTACAGCAGTGTGTTGATTGCTGTGAAGGATGGAACTGCATCAAGCCCCCAAATAGATGGATTGGGCCCAAATTTCAAGCGCTTTAAAAAGGTCTGTTTCTCTACTTCTTCTCTTGCAAGCTTGACTTTATGTTCTGATGGAAGGTCAAGTGCTTAAATGAAAGCGGAGATGAGATTTACAGTAGCAGGTGTCTAGCTGGAATGGAGAAAGGGATGACCTTGTGGTGAATGATCCAGGTTGCAATATATAGTATAGGCTGCTGTTGACAAAGAGGTCCTTTACAGGGGCTAGGAGCATCGGGCAACAGCTTCACCAGTCTCGTGCCTTTTGCAAAAGAGCCCTACAGGTGAGAGAATCAGAGTTGCCATGGCAGACCAACCTTTGATGGTTCTGGAACTGCTTCATGTCTTCAAGCTCTTGTTTGCATCAAAGTTGCGCCGAAGAAGCTAGGATGGTCATGTCTTAGGAACGTTTGAGCACTTGAGGCAATTGATATGAAGGCCACATGAATGATTGCAGGGAAGCTGACTTTGAAAAAGAAGCAGAGGAGTTCATGCGGGAAGAGCGCAAGCGCAAGGCTGCCGATAATCTTGCAGATGACTTGTTCAATGCTGAGCGGGTAAGCTTTGAGTTGTACCCTGGACTACCTACGGTGAGGCTAGTCTCCTAATTCTGTTGAATTGCACAGCCAGAGCCCTTGAGAATGGGTACCACAATGAAGGCCTTAAACGATTGCTAGAGTAGCATGACAAAATTGTGTGCGTTTGTGTGGCAGCTAAAGCGGCAAAAAGCAGCTGTACCACAGCCCAGAGGACCTGCCAAGTCTTCTGCTCGCGGATGAGGGACATTGTAGGCGGCTGCAGACTTCTCATGTCATTAGGCCCTTTCGATGCAGTCCTCTTCAGAGGAGCGTGGCCCAATAGCAAAGATTGTAGCAGCTCACAAGGGATTCTAACAAAAGAAAGAAAAACTGCATTACATCCACAGGGGTACACCAGGGCCCATGCAACAAAGAACAATGATAGAGAAAGAGACTTCGTGCTGCATTTGCTGGGGACTGTTTCTACTGATAGTGTGTATTGCTGCGGTATCAGTTGGTCTGATTGCACACAGTTGAGCATTACATCGTTGAGTTCTTGCGACAAGTCTCCTCTTCATTGCCTTCAACACCATGAACAAGGTGCTGTCGCGAATAGACGACTTGTAACACTTAATGCCACTCTGTGCACTTTTAATTGTCATTTGGCATGCACAGCTCTGCTTACTGGAATTTATCGTTCGTCCTTCACCACTTAAAGAGTCACATTCCTACATCAGTAGCTACAGTAAAGCCCAATCTTGCAAAAGGTGGTCAATGAAGAGAATAGTGGATATTATCGACCAAGGCCGTTATATTAGAGTCACAGACTTCATGGTCATTGGCTGCATGCTGTGTTGCAAACCTGGCTGCAAGGGTAAGTCATCTCTGCAATGACTGCAGGGCACACATCCTGTGCTATGTGCAACTACTAAGAAGACAAATATGAGTAAGGAGTTGAGGGACACGGGAAGCACCAAGGGCCTATCATCAAATCTCGATGCATCTTGCCAGGGGCACGCCAATTTGTGTAGGGTGAGGCCCCAGGGCAGCCGCCTTTCTGATATGAGGGGCCGGCACTAGGTGATAGCCAAGTGCCTAGGCCTCCGAGGGGCCTCACCCTACGTGAAGAAACAGCAAGGACTTCTATGGCTTTGAGAAGCTAGTTCAGCCCTGTGCATGTCGCTGATCTATCTCGAAGGTTGAATTGTTACATACTCTGTGGTTCAGGCTGATCGCTAGATAATTACTCTAAGTTGTGGCAAAATTTCAGTACGGTCCCGTTTCGTGCGGTTTGCAACCTGACGAGGGTCACCTGAATTACACTAAAAGCTGAGTAATAAACACGCTGTCACCTTCGCAATCAGCCAGGCCAACCCTGCTGTCCCTCTAACTTGGGCCCCAAATGATATCGTGTTCAATGAGCTTATTAGTGTATACTAACCCGCATACAATTCACTTGGCTTCCCTATCTGGAAGGGACTTCGAACCTCATGAGAACATGATGGATCTCGCGACCACCACTCCTGCGAATCTGCGCACCTGTTAGAGAAACCAGGTCGCATATTTGTTTTTTTGGCACGAAGCAGATGTCTCGGGCTGAGAGTTCAATAGGCCTGTCTAGTAAGCATCTAATACACTCGCTAGTCGCCGGATGAGCAAACTCTCTTTGTAACACCTGGGCTGGATGGACCCTGGTGACTGGATGATGAATTTGCCCTTAGCTCATTTGCGATGCCGAATACGAAACAACTCGTGGTGAGGAAGGTGGACTCCCTTCAAGAGAAATGTCATCCGAAGTGAACAAGCTGTTGAACTTGAAATGTCATCCGCAGTGAACAAGCTGTTGAACTTCAGGAACTTTCCAGGGGCCGACATCATGCAGACGACGGTCCTGCAGACCTCATGAATATTGTGTTACACCTTCGTGTCTTATTCGGAACTTTTGTATCAAGCTTAGACGCTTGCACTGTCCTCCAAGGTTCGGGCCCTCAATGACCTGACCCACATCAATAGTGAGTCTTTCAAGTTTAGATAAACCATTTATTGAACGGATCAGTCGTTTGAACGTGAGTGCAGTAGAATATAGTCCTGAATGCTGGACCTTGCAGCATTTGTCGATGCAGCTCGGAGTCAGGGGTTGGGTCCAAAGTCCAGGCTACGGTGCTCAAAGTTAAGCTTTGATGGACTTGGACTGGCCACCCGGAAGTCCAGAAAGAGCACTGAAGCTCAGGTCCCCATCGAGTTGTGCCCATTGGAAGGTGAACCTGACCCTGGAGATGATGAACCTTTCGCCAAAGAATTCAATACCAATTTGTGCATCTTAAGATTGTGTAGATGTCTGGCCTTGGCCTTCGGGAAAGCAATTCCACCAATCTGCTCAGAACCCACCAGTGTGGCGACATCTTTGTGAAGAATAGAGCAGGATGTCCCTGAACAACGCGGGGATCTGGTCTCCCGCGTTGTGACCTCCCGTAGTTTTTTCTTGTTGTGGATGGGATTGGGACTGCCAGAGTGAGGCGGCCAAGGTGTTCTCTTCGAAAGAAGAGATCTCCCCAAAGATTGTAACTTCTTTGGGATCATACCACCGTGGGTCGGGGTGCCCTCCGACACTCGAGTGGTTCTCATCTTCTCTGAAAGATCCATGGCAATTTTAACTCTAGTCTCTTCATCTGATCCAGCCGCATAATCTTCATTGATCCAAAACATTGGCCCCGATTTCTCTGCAACGTACGAGTGCAGACTCTGGGCACCGAGACGAAATGCACCAGCGAGAGTACAAGGCCATGATCTCTGAAACAAATGGGTAGAAGCTTTCGTTATGACCTGGCTGTCGGGTGAAGAAGATGTCCTTCCCGTTGAGAACACATGCTTCAGCTTCCTTATATCCTCACCGTGCAGCTGATTAAATTGATAGCCGTTGTCCAGAGTGTTGTGCAGAAGAAAAGCCGATTGATCAGCTATCCGTGAGGAGCTGGTTTCCAGAAACCGATTGCGCACACAGTAAACATCCCTTGGGCAGTAGAGGAGGAGGAGGAGCTGGAACACTCTGAAGGCAGCCCTCACCAATGCTCCTCCGTGGAAGTATTTCATGTTAAATGCAGACCTTACCAGATTCTCTCTCTCCCTCTAGCTCTCACAGTCTCTATTCTGTCAGCGATCACCTCGGGTCCACAAATTCTTGGTACAGCACAGATCTGTAAGTGCACTAGACTCCCTTTGCAGCTCCTGCAGTTTCTGATCACGATTGCTCTAGAAGTGGTCCCTCGGATCACTGCAGTCTCTCATAAATCTTATAGTGCTGTGCAGGGCGATGGAAGTCTACGAGAAATGCAAAAAGTTACTCGGAGAAAGACAAGTGAGCTCGTTGACTTCGGCCTCCCGATTTGACGAGCCGCTAGTCACCCAAAAAAAGATTTTTTATCCCGTGGATGAAGCGCGTAGATGAAACACGTGGATGAAGTGCTGCACCAGTCAGGGCTGCGATCACGGGTCAGCGCTGTGGCGCACCGGCGGGTCCAGTCACCGGTCACCGGCACACATTCTGGCACGTGTGCCCTCGCAACTAGTCCAAAACACGGAGGGAAGGAAGAAAGCAGTGCAGCAACTGAGGTCTGTAGTACTTCTTTCATCATTGTCCATTCTTGACTGTGTGGTCTGTAGTACCGTACTGCATGCTCAACCCCTGTATAAAATATTATCCATTATAGTCGTCGTACCAATGTTTTCGGTGGTGCTTACGATTGTAAGATAATAGCGTCTTCAATTGCAATTGCGTGTGGCGGGGCCTATGTGTAGCAGCCCGGTCGTGAAGGGTGTGGCGCCCCTATGGGAGGGTCCGCTGCCCCTATCCGTCGGAGGGTCCGCTCCGGCTCGGTCTGCCGGGCAAGCATGTATGCTACGGCCCACAAAACACACATAAAACATGTAGTGGTAATGCACATGAAACATTAGTTATTTCCAAGGTTTGTAAAAAGTATATGGTAGTGTGGTGGTTGAGAGCAAGGAATAATGAGCATGAGGCTAGGTGATCAATTCTTCTCAAGTGGTAATGTGTGTTATTAATTATATATTTTTTGTATAATGGTTCATTCTGAAGTAGTTGTTCTTCTACGGCGGCGGACCTTCCATAGGACTCGGCACGTAGAGTGGACCCTTCAGCGGACTTGCAGAGTGCACTAGACTGCAGAGTGGAGAGGCGGACTCTGGGTCCACCGGATCCTCCAGCAGACTCTCAAGAACAGGCTAGATTATCCAGTGGACCCTCCCGCAGACTTTGTGGATGGGCGCGAGGCTTATGAGCTGAACCCATAGGCCGTGTTGGCGGGCCCATAGGCGCATTGAAGACACCATTGAAAACGCTATTATCTTAAAATGAGAGTCGTCTTGCAACAATGTTTCATTTTTTTCATTTTTTCAAAATCGCTGGCGGGCCGCATTCCACTGCCCATGTGGCCAGAATACGAGGTGGCAGGGCTAGAAAAGTGGCTATATTCCAGGTGGCACATTTTACCTGGTCCATGTCTGCAAAAGTAGGCTCCTAATTCTCAACTATTGGTGCTTTTTGGTTGAAATTTTCGGATTTTATCCCCCATAATTCTTTTGAACAAGTAGCTGACCCACTTTCCAAGTCGAAATCTGGCGATTTTTCGCCAAAAAACAAAAACAATGTCTTGCAACATTATTTTATCTTACAAACTCTCTGGAGTTCCTTTCACGGATTCCGCATTTAGAATCAGCAGCCCTCTGGCAGGAAGAAGCTCTTGGCAACTAAAACTTTTGCCAGAAAATTCGCCCCAATATGTTGGCGTAGTATGCCACCAACACTCCTGGGGTGGCACCAAGGTTATTATTATTATTATTATTATTATTATTATTATTATAGCTAGTTATTATTATTGTTAATTGCACGCATGCATTAAGTTCTTACATTATTCCTATTATCTTCCTAGCCATTTCACCTTTCTAATAATTGGTAGACTGTATTTAGTATAGACAAACGATATATGGCAAGTTTATCCAAGTAGAATAAGAACAGAAAGAAACCACAGGAGTCTCTCTAGTCCCTACTTCTGCCTTCATGGCTTTCCACCAGGTTAATTTTTCCTGGTTTGTCGCTTACCTGTTTTACCAAATAAAATTAAGTGCCTCTGTCCCCTTTCCCAACCCAAAAAAAGAAAAAAAGACAAGCGGGCTCATACAGGATATGACGTACGTTGGAAAACAGTCGAGGGTTCGGCCGTATGGAATCCATAACCACAAATTGTGACCCTTCTTTGTCATTTAAGCCCCCCTTAAGGTAGGTCAGGTTTCTTACTAACCTGGTCTTTAACCTGGATTATACATAAGGTCGAATGAAAACCTGCCACATCATCTATCCAGTGGTGGTGGCCAATTTCTGATTGGAACCATCAGAAGTTTTGGAAGTGGACTTTTATATGCTGCCCGATTATACTACACGCACATACCTGGCACAGCCAATTCCCGTTTCCGGTACCACCTGGGCATCCCATGTAATTACCTGGCGATTGCCCGGTTGCCACAACGGATGGCCGGGCAGGTCGAAAGTCGAAAGTCGAAAGCTCCGGGCCAGGCCTGGTGGTGGCGTCCCTTGGTTGTGAGGGTCCAACCCTTGTGCATCCCTACATTGTCGCAGTTGGGGGCCCTGTGCACAGTCACAATATAAATTGAAATGCAGGGGCTAGGGTGGGAAGAGGTCATTAATGTAGGGAAAAGGTCTTGGTAAAGAATTGGTTGCACCGTTATCTTATCTTTCTGCCGACGTCATTCCATTGGCTCCCTCACATTGTCTCTATGTTGATCTCTTTTCATTATTAAAGAAGCTGTAAATTAGGTGCCTTGCTCGAGATTTTATTTTTTTTGTGAATGTACCAGTGTTGGGCGGTTATTTGAATTTCTCTCCAATACCCGGCGGTTACCTATCCGGCTATATGTATATATGACCGGCAGAGGTGAAAAAATGAAGTAACCGGCAGAGGTCACGCATTCAAATAACCGAGCAAAAAACCTCTTAAAGAACCGCCCAATACCGCGGTTATTTGATGAAAACTGCCGGTTATTTGAGGTTTTTGCAAGTAACCGTAACCGGCAGGTTATATCTAGCCATAAAAAATTTAATAACCACAACCGCAGGTTAATAGTTTTCTAAAATTTGAAGCAACCGAACCGCCCAACACTGGAATGTACAACTGATTATATAGAAAGGGCTTATAATTTCATGTAAGATCCCCTTACGCATGAAACAACCTGAGATTGATGGGGGTGAACGAGGAACCAACATATACCAAGGATAATATCAGCTAGACTTTCTTTCCGACCTTGAGAAGGAAGGAATACTCTTGCCTTAAGCAAACATAACTAATTATGGTGCCACCCCAAATGATACCGCCTTCTGTTTGGAAGGTGGATAGCGGATACCTGTTGCGCGGTTATTTGATTTTTCTGATACAAAGGAGTAATTGTTTCTGGTTTTCTTACACACACTTTGAAGGGGAAATACTTATTAACCCATCATCAAAGCTTACGGATTTACAATGGATGATGCTGAATTTCTTTGGGGCGGTAGGTGGAGTACTCATTCACGTTGACATACTGTTCATTTTACTGAGTTGAGAATATTATCCAAAGGAAGGCAGGCAGCCTTGTGAACTTATTGGCTCCTCCGTGGACGACAAGGCTACGCATCAATGCCAAAATCAGTTTGATCATGTTCTGAAACATCACCTCTTTGATTGTAAAAAAAACGATAGTTGTTAAAGCGACCATGGAAGGGGATGAAAGTTTATACAAAAGTGACATGAGTGCCAACTTTTATGAGTAATTATGGATGAAAGTAGATTTCACAATTGACAAATGAGAAGCCATTATGCAACGAGCTGCTTGTTAATCTAGGGAGGGAAACAATAAAACCCTCAAGAAAGTCAACTGGTTTTCTTAATTTCTTGGCTGAGGAGACTTTTCCAGTTCTTGAAATTGGGCAACTTCATTGTCCCGGTTACGACTCTTACAAGGTGTCCACCATCAAAACAAAAAGCACTAGCCAAGGGTTGGGGGCAAGATTGGGTGTTTCAATATGAACGTCATCGGGCAGTTTTTCAATGATTGTGCATCATGTTATCTATTCAAAATAATTCGTATTTGTCTTAAAACCATCATTTGTAAAAAATTATGCAATGTTTCAACGGGTGAAAATAATTTGAGAATTTATCAATTTTTGACCGAGCTATGGACTTTTTTATATACAAAAAACTCCGTGTTTTTCACTAGTCCATAGCATATTGTTTTTTGGGGTATCATCTTTTACTAAAAAGATATTATACAAACCTGTGATCTAGGATGGCAGGCTAGATGGTATATGGATAAATGGTTGTAAACTCTTAGTTTTGACGTCTATAATATTTTTCAAATTAAAGATTAAAATTTTAGTAAATAATATATATAATTTTTGGGGTGGAACCCTTTACTAAAGATGTTAAGTATACTAGGGTAGAGGTATTCTTCATGGCGCAAGAAAATGGGTAAATATAATAATTTTTTGTGCTTTTAACCTATGAGATCATGTAATACCTTAACAGAAAGCTCTTAAGATAAGACAACTTTTCTTAGTTGAAAGTTAAACGAGATTCTGACTTTATCTGCCATTAAAAGTGGATAGAAGTAGCGGATGTCAATGTGAGCATGTGGCGCACCTTATTCCTATCATGACTCATTCATATCTCATTCATATCTTTTCTACCCGAGATGGTAACCAAAATTAAAAACCAAAAATACCATTGGAAAGTGCTTAAAGTGGCCATCTTTTTGTAGTTGGAGCAAATTTCATGAGAGGACATCTTCCTATAGCAATTTAAGGGTAAAACAAGTGCCCCATCATGGCATACAAGATATATTGCTCGTTTGGTACCTTGGACTTTAACCATTTTAACCATTTTAAGAAATAAAGATATCATTGGAAAGCTCTTGATGAGCCCCAACATTTTGTAGTTGGAACAATTTTCAGTAAAGTTCATCTACCTTGGATAATTTGAGTGTAAAGTGATGGATTAAATGGTGTATTGTAGTTCATTCATCTTTGGGTAAGCTTTCTGGCCTATCATGGCGCACCCCACCGTGACACGTTCCAAAAATGGGCATACTTTCTTGCATATGGGCGTACTTTTGAGCGCCACTATGGGGCACATGTGCCATGAACAATGCTTCTACCCTATTATCTAGTTTCCTAAAACACAAATTGAGAATACATATTTAAAAAAAAATCATGGACTTTCATGGACTTGTCAAGTTAAATTAAACATAGTGTGAAAATAACTAGAATAAATCTAGTTACTTATATTTAACACTTGGAATTAATTCAAGTGTTAAACCAGATATCAAGATCTAAACTTGATATCTGAAAGATCTTATTTCTCTCTCGTCGATCGTGCAGCTCATCTCTCTTGAGTTGAGCCTACACGACCGCGAGTGCACCGATGAGAGTAGGATGTTGTGGGGTGGAGTCCCCATAGCTTGGGGTGTCCTTGGCTCGACCCGTTTTAATGAGTGATTATATTTTGTGTCTGTTTGTCATGATAGTGTGAGTTTAGTTTTCAATCATTGTGGCATACTGGTTTATGTGTATGTATGTGTTATGTGGTTTGGACAACGATGTAGTTGTGTAGCGATATGTATGCGCACGACAAACGTTATTATCTCCTATTTTTGAGACACCCTTGCACTTATCTCCTTTGGGATGAAGTCGTGTATATATATATATATAACGTCTGAAGTTAGCATAAGTAAGATCCTCTTCCCTATATGGGTAGTGCTCCCTTTTGGGAATGGGCTCTAGAACAACAACATAATAATAAATTAGTGGTTAGTTGGCCACTTTCTATTCTACGTGAATTAAAGATGATACCTGTAAGAGATTTAATTATATCTACAAAGTGGAGATTGTGAAGGAACCTTCGATGCCCAATGCCATGGTTTGACTTTTTTTTAAAGTAGGATATCTATAGTAAAACATAATGTAATTTTTATCAAATTAACTTTTTTTTAAACTTGACCGCACATTATCATGTGTATCAACCTGCCAATTTCCAGGGAAATCAACCCCAAATTTAGAAAACACCACCGTCAAATATGGGGCCTATTATTAGGGCCATTGGACAAGAAACATAAGATTTCTTGGCAATGTTTTGAAAATTTGAGTGATGGGATGAACTTAAATTGAGGCCGTGAGATCAATATGGTTTCATTCCTTTGGTATCCCTAATCCAACAAACCAAAAACAGTCCAATTTGGCCAACGCATCTGGTGCTATCACTTGGTCAAACCTGGGCAAATCCCCTCACAATGACCTTCACACACACGTGTGAAGATCTTAGAATGAAAACGACAGAATTACCTTCATCAAAAGTTGACCCCTTTGCTTGCGTGATGAGACAACTTTGCTGTAACTTGAAATTATCCTAGCGGTCCAGGACACGGGCCATTCTATGGCACCTATTTCATAAAATTGAAGCACATCTGAAAAAATATATTACATTTTAATAGGCCACATGAAACCCATTTTTGGCCTGGTGGATGTTTGAAAATTAATGGTTGCAGTGTGTGGTCTTTTCAGGGTTTGTTGTAGGCTAGCATTGTTGTGCCATGAACCCCACCTCCAACTTTAGCAGTGATAATGGTCAATGGCTCATATGTCAGCCATACATTCGAAGAGCTTGAATGAGTGGCTTATATTTTGCGACGTATTGATTGGTCTGGAAGGCGTAAATTCAATGATATGAATTCAAAGAGATGGGCATGGTCATGCGGGCGGTGGGGAGGACATTGGGAGGCCCTTGACCAGTAATATATCCGATACAGTCGCGCCAGTCATATACATTGGTAGGATAGGCATGTATAGGGGAAAAACTATAAGTTGTGTTTGCTTCAACAAAGGTCTTCATTCATTTTCTTTTTGCGACACTCACAATATCCAAAAACAAATTTACTTGTAGTGGTATTTTCCTCATAGTCGCTTTTATGCCAAATTGTGTTTTTAAGTCGCAAAATAAATGCTTGTAACAACGTTTTTTTTCATTTTAAAAAATCGTTGGCGGGTCCACTTGTGAACTCTACATAACATCCATGTGACAAAAAAACTAGATATTGATTCGAAATTCCTAAACCCTAAACCCTAAACTGTTTGGGTAGTTTGGGCAGTTTCAACATAAAATGACAACTATGACGTGCTTGACAAAAATGATACTAGTTCTTTCGGGGGTAGTTTGGGCAGCTTAAAAAATGATGACCATGGTGTGGCACTATGGCAACCTATTCCTGCTCTAAACTAAACTAAACTAGTCTATGACCTTTAGTTGTCACTAGAATATCATAATCAGTGGCATGACCGCGAATAGCACGGGTATATATATATAGTGAGGTGCAAAATGAAAGTAACCAATCCAATTATCAAGTGGGCATTCAAATAACCGAGCAAAAACCCTTTTAAAGAACTGCCCAATACTCGATGAAAATCGCCAGTTATGTAAGGTTTTTGCAAGTAATCAGAACCACATTATATATCTAGCCGTATAAAATTTAATAACCATCCAATAGTAGTATAGGCTAGAGTGTAGAACCTAAAAGCCATAAGCACATGTAGCTAAACAAGTGCAATATAGTATGACCATGCAAACTACAAATGTTTGGGATACATTAAAATAGTAAGTGGAGTAGAGTTTGAATCTTGGTATTTGTATATTAACATAATTAAAACAAGTAATTTACTCAAAAATATAAAAAGAATTTTGGTTCTTAGTGCGAAAAATGTTCTCCATCTCATTTTCTCAATGCAGTATTGTGCACTCACAATGTTGTTTTTCTTTTCCTCTCTCTCTCCTCATCCCCCAAGTTCTTACTAATTTAGTGGCGTAAGTGGAGTACTTCAAAGACTTTATCGACGTTCTTCTTTTCATTGCACAAGCTTATTTTTAGCGTATGGGTGCACTCCATATCCAAGAATATTCTTAGTAGTAGATCAAGGAGCTTGACAAAGGTTATTGACCTGGTGGAGTATTCAAAATGTGCTCTTCCTCTTCTAAGTAGAGAGGCTTATTTTTAGTGCGTAGCTGGACTCGAATACTCTCCTTACGCAACAAATTAATGAGCTTCATTATGGAGCTAAAAGTTATGGGGTTGTATGTTGCAAGGTTATTGATTTTAACATGGTTGCACAAATGGACGTGATGTGGTGTTGGCACTTCCGCGTCACATCCAAAACAGACGTTATTTCATGATTTTTTTAAAATTTATGTTTGACTTTTATTGGCTATCTTGTATGGAGAGACTTTGCGGAGACGTGCAAGTCGATGTTGAAAATGTGGTCAAAGTACCTTGCACCGTGTCAAGGTGCTGATTGGTGTGTTGTGCTGAGTCATGCTCTCTAGTCTTAGCTTCCTCTTATGTTGTGCCAAAGCAAAGCAAGAGAGCGAGTTGGTGTTTGAGGCTTGTTACTAAAATTTTATCATAGATATCGAGGTGGCAGCGTAGCTGGTACATCGTTGACTGCACACAAGCATCTAACTTTTACAATAAGAATTATATTTATTTATATTATTTCTAAAAAATTAACAATTTAACTCCAACCGCCCGAAATTTGGTTGTTGTGGTTTTTACTATTTTTTAGTTACATCAGGTGAATATTCAGCATTTTATCATTAGCTATAACACCAGGTTTTTTTTTTCAAAAACTTATTATGACCGTAAATTCAGGAAGTCTCACCAATTCTAAAAAAAAAAAAACTTACATGTGACCGCAAAAATTTGCCGTAAGACCGATTTCTAAGAAGATAAACAAATAAAATATTTTTTGTTTTTCTTTTAAATGAAATTTTGCACGACTGTCAATTCTGGCAGTCGAACCAATTTTTGAGAAAAGTTAGAAACAATTTTGACTGCCAATTTTGGCATTTACACCTATTAAAAAAATACGAAATTATGTACAACTGCCAAAGTTGGCAATTGCATTAGTTATTAGAAATAAAATATATATATTTAAAAATCGAATAAATATTAAAATAAAATAATTGATTGCGTTCACCAAATCTCGTAGTCGCTCCAATTTAGAAAATTACAAATTTACATTCGACCGCCAGAATTGGCGGTCATACATATATGTTTAAAATTTTTTGCATGCCATCGCCGAAACTCAGTGGTGGTACGGATGTTTTTAAAGAAAGATACATGCAACTGCCGAAATTCAGCTCCTGCACGTTTTTAAGAAAACAAATTTACAAGCAACCGCCAAAATTCGGTGTCGCACATTCTTTAAAAAAAAATTGCACAACCGCCCAAAATAATATTTGCTTGGGCGGTCGTACGTATTATTTCAAAAAATTTGCATAGGACTGATGAATTTTGACAGTCGCACCCCAAATTCTGGCTGTCGTACATATACTTTTAAAAAATAATTATGAACAACCACCAATAGTGACGGTCGTAACTATTTTTTAAATTTTAAATTAGTTATGACTGCTAATATTTGGCATTCGCTGCTATTTTTTTAAGTTTTATTTAGCTACGACTGCAAGTATTTCCAGTCGTTGTTACTACGCCAATGTGTTTGTCAAAGCGACGTGATTGCTGATGTGACGGTTTCTTTAATATATATTTATTATTATCCTCTGAAAATGGATGTGACAAAGATCGTGTCAACGTCAATTCCTACGCGATGCGACGTGATGTGACGGACGTGGCGTATGCAAGGGATTTGTTTGGTTTGAGGTAGTTGATAGAGTATGCGTATCATGTCATATCATTTGATAACCATAACAATTCGATTGGTGGACACTTTGGTTTTCAGAGAACTAATGGTCAATCCAAAAGTATTACTTTTGGCCAAGTATGAAGAAAGATATTAACACCTTAACCCCCAATTTTTCATCCATCTGCAGCTTCCACAGATGAAGTCGGATGAAGTCGCGGCTTGAACGAAAAATGTAGCGCTTAAAATCCTGCACACGATGGTCTTCATGGCGCCCCATCGAGAGAATCTCCGCCAAGTGCAGAATTTTGGGTGGAGGGGGACGGGGTGTTTGGCCGTTGGCGTGGCAGGGCCGTGCGGCCACGCGGGGGCCGCACGTGGGATATTGCGGCGGGGGCCATGCAGGGGTGATGAGGCACGGGCTGCATGCGCACCCTCCACTCCAGAACGGTTCAAATGAGGTGGCCCTGGCAAATATTGGGAAGCCTCGACGTGGCCTGGAAAACGTCGTCGGATTAAGGCAAAAATCCGGCGAGCAATTGCTTGACATGGAGGAGGCCGGAAATTTCACAAAAAATCAAACATCCCAAATGGAATTTTGGGAATTTTTGGGAATTTCTTGGGCAAGCTTGTGTAGTTCTTGGCCTATGAGGGACTGACTGTTGGAATTCCCAATTGGATCAAATTTTGGGGTCCCAATGGGACCTCTACCATTTCCTTTGCAAATTTTCTTTTTTGACCCCCATTTTAGTCACACACAAAGCACCCCCCCCTAAAGTTTGGCAGATTTGGGTGAAATTTGGTGTGAGGGTTTCGGATGCAGCACTTCACTAGAATATAGCACTTTTTCTCCCAAAAAATTTTGGAACATGGATTTTTTGCTTGGTCAAACATGAAGTTTTCCTTTGTTTTTTCCATTTTCCAAAAAATATACCATTTTCAATTGTTATAATCTCCCAAACTATACGGTGGAGTCTCCCCAAATTTGGCCAAAGTTGTGCATCTGGTAGGTATGAGTGAGTTTGTACGGTTCATATACGTGGATGAACGTTGGTAAGCAGGTACACACTAACATGTGAGGGTGGGTCCCGGATTTGTCCAAAAATAGAAAAGCTGCTCTCATCGCTTAGGGGTTAAGGAAGCCGCTCATTGTTTAATAATAGGGTCATGAATGCATGGGCAGGCCCCGCCAGTATGACCCTTGGGGTGTGCTCATAAGCCCATTGCCCGGCCATTCACCGGGTCGGCGAGATTCTGAAATTTTTCTAAGTCCTTGTTAATCTACAGTGGCGGACCTTCTAGCAGACTGGGCAGACCTCCAACAGACCGACTCCAACCTTCTAGCAGACCCTCCAGACCGACGAGCGGACTGGCAGCTCTCCAGCAGACCAGCAGACCCTTCCACAAAATATATATTTAATAACACACATTACTGCCACGGTACAACAAAACAAGATTTGATCACCACACCTCGTGTTTATCATTCATTGCTCTTAACCACAACACTACTCGCCACTTTCTACAAACCTAAGCAATAATTAATGCTTTATGTGCATATTGTAGGCCCCAGCACACCAGCTTGCCGGGTAGACCCAACAAGCAGACTTGCGGGGATTGGCCGGGTCCGGTAGGGGCGCTCCCACCCTCCGCCACACGCGGGCCCCGCCGCAGCCACATGTGCGGGCATTCATGACCCTATTATTGTTAAATGAGAAGCGTTAAGGAATATGTGGAGAAGTGTTTGTCTTGCCACTCATATGTGATATTGATTCTAAATTCATAAATCACTTTTAGATTGACGTTCAAGAACTCACGAACTAAGTTGAGATTGAACACAACCTTTCATCCTCAAACAAATGCCCAAAGAGAGAGAACCAATCCTATGATTGGGGATATGTTGGACTCCTATGTTGGTGAGAGATAATCTTCTTAGGAGCAATATATGTACATGGTGAAATTTGCTTACAATAAGCATTTCCATAGTGCCATTTGGATGAGTCCTTTTTAGGCACTCTATGGTCGTGTCTGATTGGGTCCTACTTATTTGATTTCACCTCCATCCAAGGTACAGGTCTCATTTAACAATAATAGGGTCATGAATGCCCACACATGTGGCTGCGGCGGGCCCGCGTGTGGCCCCACCAATATGCTTGTTGGGTGTGCCTGGCAAGCTGGACTACTGGCCCACAATACATACATAACACATTAGTTATTGCTAGAATTTGTAGAAAGTGGTGAGTAGTGTGGTGGTTAAGAACAATGAATGATACACATGAGGTGTAGTGTACAAATCTCATTATGTAACGTGTGTTTTAGATATATATTTTGTCGAAGGGTCGGTCGGTCTGCTGGAGGGTCCAAGCTGGTCTGTTGGAGGGGGGTCTACTTGGAGGGTCTGCCCAGTCCGCTAGAAGGTCCGCCACGGTAGATTAACAAGGACTTAGAAAAATTTATCGTCCAAGCTGGTCTGTTGGAGGGGGGTCTACTTGGAGGGTCTGCCCAGTCCGCTAGAAGGTCCGCCACGGTAGATTAACAAGGACTTAGAAAAATTTATCGCTGACCCAGTGAATGGGCGGTGGGCTTATGAGCTCAGCCCAAGGGTCGGCGGGGCCCGCCCGTGCATTCATGACCCTATTATTAAACAATGAGAGGCATTACTGATAGGCACAAATTATATATAATATTTTGAGGACATTCTTGTAATAAGAGGTGAAGTCCTCCTCTTCCACTTCCCCGGAGTTTGACAAAACTGATATCAACTAGAAGATGTCAGGCCTCCACGAAAACAAGGCTCTCCTATCTTAGATAGATCTGATGCTTCATTAACGCATTCATTAGCTTCTCAAGATCCCCAGGACTCTATTTCAGAGTTCATTAGTTCTCTGGTCTTTTCAGACTAAGGTTAAGATATTAGTATGGTACTCATGAACCTTGGCTTTGCTCTAGGCTGAATTATGCGGTTAGGCCTTATGGCGGCCTTGTGCCAATCAGGGTTTTAATTTTTTCCCTCAATAATTCGTAATAAAACTTCTCCAGGGCCACTGTCCCCTGTAATAAAAAAAGAAAAAAAAAAGAGAGGTGTACATATATTTTGGATTAACATGACTTTATGTATGATCCCTTCATGGATGATTATTATCCAGATTGTAACATCCAACCGTATGCCAGCCATATATCGCAAATCTGATTCCAACATTATATGCAATTGACAATAAACATCTTACCCAGGAGGTACTAATTGAACAATGTCTAGGTGACCGGCAAAGCAATGTAAACTCCATAAACTCAATTACTCAATAAACTCAACTCCGTACTTACCTAGCTTATTAGGCACTTCCACGCCTAATAATTAATAAAAAATGGAATATTATTAGGCAGATTCGTTTTTATTATTTAGGCACCTCACCTAGGTAATTTCCAAACATTAGGCATGTATTATAGTCGACCCTATTGTTGAGGTAATTTTCTTTTAAGAAATACATATTGGTTTCAAAAATAGAATTCGAGCAATTAGGCACTTCTCAGGAAAATTTTCCAAGTTTTAGGCACATTTTCTAGAAATGGTTCTAAATTTAATTAGGCACTTGATTTTGAATTAATTATTGCCTAATAAGCTAGGTAAGTACAGTATGCCCCATAGCCTTCATGTCTCAACAGGCTACACCAGGCCTACCTCACACCGCTACCTATAGCTAGTTGAATATGAGAACGGTGTGTATTAGGTAGGTGCGGCTAGTTAATCTAACATCAGGGTAGCCTCAAGACTCAACATGCGCTCTTTGAAAAACTCAAATATTTGGTGTCACACTCTACTAACTACTAACGCGCTCTTGACTTTTCCAAATCACAAAATTTATATTAAATTTATAAATTAATATAATTACTAACATGCGACCGGAGTCCGGATATAGCCGGTCATGTTAGGTCGTCGGGAAACTGGAGACAACGTGCAGCACAGGGAACACCGACTCGCAGCGCTCCCGCGTTCTCACGGTCGGGATGCAGGCTCTGTGGCCGTCTCCCTCAGCGTTCCAGGTCTTTCGAAGACTTTGGTGCTGCAGTGTGGAAAATTACAAGGCCATCCTTTGAATCATGTAGTGGGGCTCCACCGAAGTCTCCGTGATCTATCAATCCAAGTTGTTCAGGTCATATATATATACCAGTTGCTCCATGTCATCTTCCAGCTCCGCGGCTAGGATCAGCAGCTTGGTGGACAGCCAGTTGACATACCATTGTTTGAGATGTTGCTCTGCAATGTGATCGGATCACTTAAACTCTGCAGTCACGGAGCAAGTGTCTTCAATATGTAGTTTTCTGTTATGCCGGCTCGTGAATTGTTGCCTGTTGCGAGCAATTTTACTCGTAACTGCTTGGTGGCTGCAACTTCCACATCATGCAGGATATTTCAGAAGAAAGTGCAGATCTCAATTGTGAAGTGTTGATGAAATTGGGTCGTGCTAGACGATGTTACGAAATGACTTTCCGCACAATAAGAGAATAATTACAGTTTGCTTGCATTTTTTTCTCTCAAGCATCGGGCATGGTTAGCAAGTATGAGTGTCTTACGTTCCAGCGATTCAATAAGTATGGCCCCATGGATAATGGTGGGTCATGGCTGGCAGTCAATGCAGGAGCTGCGGAGTCCTAGCGTATGTATCAGTGCTGTATGATTGGGCGAAAGAGTGCTTACCTTGCCTCTCTAATTGATGAGAAATCTCCAGCCATAGAGCCTTGAGGAAATCTGCGTAGTAATATATAACAAACATTAATGAATCCCTTAGGCGGTACTAGTACCTACGCATATGGGTTTTTGAGCTGGATGATGCAAATTAAGACTCTTTTCTTCTCCCCGTCGCGCAGTCGGCACACAGGAACGAGTTGGTGGGAAATCTCTCCAGGCTTAGAACTTAGTTCTTCAAATCACATGAAATGTGAGAGTTTCGCAATCTGGTGCCAGGGATTGTAGGACGCGGCTCTATGATTGTATCTTGATGGAAATGGTTGCACCTCCATAGTCGTAGGCACCTGATCGATGAGCATAGCGCATATTCGGAGTCCTAGCAACCTTCCCTCAGGGAAACATTGAGGAAACATTCTCACATAACAGAATGGTCAACGATATGCTCCGAGATATTCTAGAATATATTATCCGCATGCTACATTAAGACAATGTGACACGAAGATTCTTAGGATACTTGTTTGGAATACAATCCTACTCCCCACCCTGCAGAGAGTCTATTATATACGTGTAATAGTGTATACTTGTCTAGGGAATCTCAAAACCCAAAACCCACTACTATACAAGTGATGTGCTCTGCATGCCTTGGCAAGATAAAACTAAGCTCTAAGCTCTAGAGCCTAGAGCTATGCTTTTGTCATGGGCTTGATGACAGACAAGAAAGTACCCTAGGGATTTGCCGACCTACTCGACCGACTAGTCGGCCTTTATGCCTGAAATGCAATACATGCGGACTTTAACTCGAACGACGGCATCAACCATAGCTCTCTTACACCTATGATTGTCAAGATTGAAGATTGGGCTGTGTTCAGGGTTTACGGTTTTAGGCCTTACTCGGGTTGTGTCACAAAAGAAGACCGCCCCAAGATGTCATGTTTTAGTGCAAAATGCCTAGAAAAACAGTCTTCTGTATCGATAAGGAAATCTGTTTCGACTAGAAACCTGAAATACCCCTGCAATCATAACATCGAGAAAAGAAGACTCTATTGTGACAACGCAGATTAGCGTACTGCAGCTTATCGTTAGCTAATTGATAATCAGCACGTAACTAGCTGATGCTGTAAGTGAGATTAAGCACTGGACTGTAATGGATTGCATCCATATGTTCCAATGTCATGGAGCCCCCCGGCCTATCCTATCACTCCAGTATTGAATCATTTAATATCACTTTAGCAAAAATCATTGCATGGCGACGAGACTGGAAGGAGAGGAGTAACGGACATGGCGTCTTTTTGCAGCTTAGCGATACTTCCTTCCTCATCAAGGCTCTCACCCTGCCACTGCCTACCCCTTGCATCTACTCACGCAGCTACAAGCTTGTCTGCAAAGACGTCCCTGCAAACACTCCCAGGTTTGTTTGTTGGGCACGCATTGATTACATAGACTTGGACGGCCGTGAAAGTTTCAGGTTGACTTGGGAATTCAAACATGGCCAACTGTTTGTGCTCACTTCCTTCCGTCGGAGCTTTGAGTGCAAAAACATTTAGAACTATGTAGAGGTGTGGAGTGTCTGGAGGTTGCAACTTGAGCCATGATGCATGTGAAGGTAATGTTGAGCAGATGCGGACAGCGAGGAGCAGGGGCGACTGCCCAAAACCATCGGTCGCCGAGTTGTCCTGTGGAGCGGATCGGTGGCAGCATTTGCATCCACTTTTGGTAGTGGGAATGTTGCACTGGCTGATGTAAAAATTGCGCTGTCCAATATTCAGGCTGCACCTGTCCCATGCCCTGGTAAGCTTGAAGCACATTTGTGGAAAAAATACAATGTGTGAAGTCTTTGGTGAAGAATCCTGCGCTTGAAACTGAAATTCCTTGCGTTGGAATTGTTCATCACTCGATCAGAGAATTTCGGGGAGGTATTCTATGAGATACTTGGTGAAATGCCATATTTCACAAATTTCACATAGGGCAGTAAATATTTGTTCTTGATAGCCTGCGCATTTGCATGTGAATCTGTGAAGTGCTGGTGTGGTTACACTCTACACTTAACTGAGGGCATTGCCAATTGAAGATTTTAATCAAATTTCTGAGCAAACTCCAATCCATACCAGCGGTTTTAGACAGCCTGAGATCATCAGATGCGACTCCATATACCAATCTCACAGGAGAAGTGTGGAAATCCTGGGGTTTTAATATTATCTCCAGGGGTTCTGCCCATGATGATTGGACCATGTTTTGCTGTGCAGCCACATGATCACCTGGGGTGCTGTGACCCTATGTGTGAGCACTTATGTACTCATTCAACAGTGAGTTCAGAAGAGAAAGGGCAAGAAGGACGATTGAGCATAACCCAATCTCTGATTGCATGTTCCCTTTCTAGCGTGGTTGCTGCAAAGGGGGTAGTTGACTGCAGGCTCATCCTACTCAACTAGTTTTTGGGTTTATTCCTAACAGGTTTTGCTGTGACCAAACTAATTCATGTCCATGTGTAGTTGCACCCTTTCTCAACTTAGTAGGTTATGGTGCGTCTGGATGCAGAGGGACAGACAACAGTAACTGGGGGCACTTCATTTGGTGCCAGGTGTTTTCGGATTACTGGGGATGCCACCAACCCTGCGAAGCAACCGGTCTACAATGCGGTGTGTAGCTTGTCCTGCTCTTCCCCATGCAAGTCATGTGGATCATGCTAGACTCTGTCTCACTTAGTTGCCACTCTTGGCGACTCTCACTTTCTCTTCCCAAGGCTCTTCCATCCCCCTCTCTCTCCCCATTTGTCTTGTCCTCATTCATGCACTCCCCCACATTCACTTTTGACAAGGTTCCCATTCCTCTTTGGAGTGATGGTCATCTCGTCAATTTGATGTTGGCTAACCCCTTCTCTAAGTCCATGGGAGCAATTCCAATGCTCAATTTACATGATGAAGTCTTATTTTTCACAACATGATGAAACCCAAAGGATTGGGTTGTAGTCCTAGAAATAGATATATATGTACATCCAGGTAGACCCTTTTGTTCCCCACACTCAGTCATGGGTATCTATCTGTTCATGGAGAGGGGTTGGTATGTTGCAGGATATATTTGGCAGGGTCTACGATGCTCATGGGGAACCTGCTTTGGACACTGTGAGTTGCCAACTGTTTTTGGGATAATAAGGAGATGGACGCATAGGGAAGGTAGGATGCGCACAATCCTTGGTTCGGTGCTCTGGGTTTGTTGTTTTTTACGAGCCTCATCCTCAAAGCTTCGTACAGATAGCCAGTGGTCAGGCACTGTGGCCAAAAAGTAGATGGTGGCCATGGCTGCAGACATTGCTTACCGACTTGGGATGTAGGGCATCCAAGTCTTCAAGGGTCAAGCTGGCTCTGGCTGGCATCATTCAGCTTTCTGATAGACACAATTTTTATGTAAAAGTTTTCTGGTGATGGGGTTGGGGAGCACAGGTTGAAAACCTTCGAATTGACACTCTTGCTGAAGTTCCACCCGGCATAAGCAAGGTCAGAGGTTGCCCCTATACTTGGATGCAGGAAAATGCCCCCCTTCTCTGTTCGGTCTCTCTATACCACACCGGCCACTAGATTATCTTTCAAACTAGGGATGCCCACCTGTGTATATGGCCTGTGCTGGGGAGAAAGAGAACCACTACATTGCATCTGTGGGCATGATGGTGAGGACATGTATTCCGTCTAATAGGGGCTTCAGCCACATGGAGACTTTTGAGAGATGTCTCTTTATTCAGTTTGAGAGCCTTGAGACAATGCCAAATTCTCTGGCTCTTTCTGGGTCAGGTTTCTGTGCGTGTGTGGATCAAAGGAGCAAGTGAGATATTTGCAAT
The DNA here is from genome assembly GCA_030704615.1 of Takakia lepidozioides. NCBI lineage: Eukaryota > Viridiplantae > Streptophyta > Takakiopsida > Takakiales > Takakiaceae > Takakia > Takakia lepidozioides. The sequence continues at coordinate 53,272,451 of CM060732.1, forward strand.
AATCTGGAAACAGCATTCATACTAGTGGATTCCTATACTGGAATGAGCCTTCTGCGATGGTAGTGGCCCCCCATTCTGTCATGTCCTATGCTGAACCAGACACAGGGTCTTTGGCTACAATACTATGCAAGCAAAGTCTGATGAGTACGTAGTTTTCATCTTCCCACTGAGTGTTAATCAGACAGAGTAATGATTGCAACGCATTACTGGTGAGGATTGTCAGTCAACTGGAAGGAGTATTATTCCACAGCATCCTTGGCTCCAAGGCTACAGTTGTAATGGCAAAATATCACACTTATGAGTGCATTTGTCTGTGTCTCTCAGTCCTGGAATGGACATTCTGAGTATGATGTAGCTAGGTGTTGGTGGCAGTCGGCCAGTGCGAAAGCACTCCATGCCGAGTATTGTACCCTGTGGGAAATGGTCAATGCATACATTTCTCATTGCTTTCAGTCCAGAAGAATTTCTGCAGTGCAGCATCGTTCACAGTTTCAGTTTAGAATGTGTTATGTCATAAAAATCACTCGAGTTCCATTGCCTTGATGGACTGTAGGTCAGCTTCCAAATCACAGTGAATGAAGGCCAAGCAAAGCTGGGCCCGCTGCAGCTCAAGAATTTCAAGGCAACAGGTTACCTGGGCAAGGTCAACAACCGACAGGTCTGATTGAAATCCTTCCTGCTGTGCCTTCCTAGTGGGCAGCAACATTGTTGATCCCAGTTCCTTGCTGAATTGGTGTCATTCGTCCCGTTCAACCGCTTCATGGACATCAGAACTCCGTACACAAAACCTTCTCATGACCAAGATGATAAGAGGAAGACATGCAGAAATGTTGTTGAGAAAAGTGAGACTCCCGGAACACTTGTTATGAAATGTTTCAGGAAACTTTGAATTCTAGCTGCCACATACAGCTCACAAATAACTTGCTGATTCCATTCATTCCTGCAGTTCATCAACCCATATCCCTATCAGACTAGCCATGTCTGATAAAGCCTGACGGGCATTGTGGACTGGTTTTGTTTCGTTTTGCAGGGGACGGGGCGTTTGGATGACATGGATTTTAGTGAGATTGATGAAGACTATGTTCCCTAGCTCCATGTTTTTGTTGCCTACCCTTGTGGGTTCTTTTTGCAGCAATGTATAACCACGTTATTTGTGCTTGGCATGAGATCCTGACCAAATCTGCAAAGACTTGCAGTGTCACTATGCCATCCAAGAGACTTTAGAAAGCACTCTCGTTGTTACAGTATGCAGGATTTTAGCCCCAAACCCACAGGAGTGACACAATGGGCACTATCCAACTGAGCTACCGGCTGCTTGTAGGGCCGTTTATTTGTACCAAGGAAAACAGCATATGACGAATGGCACGTGGCGGTTGCCAATCACCCAGTGAGCCTTCTCGCACCTTTCGTCGCCCACGCGGTCCTCTTTCGCTATGGAGATTCCGCACATATCCCAGCTGCGAAGCTGTTGGACGTCGTATATCTCCACACCTCTGGTCCTTCTTGCACGAACCCCATTCTAAGACAATGCCGGAAGAGTTGGGTTTTTATTTGCTCGAGTTCACGAAACTTGCTCGAGTCGCATTGGATGGATGACGCAGAGTGGAATCCCTAGATGCGGTGGTAGCTGGGATGTTTCCCTGATTTCGGTGGAGGTTTGGTATTAGTACAAGGTCTGTAAGGCTCTGTGGGGAGGAGATACAATCGCAGGAATCAAAGCGTCTTCCTCAAGCGCAACCCACAGAAGAAGTGCAGAGGTTTGCTACTACTAGGTCTTTGGTAGACACGCCTAAGATCTGCAATTCTTTGGAGAAGAGGATGTCGGGCATGCTGGTGGATTGCACTAATTGCCGCACACCGCTGCAATGCCCTCCAGGCGCCAGGGCTATTAGATGCGCTCTCTGTCAAGCAATCACACATATTAGTGAATCTCGGTCTGCGTTTCCTGCGCCTGGACATCAACATCGCCTGCCCTCACCGCCAAATCCCTCACAGTACACTCCAGAACCTCCAAATTACCATGGATCCAAGAAGGCTGTGATCTGTGGCATCAATTACAGATACTCGAGGTACCAGCTCAAAGGATGCATCAATGACGCCAACTGCATGAAATATTTGCTTACTTCCAGATACCATTTTCCTGAGGCTTCTATCCTAACGCTGACGGGTATGTCTACGTTTTCCTCATCTATATGCACTGTCCATATGGATGGTGTCAATGGCATCAAGGCCAGTGAAAGCAACGTCTAATAAGAAAAATGTCTTTTTCATTCTTCCAGCATCAATTCAGGCCCCATTTTCTTTTCTTTTGTTCGTTTATTCTTCATCATTGTCCTCTAAGCTCTTTAAGCTCTCTGTGTATAATTTCGTCTTGCTGTCTCCCACTTTGCTGTGGTGGACACGGCCCGGTTCATTTGTACACGACATCTGAAACCTGTGGTATTCAGTTAACATGAGTTGGGAATCAGTTATCAGAGTCAGGTTTACATGGGGACCAAACAATATTGAAACATCTAGCAATCTATCCAGGTCAAGATCTTCCAGATATACAACGAGGAACCCATAATATCTGGGGTGGTTCTTGGCAAAGTGAAGTACAACTGTTGGAGCCTATCACCAGAAGACCATGTCCTTTGAACCATATAAACTGTTTTATGCCCTTCAACCATGTGTTGAAGAACTCCTCAACTTTCTTCTCTACATCAGGTGCCTCAAAGTGGTGACAAGCTATACGGATCCTATGTATTTTTTGTCTGTGGGGGCCCTCTTTATCCTGAAACATTGAGGCTTGACTGGGACTGTAAAATGTCCCCATATTCTTTTGTGTACTTTCTGGGTTCAGATGTGTGATGGGCCATATCCTGATAGATGTTATATTTCCTTTTATTGAGTGCAGAGGACCAGAAAAACCCGCTGATGCAACCAACAAGATACAACATACACATGGCTATGGTGTGGTTGGTGCAGGGCTGCAAGGCCGGAGACTCTCTGCTGCTCCATTACTCGGGCCATGGCTCCCAGCAACGTGACTTTAGTGGCGAAGAAGTTGATGGATTAAATGAGACAATCTGCCCAATTGACTTTGAGACCCAAGGCATGATCGATGATAATGAAATTAATGCCACAATTGTTAGACCTCTGCCACGGGGGGTGCGCCTCAATGCAATCATCGATGCCTGCCACAGTGGCACTGTCCTGGATTTGCCTTATGTTTGTCGTTTCAACAGGTTCGGACTAAGTGCAATTCAAATGCCCAAGCAGGCTCTCTTTGCATCATTTAAATGGTTATTATGCCTAAATGCGTATTTCTCGGGGAAAGGTCCCTGCACTTTTTGGAATGCAATCAATTTACAGATCAGTTTGTGTAGTCTTGTGTATGCAATTATTGTTGCTCCATATCATGTACTTGGTGCAGGAATGACCTGTGAGGTGCAGGTCATAACAGAGGGAAGAGTTAGGGCTAAACCCTAAACCCTGACACCTTTCCACAAAATGGCCCTGTAAATGAGCAGGTCACTGGGCAAATGGAATAAACGTACGTGATGGTATGTGGTTTCAGTTATGGCCAATTTCAGTGGGAAGACCAACGGCCTCGGAACGGGGCATGGAAGGGAACCAATGGAGGAGAAGCCTATTCCTTCAGTGGATGTGATGATAATGAAACCTCAGCAGACACCTCGGTATCTTTCCTTCTCTGATGATGTATTCACTTGATGTATGCTGAAGAAGTCATTGGTTTGTTCTACTCTGTCCCATGGGCCTGCCCCCTGTAGACATTCTAATTGTGTTTTCTTTCTTTCTGATTCTCCCTCTGGCATAGGGTTGTTAAAGAATATTGACAGGTTTGGTTCCATCTAATCTATGTTCAACATCTTTGTATGATATGTTCCAGCCACTTACCAGCCACTTGGCTTTCCTTACCAATATACTGGTACACGACACCAGGATAGGGCAGCACAGAGAGAGGACGAGGCATTCAATGATTCCAAAGCAAAATTTCTCTATCATCTTTTGGCACGAACTTTCCTTATCCCAAAGTGGGGGTGGCTTTTGATACATGTTCCCTGTGTGGTGATGTGTTTTGTCTTGTTGATGTAGGCTCTCTCCAAAGTCACCTCGACAGGGGCGATGACTTTTTGTTTCATCCAAGCTATTGAGCGTGGGTACGCACAAACATATGGCAGTCTTTTGACTGCCATGCGAAATGCAATTCGTGAAGTTGGTAGAGGCTCGGGGGCAGGGGGTGGAGCTGTCACCTCTCTCATCGACATGCTCTTGGTCGGGGGCAGCTTGAGTGGTGGTGGGCTAAAGCAGGTGATTCTCAACTTAAAGTTGGGTTTCATGATCTGTTTTGTCCATGTCTATATCGCAAGTGATAATCTGTGCCAGTGAAATGGAAGTAGGTGGGTTAACTCATACCAGTCTGCAAGTCCAGTTCAAGAAAATGATGCAGTGGGCATTTGCCCAACAACAACAGCAACATTCGTTTTTAAATTGACGCACCTTCCACTTAAAGATGTAAGCTGAAATCCTCTGAAATTAGGCCATTTTAAGAGGTAGTCTGTTTCTTCCCCTCATCCTGCTGTAATCTGGACTTCAGATACACCTGTTGTCAAAGTCTGCCCAGTGGTCATAGCATGAGCATAGCATCCACTCAAGAGATCATTGTTTCTGTGATTTTGCAAAAGAAGTTGGTATTTTTCCTCAAAATGTTCTTGTTAAGTGTACGAAATGGCTGTATACACTTAAAAGGGGTTGCACTGCTGGCTCGGGAATGTTGCAGGAACCTCAATTGTCCTCAGCAGAGATGTTCGATATCAATGCACCCTTCCACCTGTAGGAAAGGTCCCCTTGAACATCCTTTCTGGTGATACTTTCGGACCGCCGACTATGAATTCTGGCGGTGAGATATTCTTGAAGGCATGGTTGTGTCCGTATCTACTCTTTTGATGTATGATGTGCCTCAATCTACAGGAGAGAGATGGAGGGAAAGTTCAACATTTGATCTAGAGAGCAAAAAGTAGCTTAACCAGGCCATGGTATGGTCTCCAAGGTGTCATAAAAGGGAAGAGTAGCATACGTTATGATAAAATAGTGGTGAGGAAGGATGTGCCAACTTGCAGCATTATGCAAGTCAAACTTTATTTCTGGCCACATTTCCATGTGTTTGTACGAGACCACTATGCTTTAGGGACAGGTAGTAAGTAGAGGTTAACATTTTACCAATTGTTGTGCAAGAGATGCTAAGAAGTGAACTCCAAGTTCACACTTTGTTCAGATTGGAGGGAGAAGAACAACAGATTGAGTGGATGTAACATCGCTTGCATCTTTCTTCAACCTCAGTTATTCTTACTTGGAAGTAGTCCACAGTACTATGGGACAAAATGGTATGCAAATAGTCGATTGGTCACATGTCAAATGCAAGCAGAAAAGCCTGTGGTATGACAGTCTTGAGCAACAATCCCTAGTGACGAACTTTGAGAGACTCAAGAAATTGTGTGTCTCCAGTATCTTTGATATTCTAGTAAATACAGTAGAGGTAATGACATCCCTTAGTGTCAACACGAATTGGGTCTGTAATAATAGATGTTCTTGCACTTAGTGGAAAATCCTCAAGTCCAGCAGATTCAGTACTGAAGTTGCAGTAGATGGTTCTGTGAGTTGTGCGACTTAATTGCCATCGTTGTTTGGAGTTCCGGATGTTGGAATGCCTTCAGCTGCCCTTTCAAGCGAAAACTTAGGCTTCAAATTTGTTGTGGACGAAATTTGTTGTACCGATGTTATGTTCCTGATGTTTGCTACTGCGTATCCCCTCTTGGGTTGGTCCAAGGATTTTTGTCGGGTGCAGACCGTCTCCATGGCAACGAGTGTTGGAATCACATCTGCAGGGAGGCTGTGCGCTGTTTGCTCTTGGGAAATTGAAGGCATTGGGCGGTTCTGATCACTGCCAGGAACTTGAAAGTTCATACCTTCAATGGGCTGTGTTACGGCTACCAGTGCCATAAAGACTAGTCCTATCAATGAGATGATGTGGATCATTGTCGTAGAGATCGAGAAAAATCAATCGAGAGAAAGAAAATTTGGTTTCGGATTGCGGGCTGGTAGACAGCTCGGAAGTGGGTTTCCAGGACTTGGAAACAGGTAACCGGGTTTAGAAGAGTAATTTAGTTCTAGACTGATGCAAAGGTTGAGCGATTGTATGAGGAGGATGAGATAGAGACACACAAGGCAGCATAAGTACTGAACTGTTGTGGTGAAAATGCGTACACCACCAATGCAGCTAACACCAGACTGAGCGACCGCGATTTGAGACACTCGTCATCGCCGCTCAACAATAACAGCTCGTACGTAGGTAGCGGGACCTTTCACTCTCTCTCAAATGGTTTCTTTGAGCATCAAGAGCAACCGCTAGATCTATTTGAGCAACCTCGAGGATATTTGGGTGAGTCAGCTTAAGCTATGGATAACTATCAGCCCACGGTTACAAGCCAATAGCTCAGGATTGATGGTTTCATCAAATCTCGGCAGATATCATCAAGGATAACAGATACTAGTTACAACAAGTTACTAGTTACCACAAGTCACACTTCTCTGAAATGCGATACCACTCGACTCCCGCCATGGTGATATAACAGAGTCGGACCAGAGAGAATGCATGCAAATTCCACCGGGACGTCGGGTCGGAAGTCCATCTAATGGTTGTCCAGGCAAGGATGTTCACAGCACAGGACTCCTATCCGAGAGTTGGCAATCCAAGGACTGCTCTAGCTTTTCAAATTACTACCACGGTTCAGATGCAAGATTCCAGAGGAAGCATCCCTGTAAATCGTCACCGAAAAGAGCTCCGTGGTGAAACTACTACAAAGCTAGAGAATCATAGAAATCGGGAATCGCAATGGATATTTGGTGGCCAAACCAACATCAAGAGCCTACATGCGTTTCCTACCCAATACGGACAAACTTTAGAAGAAAAATGGCCTCGACCAGTCGATTTGAAGAGTCCAGGGATAGAAAGCCTTGTCGGTTTTGATAGGGGTGCTCGAAAGTCTATAGATTGTCTTCCCTAGAATTCTGATGTAGCTGTTGAACCGTGGCCAAGTCTGGACAATGGAGATGCGAAGATACAACATACCGTAGCCTGTAAGTTACTGAACAGAACACAAATTTGGGCGAGGTCCAGGAGCAGTGCCTTGGTCGCCCTCTAATCATTGGATCCCAAGTGCTAGATTCATTAATCGTCAGATCACTACAGCACCGGCCCCCGATCGCTTGCGCATGTGCTGTCTCAAACGTGCTGTCCTAAATGCCAGAGGAAATTGTTGTAATCTAAGATGCTGGATCATCGGGGAAATTTTATCATCCCTGGCTATTTGGCCTCTTTATTTTGAAAAAAAATCCTATGGCAGTGTAACAGTGAGTCAGGGATTCTAGGTGTATTTCAACTTCTCCCCGGTTTAGAATTCGATTGTAGCCATTCTCAGGCGGATGTCCAACTGTGCTAAAGTGGAGCTTTGACTTCTCCACAACCCACAACGGTCACTTACTGTAACGTAATTACAGCCCTCTTCAAGAGATGATTTCGAAACATAAAGTCTTGGATCACCATGTCAGTCTCAACGGCCCTATATATATAAGTTTGGGTAGTTCAGTCTTCAGTCCATATTTTTAAGAACAAGAGTGACTTGTCAGATGCGCTTTCCTATCCCATCTATGATCTCAGCTTTCGCATGCTAGGTAGGTAGTGCAGAAAGTTGTGAGATTTGAGTTTCATCTCGGAAGAGAAATTAAGCCGGGATGGTACCTGTACAGTGTACAGTGCCAAATGGACCCACCAGTGTATACGTGTATACTATCCTGGTGAAAAGCATCTCACGTGACTGGCAACATCTCTATCACTCGCACTGAGGCGTCACAGTTTGTTTGAATTCACAGTTTTTCTCAAAGTAGTTTTTGGTTTTGGGCTCTGGAACAGCTTGACTTCAAAATAAACTCTTGACAGTCCTGCTATTTGAAGTGGTGAAATTACTTAAGTGCTGCCTTCCGTCTCAACGGTCGCCTTCGATGGAGCTATCTACATAGCCCAGAGGAACGGCAGGAGGGCGGCTGCATTAAAGAACTTGTCAGCCTCCATCAACATAGCCGCCATCTTGAGCCAACACGTGCTTATACGTAATCAAAACCACCTAAACAAGCAATTTTTCCCTGGCCATGATCAAGTCCAGTCATGTCTTTTGTGTCTCACCTGCCGACGGGCATCCCACGTCAACAAGCATCATCTTTGCTTACTCTGTCTAGAAAGCATTTGTGGGTAAACGACACCGGTAGCGGATGCTCATCGAGATTATGAAAGCGGCTTTGTTTCCATTTTATTTCATAAACCCAGTGCAATTCAGAATCCCTTCTTCCTTGCTGAGCAACAGAAGTGAGGATGGAGGGACAGAGGCTTCTCATCAAGTTTCATCACTTTTCGATCCAGAAATTGGCCTCACGAAATTTACAAAGGAATTATGAGTTAAAAAATGGCACTGTTTCGCATTACTGCCCTCCCTAATGCCATCATATCGCCTGCAATGAGGACGCCGCCCGTACAACTGTCGCACAGAGAAAGAGCCACATGCCATTCGGGTTCCTTAGATCTAGATGATCTTGCCTTTCGATTTCTAGAAACCCTACCACCCTGCAAAGCCTTGGGTTCAAACTCTTCCCGCTTTCGCCAAGGGGTCGAGCTATGGAGGGAACTCTCGTTTAGGTTTCGCTACCCGCCTAGTATCCGTGTCATGCACCTCCATTTAAGCATACTTGCACCGCCTCTTGCATTGGCACATGAGGCTTTGAGGAGAGTTGCTGATCTTGGACAGGAGTAGTCATATTTGTCAATGGATTGTATCCATGTGACAAAGTTGTGCTAGGCTTTGCAATATGCACTGTCGTTGTTACTTAGAAAAATTAACCTCCCTTGTCGCTCCCTAAAAATCATCAAACATTCTTTGACAGTAGCCACCGGTTCGAGATCACATGCCACAAAATAGCCAATTGATCTTCCTCATAGGCCAGCCAGGAGCCAACATGGCTCAAGTTCTTAAATGAAAAAAAAAAACCATTGTCCCACACCTTTTTGTCCTCTTTGTACTAATAATCCCTCGGCCGGAGACACTTGGCCTCACCTCCTTAATCATGGCATACACCCCCATTATACATGGTCTTGGCATCAATAGGCAGAACCAAGCGGTCTAACAGTTGCATACACTATTCATGACCTACTCCCAGATTCTAGGGATATTTCAAGGTCGACCCGGAGCATACCACCTCACTCGTTTCTAATGTAGCTGTCAAATTTCACTTTTTTTTTTTCTTTTTTTTTTATAAACAGGGGTAACAGCCCTGACAACTTTATTTGGAATTATTTGAAGGGAAAAAATTATACCCTTTACATGCCCGAAGGCTGCCTTGAGGCCTAACACACGACAAGTTGTGAAGGAGAATCCTAGGAACAGTGGACCTGAGACAGTGGACCTTCTCTATCCAAGTAGAATTAAGGAGCAATAAGCATTGATAAGCATTGAGCGATGGTGGGGGACGCCCTCGAATAACCCTAGATTTGGGGGAGTCAGGTATAGATGCAAGGCACAGTGGCCAACTAGAAACCAGTGAGAAGCCCATCTATCTACCGGTGAAAATGAAGCTTGGACTTAACAGACTACTTGATGTGCTTCCAGTTCCGATCTGATCTTTCAAAGTCACTGTACCATTGTGACTCTATGCCCAGATATTCTACTTGACAATAAGAATACCCTAGGCATAACCCCGCGCCCTAGAAGTGTTTGCAGTTTGCACCATTCGTTCCGTAGAATTCACATATTGCCATGACAAATACCCACAATAAGCCATACAAAATAAACATGAAAAACATACCGGGTAAATTATTGCCCTACATAACCACGGGCGGCACATAGCTCCCCTCAAGCTGTCAAACAAATACACATTACAACCATCCCCTCTCTAGCAGCCCTCATCACTAGCAAACGCAAATTAACCATCCTCCAACCCAGACAGAAAATACCAGTGTTGGGCGGTTAACCAGACTGACCCGGGTTAACCGGCGGGTCAGGTTCCGGTTATTAAGAACCTAACCGGAACTGGAGCAGGGAGACGGATAGGTTCCGGTTCGCGCAGTTATGTGTATGTCCCTAATGCGGAGCCGCCAGCCCCATCAAGTCGGCCGTGCTGCTGCTGGTTGGGTATTTGTGCCTTGCCTGGGTGGTCCTGGGTTCAATCCTTGAACATGTGCCTTCAGCTGTCCATTGTCCATTGGCACCTTGATGAGCAGTAGGCTCTGTAAATTCCTTAGAAACTCTATCTTTATCTGTAGTTCATATTTTTTACTGGGCAGGGACTCCGGCCCGCCAGCCATTGCAACAGCAAATGTCTATTTTGTAGGAAAACATACTAAACATTTCTTTGACCAATAGGACATAAACTTTCCAGAGGAGGGAACCGGAACCGTCCTAATGTTTAAGAACCGGAACCGCCTTTTTTTCATCCCAAACAACCGCCCCCGAACCGGAACCGTAATTTAAACCCTACCCTAGAACCGGAAGTTCTTGGAAAAAGCAAGAACCCCCCCAACACTGGAAAATACCCACTTAAACCGAGAAATACATTTCTATAGGGCCCACCACTCCTGACCTGGGCAGTAGCCAAAAGATGAAGTGGGCTCTTCTAGTTAGGCCGGCCGGGCCAGCGACTTATCCCACTCTCAAGGGACAAATATAGGCTGCCCTTCGCGGTTCAACGCGCCTCTAAGTTGAAGATGCATCACCAAATTTGGCAAAGCTCATCAGCCATTCTTTTAGTGGCGAATAATCGCCAGATTTTGACCTCGCGCAGGTCCTGGCGATAGGGGCTAAGGGAAATGGGGTTAAGAAATTCAAGGATTTCGCCAAAAACTGATTTGGTGGGCCCATCAATCGCCAGAGGGGCCGGAAGAGAGAGGCACATGTGGCCATATTGAAGGGAGGCATTTCATAACCGAGGAGCCAGATCCCACCAACCACCTGCAGGATATCGCCCTATCCCCAGAGGGTGGGAGGACGTGGAGCCAGCCCATTTTCCTGTATAGATATACATATGTAGTAACTCTATATAGATAGAATTTGTTGTTTAAAGTATGTGTAATGTGTGTAGTTGGCTGAGAGGTAGAAGACTCTAAGGGAATTCCAAAAAGGCCTTGATGTGAAATGCATCGCAATTCACTTGATCACCCCCTAAAAGTGCGCAATTCAATTGAATTGCAAGGGCAATTCAATTGAACTAACCCTAATTTGCAATTCAATTGAATTGTCGGCACAGGATTCAATTGAATTGTCAACTCGCAATTCAATTGAATCGCTAGTTGGCAATTCAATTGAATTGTAATCTATAATTTTTAACTTATTTTTTGTATATAATATATAATATATATGTACATGTATATATTCAAATTATATTTATACACATATAAGAGTATAAGCTAAAAATACATGTTGCCCGTCTATTCTTGCTGGCCCTCTTTCTTGTGCCCTTGAGGAAATTGTGGAGTAGTGAAGCCACCCTCAGCCTCAGCGAGAAAGGGAGAGCCAGAGACGGAGACAGATCAACACCTTCATGTGATTCACTGGCAAAAGAAACATGGCTGGCTCCGAAAAAAACAGACAAAATCAAACCTGACAATTGATGAAAGGCTTCCCCCTGCATCACCATGTAGTCCCCTAACACTAGTATCTCGCCCAGGACAAAGAAAACATAAAATATGTTCATCTTGAGAATTATCAAAAATTTCGATACCCTTACAAAGGTATCATGTTGAAGTTGGGATGTGTGTTCTATATACGTTTTATATATCAAACTCTTACACGTTGATACTCTTACATTGGTATCATGTTTGGTATATGTACATAGCCATATATTGGCACCAACATCCACAAAGAGAGACAATCCCGCTTTTACAAGCGCGTCGTGACTTCCTCTCTCTCTCTCTCTCTCCCTCCCTCTCTCCTCTCCCCGAGGCTTATCTTGGGCTCAAGCCTTACCACGGGCAAAGGATTGACAGACGGACAGCAAGAATAGACGGGCAACATGTATTTTTAGCTTATACCTGTGTATGTATATATGTATAATTTAAATATATATATATATATATATATATTATATACAGAAATAAGTTAAAAATTATAGATTACAATTCAATTGAATTGCGAATTGGCAATTCAATTAGGGTTAGTTCAATTGAATTGCGCACTTTTAGGGGGTGATCAAGTGAATGGCGATGCATTTCACATCAAGGCCTTTTTGGAATTCCCTAGACTCTCCTGATATTAGTGGGACTTGGTGTTCAAATTTCCAATACCTCTGTATTTTATCGATAGTAAGGTGGTTTGGATGATAAAGTTCATAAATATGGAAAAGGTGGCTGTGTTAGGAGGGCAAAAGGGTGATTGCAGAGGAATGAAGATAAAAAGGGTGGTAGAGGTTTACAAAACAGAATGAAAATGTCACTTATTCATTTTTGGGGGATGAAAGGATACGTCGGCAAGTTGAGGACCTCTTGGACTATGTTTTAGATTCATTCGCCCAACACCCAATCCAGATCTCATATTCTCGCCACATATTTCGACCCTGTATTTTGTACCAGCGCCATACGTGCTCCTCTAAGGTTCTCAAGGACGCCACTTGTGCTACAATGTAAATACCTTAAAAGAAACGCTGAAGCTCATGACATAAACTTTCTTCACATGATATATATATATATCCCTGCTGGTACAGTACCTCAATCAACTCCTACATATTGCAAGCAACCTTCAGAAAGTCCTTGGAAATCCTTAGAAGAAGAAGTCAAACCCCGGGGGCTCTGTATAGGATTTCTCTGTAATAAGACGGCGAGCAAACAACGAAGAAGAAACCCCTTCTGCAGAGAGTGACACGGCAGGCACGCCTCTGACGCGTACATGCGTGGATCCAGCTCACACGAATGAGCGCTGAGAGAGAAGGGACGACGAAGAAGCGGCTAAGTATCTCAGATGCAGCTTTGTAACGTCCCACTCTGCCTTACCGTTTATCACTTCGTCTCTCCACTGTCCGGCCTGCATGTCGGCTTCGAGTGCTCCTGTCTGACCCTGCTGTTGCTTGGGTGGCAGAGAATCTCGTGCAAAGCGTAGTTTGTATGGGTGCCTAGTGCCTGGTGGCCGTTGTTTGTATGCCTTGGGGTGAAGTGTGGGCCGAGCCTCTGTTGGGTTGTTGAAGTAGAGGGCGTTGTTGGGCGTCGTCGATTGAGAGGCTGGCAAGTGAGGAGAAGGGTGCAATGGGGATAAGCAACAATCTAACGGGGATTCTGAACTTCGTCACTACGGTGTTGTCCTTGCCAATCATCGGAGTGGGGATATGGCTGGCGACAAAGCATAACACAGACTGTGTGCGCTTTTTGCAATGGCCTATTATCATCATAGGCATCTTCATCTTAGTGGTATCCTTGGCAGGATTTGTGGGGGCGTGCTGGCGGGTATCCTGCTTGCTCTGGTTGTACCTCTTCGTCATGTTTCTGCTCATCCTTCTACTTTTTGTCTTCACCATCTTCGCGTTTGTAGTCACGAATTCTGGCGCAGGCCAGGCTACGAGTGGAAGGGGCTACAAGGAGTATAGGCTTGGCGATTATAGTCACTGGTTGCAGAAGCGCGTAGACAATGCAGGGAACTGGCAGAAGATCAGGAGTTGCCTCAGCGACGCCAAAGTGTGCAGCAACCTAGATGCGGAGTACCCCACCGCTAATTCCTTCAATGCAGCTCATCTCACACCTCTTCAGGTTTTTTTCCTTCTCTGTTACCTGCTCTGGTTTATGTTGATGTGTCATTCTCACCGCGACATGGAATGGTGGTGGTGATACCGTTGAGAATTCGTGGAACTGGGCTTGCATGGGAACACCAAAAAGAGCTATGGTTGGCCTAGTGTCCTCGAATAGTAGACGTCTTTTCTGAAAGTGTTTGCCCCTCTCGCTGGGAGAGAGTCTCTAAATTAGTCTTCCGGACTATCATCTCCTTAGCAGCGGTGAAAACTCACCTAACCACTGCCTCTAGGGCAGTCCAGAATGTCTCTTTCTTGTACTCGCATGTGTCGGTGTTGTGAAAGGTTTTGTTCATTGTAACTACAACGTTGCGAATCATAGACTTGAAGGAGCCTGTAATTTGTGGTTTGTGCAGTCGGGATGTTGCAAGCCACCCTCGTCATGCGGTTTCACTTACGTCAACGCAACCGAATGGACCAAAACTGCTGCCACTTCAACAGACTCGGATTGCAGCACTTGGAGTAACACTGGAACAAGTCTCTGCTTTGACTGCAACTCATGCAAAGCCGGTGTGCTGCAAAACTTGAAGCAAGATTGGCGCAAGGTGGCAATTGTAAACATAGTGGTGCTGGTGTTTCTCATTATTGCATACTCCGTGGGTTGTTGTGCTTTCCGCAACGCGCGAAGGGCCGGTCACTACAGCGGGTATGGCAAAGGCCCTGGTTACCCTTGATTTTTTGATGAGTACACGTTTTCGGTCATGGTGAGTGGCTGTGTCTAAAAGGCATTGTTTCTTTGCAAGCAAGCCACGCACTTGTGTGGACCGAACTGCAGAAAGATGCGCTTCCTTCTTACAAAGACTGCAGGTGGGAGCTGTAAATACTGAACGTTTGTAGCGCTTCATTGGCAATTCTGATGACCAAAGCCACATTCTCGCTTGGACTGAACATTAGTTGTATCCTACTTCGGCAAGCTTGATTTTTTTCAAACACTATGCAGCAGGTAGAACTGCAACAGGAGTGGAGGCAGTGTAAAAGTATGGAGTGACTGAATGCAGAATATTGTCCAACCATCACTTTTTCGGTATTGTTTTCACTATTTGTTTGAGCAAGGACAACAAAACATGTAGTCCCTTGCAAACTCCCCATCACATGCTTGGATTGGCTTTTATTGTGGCAGTTTGGAACCAGTTGCTTTTGGGTCTAAGGCAATGCATTGTGTGTCGGTGATTTCATCTGGAACTAGACCAAGTCATGAGATAGTTTACAAGTACCAATCTATGTAGACACACCAAAGCTGCATCAGTACAAAGACTGTCACGTCACTTGCCATTCCGATCCTTCGTCTCTGTACTGGAACTGTATACGTCCACACACTCTGTTTAATGGGTCAAGAGCCAGCTTGTGGGGCCTATCATTTTTTTAAACAGAAGATCGTTCCATCACCTTCCCACCTTAAGCATTTAAAGGAACTGCTCCAAATTCAACTTACCACGAAAGTGGAAACCTGAAATTTGAAAGTGGAAGATGGGGTCAGTGGTGGTGACCAGGGTGCAGAGATGTTTTATTCACTCTTTGGTATTGCAATGTGGGCCCTACCTTCACGAACCACCTTCAATGTTGCACGTCTGCTCTGGCACTGTTCTCCCATTCAGAGTCGTGTCTGCAGTAGGAAGTTGCACATGACAGGATACCAGAGGTCTCATGTGGGGTCGTTATTCTTAGTCATCAGCTGCTTTGCAGAGAAAGTAAAAGATTTTTTCTTCATGGTATGTTGTGTTGGAGTCCCAACATGCAGATCTGAAGCCCTAGCCTAGCGTTTGCTTGAAAATCCGAAGCTTCGTCCCTGCCGCGTGGACGGAACGGAACCATGCAAATACATCAACGTCCGTCTATCAGGGCAGCACCGGTCCTTGTCCCATCCCTAATCAGTACCGGGGTCTGTGCATGCTGAGAGAAAAGGGCAGAGAGAAGACAACCAAAAACTCCCCCCTTGGATCATCAGAAAGCCCAGCAAGAGAGGGTGAAGGGCGGGACTGGAAGAGAGATAAGATTGATTGCATCAGAGACTCTTCTGAGTGAAAGGGGGGAGAGATAAGAGAGAGAGAGTGATACGAAGTTGATATCGTTGACGGAAAGCCAAAGCGCTTATGAGACTCAGGTCTACTGGTTTTACATGCTAAATATAATATAGCAATTCACACACCACATCGCAAAGTGGGGCCGACCTTGGGGGACTGACAAACAGAACTTTGTCAAAGAGACAGGAACGGACGAGGGAGGTGATTATTTATAGCTGCCATGGAGTACCGGCACTTGGGTCGCACAGGCCTGAAGGTGAGTGCGCTTAGCTATGGTGCATGGGTGAGTTTCGGCAACCAGCTGGATGTCAAGGATGCCAAGGTTCTTCTCTCCCGATGTCGTGAGGCAGGCGTCAACTTCTTCGACAATGCCGAGGTGTATGCGAACGGGCGAGCTGAAGAGATTATGGGCTCCGCCATCAAGGAGCTCGGATGGAAACGATCTGACATTGTGGTGTCCACCAAGATTTTCTGGGGTGGACAGGGCCCCAATGACAAGGGTCTCTCCCGAAAGCACATTGTTGAAGGCTTAAAGGTGACTTATAAGATTGCATTATGTTTTCTGAGCCAGAGATAAGTAATCTGTACTGAGACCTACCCTGGAATCGGATCCGGTTGTTGTACTGCCTTTACTCAGCAAACTCGCACTCTGTCTTGAAAAAATAACTTCTAGAGGATCTTTCCACGCTGGCACAGGAAGATCTATGAACTCGGATGTCCATGCCCGTTTTCTTGCCAGCAGTTAACCAAGATCTGCCATGTGTGGATCCAAGCAGGATGTCATGCCTAATTTCTATCTTTCTCAACCTCACTTACCAAGCACAGTCTGGGAAAGATCTCTCAAAATATCTTCGTACAACTTGTTCATTTGTATTGCAGGCATCCCTCAAGCGCCTGGATATGGAGTATGTCGACCTCCTCTATTGCCACCGTCCGGATGTGTCCACCCCAATGGAGGAGACCGTGCGTGCCATGAACTGGGTTATTGACCAAGGGTGGGCATTTTACTGGGGAACAAGTGAATGGAGCGCACAGCAAATTACAGAGGCTTGGGAAGTGGCACACAAACTGGACCTTATCGGACCTGCAATGGAGCAACCGGAGTACAATCTCTTGGCCCGTGACAAGGTAACGTCTAATTCACCACAGTCTGCTCGGTAAGGAGAGGGTTGCTACAAACTATTCCTTATGTTCTGGTGTGCTTCCTCTCAAGGTAGCTGACCAGATGAGACCACCACCTTGAATAAATCTCATCCCAAGAAGTGAGATGTTGCACAACGTTGTATTTGAAATGACAGGAACACCAAGTCCTGAAGTGATGATTCTGCAAGGAGTGTGACTTTGCAATCTCATTATGCACCTTGTCTCTTGCTAGTGCTGATTTAAGAAATGGCGTGATACTCTTTGCAGGTAGAAGTGGAGTATGCGCCACTCTACAAGCGGTATGGGTTGGGCCTTACTACGTGGAGCCCATTAGCCTCTGGTGTGCTTTCTGGAAAGTATAGCAAAGGCAATGTCCCAGAAGGCAGCCGTTTTGCACTTGAAAACTACAAGGTTGGTTTTCTTCATTTCTTCGTTTCTAATTGTTTGCAAATTTAATAGCAGCTTTGGTTGGCTTGTGGTATTTTCCATCACCTGTGTCTTGAAATTGTATCAAATACAATGTGGTTATCCATTACCCATGTCTACAATACATAACCTCTGACCAAGAGAAAATCCCAGCATCTGTTTCTCTGTTTCTTCAAAATCTTTGATGAACGAGTGGAAATGGAAGAGCAAATGAAGGGCCTTTCCATGCTGGACTCTATGCTGAAGTCACTAAGTAGGGTAGCCTGCCTATCTCAGTACTGACTCCTGCTTCGTAATGCGGACCTAAATTTGACTTGGAGGAGCACCGCAAGTACCGAACCATGTTTCTGGTAGTGAAATACCAGAAGACCATGAAATCTTTTGCAAGCGTCATCTGCAGCATCAAGTTTTCACGGTCATATAGTTTTTCAAGTATTTTATCGGCACATTTGCGAAATTGTTCCAAGTGGAGAACATAAACCGATTGGAAAAACAAGAGCTGGAGAAGCACCTCATTACAAAACAACAGACATTACAGAAGACCTCAGAATATCGAATTTCAAAATTCCAAACCATTCCGTTTATTGGTTGAAGCACCTTCCCTTTTGAAGCTCTTTTACCATCTCTCCAGCCTGTGGGCTTATGGCCAGGATAGATTTTCTGAAACAATGCAGTTGGTATTCTTCACAAATGAGCCTGCATATCTTACAGTGATTTGACCCAGGTAAGAGAAAGGGAACCCATGTGTCCACATTTTTTAGTGCATTGCAAATGGTATTCTTCTAAAATTAGAGGCCCACAGCAATGCACGCAAAACCTGTCTCTGAACTAGGAGGTTTAGAGTTTCCAGTACTTGCTCTAGCCTCTCAAATTGGGTGAAAACCTTGGTATCAAAGTGAAGTATTTCTGGCAAATTTTTGGAAAGCCAAAATCAATTTACTCCCGAAGGGAGGTCCCACCTTGTTCTCCTCCCTTGCATCCAAATAGGGCGTAAGGATAACGGCAAGCGAAGTTATGAGTACATGATCTCAATATGTGGTTGTGTGCAGAGTCTGGCAAGCAGATCACTTGTGGATGATATTTTGACCAAAGTAGACGGATTGAAGCCGATTGCAGCACAGCTCGGAGTGCCCATGTCACAGTTGGCCATAGCATGGTGTGCATCCAACCCAAACATCAGCTCTGTCATAACTGGCGCAACCAACGAGCATCAGGTAAGGCTAATCTTTTGTGCACAATCAGAGCTTCAATTAATGACACAATGCACTTGTTCTGAGATTGTCTTGAATTTTGTCTCCAGTGGAATGCTAGGATGTTCTACTTAGTCATACAGAGAGGGAGACTCCTGTGAAGCAAGCATAACTTACAGTGTCACTGCACCCCGAAGTCATATAGATTATACACATCTCTTGAAGTTATTCGATTGGAAGGGCTTCTTACTGTAAGCATTGTTCTATAAGGTCTTATTAAGTGATTGCAATGTGGAGCCAATTCATTCTGCAATCAAGAACAGAGTCATTGTGTTTCAATTGATGGGTGAAAGCAAGATCATTCAATACCCCTAGTTGGATGGATACAGGTAATCGAGAACATGAAGTCGCTGGAGATTCTACCCAAGTTAACCCCTGATGTGTTGGAGAAGATTGAGGCGATCGTCAAAACCAAACCCAAACAACCAGACCAGTATAGATAAACCATACACAGAAAAATTTGAAGGAGAGATGCTCAGAAAGCAGGAGGTAAACAGGAAAGACTTATAAGGTTTATTTATGTCTGCCAAGCTCAGTAGGAATGTGCCTTTTTTGTGAGGGTGCTGCAACTGCTGGATGGTTAAAAAGTCATTCATGACACGGGAAATAAAATTTTCTGGAGCTGGAAGATGGAACTATGTATTCCCGAAAAGTATAACGTTGGCATCATCTACTGTTGTGATGAAAGTTTTTCAAAAGTTGTCTCCCCTCATTCAATATCTGTGACACGATCCCTGCATAGTTTAGAGTCTAGCCCAAGTGCATAGACATGGCTTCCTCATTTCTGTCCAGTCTCCAGCAGGTGCTAGAGAAGAGAAATTCAAAGACATCAAGATCGTTGAGGCATTCTGTTGAACTCTTGGTGAGCATCCATGATGCTCCCGCACTTAACATACATGTTAACAAGGGTGCTGAGGAGAAAAACACCTTGCCTGCTGTATCCATGAACCTTCTGATTGATTTCTGGACAGTAGAGAAAGTAAACTTAGAAGAATCAAATCAAACATGGGCCATCAGTAAGAAAACATAAAACACCCACTCCCTTGAAATAAAACCCAAAAAGGCACTGCAGAAAATAGGCTTCTAGGGTTTGCAGAGTGTATGGATGTAAAAGACGAGGTGGAGGTCAAAACCCGTATGGGGAACGGAGAGTGACAAGAGAGAGACGACAGAGCGCATTAGGGTTGGGCAATGTTCACTGCCACACCGTCGGTAAAGCGCGAGCTCTCTTGTGCCCTTCTCTTTCGTCTTATGGGCTATGGTAGCACTCCAGCTCTAGCGGCAGCTGGAGAGACACCCTGCATCCCGCTGCTGCCTGGGCTGAGCGTAAGTTACCGAAACGGCCGCCAATCATGAGTGCAAGCCGGCCAACCTCACCTGCACGCAGTGTTAGTTGATATGGCTTAGAAATTCCAGTGTCCCATCCGCAGTCTAGGTCTTGAGGGCTTTTAGGCACATCAGGTCTCGGAAGTGGCTGCGAGGAAATGGATCGAAGGCAGGGGCAGGGAGGGAGGGTGATGGACCGCATGGCTCAGGTACGGGGGGGTGGGAGTCTTAGCCCAGCGCAGCAAGGACGCTTCCGCTCACATTTGACCCCTCCACAACGTGGTGCGTACTTGGAGCATTCTCAGCATGAGGAGCGTAGCGGTCAGGCATACAGAGCTCCTGCATACCCGGCATCACCACCCACTGCCATTCCCAGCCTGTCCTCTGGCCAGGGCTTCTACACTGTGGAATCGCTGTTGGGTGCTACGACGCTGCCTCCCCCAACACGCATGCCGGCCCTTCCCTTTCAAGACATGGGTGGCTATAGGCGAGGCAATCCTGGGCTCGCCCCTAAGGACTATCCGGATATGCTTGTAACTGGACGGCCTGCTCCTTACCCTGTCGAGCAGCCAGGCGTAGATTTCGATTTTGTGGATAATCAGATGTACAACGGACCTGGCGGGTACCCTGAACGTCCACCTTCTGCTGTGCATCATATTTCTGGCCCAGGCCCTGTCTTTGGATGGCCCCGGGAATGGGAACAAGGACGAGATCGTCAGTGGGGATGGGATGAGAGGCGTGAGTACGAGCGCCAACAAGAGAGAGAGCCTCGTGTGAATGAGGTCAGTCTCCCTGGAAATCGTGGATATTTCCACTTCGGTGTCTTAGTTACTTCTGCAGACATCTGGTATTCGTAATTGATATCCATTAACATTAAGAACCAATAAATAGCTTCCCCTTTCATGGTTTTAATATCAGCCGAGCCTTTTCAATCAGGCTGACATTCCCGATATACACTGTCCAATACGTGATAAAAGTTTTTTGTCAGCTCGTGGATGTCTCTTACTCAAGGACTTGGTGATCTTGCAGTCCACGCAGTCTTCACTGATAATTGACTCCTGTGAACTATGAAGATGTGTGCATTGTACATTTTTCGTGTGAGACTGCACGCAGAAGTGAGCAATGATACTGTGGGATTGTCATTGGCCTGCAGACATCGTGTTCAGGGATTGCTAAATAAACCCTAATTTAATGAATCTCTCTCTTGAGATATAGACTGATTACACATGATGTAGCATGGGGAGCGTTTTCAGTTGTCACGTAAGAAAGCACCTCAGTTTGTCTTAATTGAAGTAGCTGGATTAGTGCCCCTATTTGTGATTCAACATCTTCTGTTTACTCATCTCCTGCATGTTTTATTAACATACTGAGCAATTCTGATATGTGTCCTAGAACAAGGTGGATCTGATTGTTGGTTACTCCGCCTTTAATTGATGGCCACCTGTAAGCTGGTCATTTTTATGCTGGATGAAAGGGGGACTATCGGTTACATGGCTTGGCCTTAGCTTGGAGTTGCTTGCTAAAAAGGGCTTATCTGTTGATTATGCAGAGGTTTCCAGATCGTGGACCTGCCAAGAAAGTGCGTCCCTTTCCCAAGAAGTTACCACCACAACCTGCAAAGCACATTCCTATCCCAGGCAGCAAACTGAAAAAGAAGCCAGGAACAGTGACAGGACCTGGAGGGGCAGGTTGGTGTGCATTGTGTGAGGTGGAATGCAATACAGCTGACATGCTGCGCCAGCATCTTGCTGGCAAACGCCATCGCAGAAACGTGGTGAAGTTGGACACTGATTCAGAAGCAGGCCCACTTGAGGCCAATGGGTCCAAGAGCATGCCAACTGGCACCTCTGAACAGGTCTTAGATTCAGGAAAACGAAATTCCACATTGCAGAGTGGATCAGCTCATGAAGATGTGGTGTTGAAGAAGCCACGGCTGATGGATCAATGTGACAAGGCCAATGAACTCTCTGTTGCTGGCATTGCCTCAGGTATGAAAAGACAACCTGCCTCAACCTCAGCAATGTCACAAGTAGAGAAAATGGATGGCTATGGTAGTACTTCGGCTCAGCCAGAGAGGGACAAGAATGCAGGGAACGTGTTTTCTTCAGTATCTGGAGAGCAACATGACCTGGCTGTAAGCTGCAGGGATGTATCGCATAGCAAGACTATGGAGGCAGGTGACAAGATTGTGCAAGAGGTGCCCCTTAAGGGGTTGGGGGATGAGGGAGTTGAATTAGCTCATTGCAATGAGAGTGAGAGACAGCCAGAGCCACAGATTCTTGTGGAGAGAGTTGCAGGGAGCAGAAATTAGGCCTCTTGTAGGAAACATGGTTGAGACCATTTAAGAACGTCCTGACACAGTTTCAGCACGAAGGTTGATCGTAGACCAGTTATTGTGCTTCAATGTCTGCTATGTGCACCTGTCCAGAAGTCACGGAATATTTTTCAACGGAGCCCTGACCTTCACACCATCTTCCTCAGCCTTCAAGATGCTCGATGAAATTTTGTTTCTATACAATTTGACTAAATCAGGTTTGTGGACGTGTACTCTCCATGATGTCAAGAAAAAGATGAGGTCGGTGGTGGGATGTCTGCAGATTTGGAACCTGCAGTTTGTGGAGGATAAATACCTCTTCAGTAATTCTCCTGGAGTACATACACAATTTGTAAGGCCTACTGTAGACCACTGACAGCCATTGACAGACAGAAAAGTCAGTTGTAGGTCACAGGACTGGGCAGGCTTCAAACTCTAGAGAGTGAGTGTTTTATTTGGCAGTTAGTAGAGTTTCACATGCGTGGCGCTGTATCGACATGTCGTGTATATCCTGCTTTTAGCCAGGTTGGTTTTGTGCATTGCAGCTCCTTATGTGGTTTGTCTGGGACTGGAACCCCAAAATGTCCATGCCAAATAACAAATTATCCTTTTTATTTGAATGTTTGCGGGGCTTGGTGTCCATCGTTTACCAAGAAAGGTATCACTGGGGACCTCCTGTTGATTCCTGTGATGGTATTGGGCCACTCGTACACTCCTATGGTGGTATTTCACATACCAGTTCCTCTATCACGCATGTCTCGAGAATGCAAGTTGTTTCCTTGGAAACAAAAAGAGGTTGTATTCACCTGACCTGATGCAAACAAATAGGTCTTGGAGGTCTTGGGTCTTGGAGGTCTGGAGGTCTTGTAGATTGTAAGCATGTCATTGGCCAGCCTGTGGCTTGGAGTCTTTTCTATTTCACGGAAGTGCAGTTGTGCCACTCCTTTGTCTATGTCCCGATTGTCAGTTTTCATAGCTGTCCTTTCAGTGTTCTCCCAAACCTCCCAAAATGAGAAGGTTTTATAACACCTAGCCCATCTTGTGACAACTGGTTGGTCCGGTTGCACATACAGTCGTCACTCAAGCAAGCATCATCGCCAGATGTTGAGGACCAGTTATTGTACCCTAGAGTACCTTTCCTGGGCGATTACCTTCCTCTAACCAGTGGATCAAATAAATGCCGGAGCACCAGTATCTCTGACCAAGTGCCCAAGTTTGCTCCATCCTTACCCAACTCCATCCTTAATAGTCCCAACCCTTTTAACCCTCACATTATTACAAATAAAGGACGAGTCATCCACCTGAGCAGCCAAAGCTTGATTGGCAAGTTGAGTGAGAGAGAGTGGTGGGAAGGTAAATTATATAGGTTTGCAAGGGCAACAGAGATCACATGGGGCTTTACATGTTGGCCTTCTGGCAATCTTGCAATGGAGAGAAAGGAAAGAGAGAAGATGCAGTTCATGACCTCTACTTGCCAAGTTATGAGGGCTATTCTTATGGGATATAACTCCTAGGGTCAGTTGTGGGATATGGAAGCTTAGTCTGACAATCCAACCTAGGGGGATAACCTCATATCCAATCCACAACTCCAAACTTGTGAAACCAGTTGTACTGATTGGACTACTAGCCACACCAACTTCCACGCCTACACGACAAGTTCATCCGGTTCTGCCCACAAGCAACGACCAGTTTCTTACTCG
Organism: Takakia lepidozioides; assembly: GCA_030704615.1. Classification (NCBI taxonomy): domain Eukaryota; kingdom Viridiplantae; phylum Streptophyta; class Takakiopsida; order Takakiales; family Takakiaceae; genus Takakia; species Takakia lepidozioides. Next base: position 53,296,503 of record CM060732.1, read on the forward strand.
AGTAGCAAAGAGAAAAAGGAGTGCTCCAGATCTTGCATACAAAACATGTATTGGGCACGTACCCGGCCTCCTTCATCAGCCCAGACAATTCTTCAGCATTGTTGATGTAATTTTTCTTCTGTCGCGAACGTATATGATGCTGCACTTCCATACAACAGCACGCTGGATCCTCTCTAAAACCTCCGTCGGTCTGCATCATTCGTGTGGATCATACTGTCAGAAGGCATCCTGCCACACCTGGTGCGGTACCTCCACATTGCCAGGAATTCTGCCGGCACCCAGCAAAGCTCCACACACCCCAGTGTCTCGCTCTATCGGAATTTGCAGATTTAAAGCATGCACTTGCTAAGAGGATGGTGTCAAATAAATTTAGGTGCATGAGAAGAATACCTAACGTAAGAGGGCCACCATACATGTCCACAGAAATTGATCAAGCAGAAGCCCAATGGCAACCTGGAGATCCCAATGCCTCATGCCTCATTGGGAGAGGCATCAGGCATCAGGCATCAGGCATCAATCCCAATGAGGCATCAATACCTCATGCAGGCCTTCATCCACTAGGCCCACTTTGAGAAAGAAGAGATAAAAGCCTTCCTGTCACATTTGTTCAAAGAGATATGGAAGGCCTACCTCTTGTGTGTGCTGCTTGTGTCTTTAGTCAGGTAATGTCGGATTGATCTGTGACAACCACCACGGTACAGCTGAGCAGGCAGAGATTGAAACACGGCCTGCTAAGACCAAGAAAACATTCCGGGCAGTCAGAGTCAGGGCAGGTCCTTCGATCGTCGCTAGAATTTACAACACTAATTCTCGACAAAAGAAATATTGAAAATAGTCAATTGATCGCCTCATAACTAATTCGTGGTTTTATCAAGCCCATCCCCAAAACAGGGTAGTACCTTGCAAGGGGAAGAGGCTCTTCTTTACGTTAACTCCGGTTGTCGTCATATCAATATATGAAGCGAGGCTGTTGTTTGTTTGTTTGTTTGTTTGTTTTGTTTTGTATTGTAGCGTTGAAGGAGCGTTGAGATGTTCCAAGCCGCCGGCCAGCCCTGGTGCTTGGTGAAAGGACACAAAAGAGGGAGGAGCTCATCATAGAGAGAAAGGACCTGCCTTAGACAACAATTTGGGAAAGAGCATATCCATGACCTCCTTCGTGTTGGCCCTTACAGAACTGAAGTCAAAATTGAACCACCAAGGACCCCCAGAATGTAGATTCTTATCCACTATAGCTCAAATTATGCATATTCTTAGATGTCATTCTTTGGCTCAAATGAAAGCTGGCCATGAGGGCTTTCAGCCATTGCCATTTTTATCCAAAAACTCCATATGTTTCAGGAGTTATATGCATTTGAAAATTGTGGGCATTTGTTTTGTTTTTCTTACTCCAGTTGAAACAAGCATAGTTGTCACTTCACCCCAAACAAAGCTATGGCCGTCAATTGAGTTTTAAATATCCAACACACCATGCCCTTTGGTACCCAATGATCGCTGGTCCATCAATTGGATAGATATATTGATCGAGCACATTTACTAGATACATACATGTGCAAAGATAAAGCACATAACGATCACCAAAAGCGACATAATCCTCTTTATCTTCGAGTTTCCCATCACAACCCATCAAAATATGAACAAAATCTTGAGTCACAGTCAGGCTACACCATCTTGGTAGCTTGAGAAACTAGAATATACGAAGCAATACCTATATACCACAAAGGGAAGACATATTGATCAGTGCGTTGTCTTCCTTAATTCATCTGAGGGAGAGGATGGTGGCCTTCCAACAGTAAGCACGACCCACTTCCAAATGGAAGCTGTTCTAAGAGCCATGAGCCCTTTGTAGCAAAGTTGAGCATAAAAAAAGGTTTCGAGAGTGCTCCTCCACAGATATTGTGAGAATACTCCACCAAGGGGGATTCAGGAAGGAAAGTAAACTGTACACTTGCCTACCATAGCATCAGTTGCAACGTATTCCATGCATTCCATTCAAACTTATCTGGTTTATTTGAATACTTTATGTGCACTTCAAACAGAGCCTGGACAAGTAGGTTTGTCGGATTAGACTTTGAACGAGCAAATTCAAAGTTTTGTTCTCCTGCCTTATGTAAGTAGAGCAGCTGCATCTCCTTCTTAAGGCATGTGCCAGCCTGACAGCCGTGGAAAAGGAGAAGGAAGAGATATGGTGCTGGAGATATATGACTGCCCTGGTCGAGTATATGTATTGTAAATGTTGGAGCATGAGTACTGAAAGCAGACACGTTGAGGGATGCATTCCACACAGCAAATTCACTTGATTACGAAGGAGTAGTAAGAGAGCAAGTCCGGTCTTTCATAAGGAAGCATGCATGAAGTAGCTTGATGTCATGTATGCAAGATCGGGCCTAGTGTTGGTGCACGAGGGAATGAAATCCATAGTATGATTGAAATCGTTCAGCTTCTGCTCAGGCAGGTTCTAGGTCAGCTTACCCACCAACCAACATGTGGGTTGCTGCAAGAGCCAGTTTGAGCAGAGCCCCGAGCATGGTGGGGCAGAAATTATAGGGAAATACCAAGCCCGGACGAGGAGTGAACAAAAGCGGCAGAGGACATGGCAGCAGCAAACTCAGAGAAGCTGATACGCCCATCCCCGTCGGTGTCAGCTTCCCGGATCATGTCCGCGAGTTCCCTCACAGACAGTGCGTGGCCAAGGCGCGCCATGGAGTGAGCTAGCTCGGCGGCTGTGATGAAGCCATTGCCATCTCGGTCAAAGGTCCGGAACACAGCTAGAAGCTCCTCCTCGTTGTAGGGCGTGGCTGCGACCATCTCCGGCCCAATGAGGGCTACGAACTCCGAGAACTCAAGGAGGCCATTGCTATTGGTGTCCGCCCTTTGCAGCAGAGCCTCCAGCTGCACGCAATCGGGTTTCAGACCCAACGACCTCAATAACGAACCCAGCTCCAACTCCGTAATGCTGCCATCCGTGTCCCTATCAAACCGCGAAAACATTTCTTGTAATTCTGCCATTTGCTCCGTGCTCAACATCACCTCTCCTACTCTATCTTCCGCTCGTGCAGATTCATCCATACCCACCTCCGTCCCCCTCCTCTGCGCCCCCATATCTCCCATCACCTGAAAAGACTACCACCCTCATGCCCTGTCAATCCCAATCACACCCAATTCCTGCTCCAGCGCTCTCAGCCCATGGTCAACGCTGCTTCTCTCTCCGTGTGCGTCTTGCACGACGATCGGTCACCACCCAAGTTGCTGCCCGCCAACTCCTTCCAGAAACCCAGCAGGTGCACAACTACGTACTCTCTGACTATGACTCTGCCATACCACATGACCATAAATCTCCAGAAGATCCATGGTAAGCGCAGAAGACGACGAGATCAAGTCTGCAGCTGCTGCGAGGATTCCCTCGACGTTGCTGGGCGGCGCTGACTGCTCACGTTCTTGCAATGCAGCGATAACCTTGGCAATTGAGATCAATCCCTTTTTCTTTTCTTTTTTTTATCTTTTGCCTTGTGATGAAAACCCTAGAGACAGGTCGATAGTTAGGTGTCCAACTAATTCTGAGCAATGAGAGAGAGAAGAATCCTGCGAAAGCCTGCATAACTAATAAGACTAATAAGAGCCACTTCAGCTTGCAGCTACCTACTAACTGAGCACCCTGTGTTTGATCAAGTCCATTTGGAGGAAGGAGGGCTATATTGTTCAAAACAGAAGCCACCCCTTACTGTCTTGCCCAATCAAGTTCACCTATTACTCTTCCTGCTCAGAGAGTTAAATGAGGTGTCGGCAAAGCTACAATTGTACAGCTTGAAGTTACAAGCTGCTAAGATGGATTGTCAAGAACAAGAAAACAAAATTGTAAGGAGAACTTGTATCAATACAGTGCCAGCAAAGCAAAACTACTAAAACCATTCGTTTTTGGGCAACTCTCTCTTTGATGCCTAAGGAACACCACTTCGCAAATTCTTCATGGGATGGCTATGCGGCTTTTGGCACATCCAACACCATCTTCCTCTGCACGAGCCATCCCCACCATATTGCTCATAGAGAGAATCTAAGAAACTTCTTAGCATTAAGGATGAGCTTATGGGACATATGGATAATTCACCAAGAAATCACTTGAATCTAGGGTACAAATCACTTGTACCCTGATGCTGCTGCCGTCATTTGAGCTACCTATCATGCGCTGGGTACTAAAATATTGAATAACAAACGCCTCTCATTTTTGAATAATTGGGAGTTTAGGTCTCACGTGTGGGCCAGGACGCGCACGGACGCACGGGTGCGGGGTCGTCCCCGCGCCCGGTCCCCGCGCCCGGCCCCCGCACCGGCCATCCGCATTGCGCAGCGCGGTCGGCAACCCCGTAGCACCGCACCCGCGGTCCGTGGCCCCCGGCCGCGGCTCAGGCCGCCCGTGGTCACCGTTGTGTCCGTCGGCGCGCCCGTCCCCGCTGGGTCTACCCAGGCTAGGTTTGTTGGGTCTGCCGGCAGAGCAGACCGAACCGACAGACCCAAGCGGACCCAAGCAGACCCCAGATGACCTGGCGCGCATCTGACCGTGAAGCCACGCTGCCATCCTATCCGTCCGGATTTAGGGCATCACATCGCAGCCGCTAATCTGCGAGTGTTTCCTCGATCTTCTCCTCCCCTTGTGGTCTATTCCTGCCACCTGGCTTCTCTCCTGGCAAGAACATGCGTGTTGTCGTCCTTCACTTCCACCTTTGTAGATCCTATTGCAGGTCCTATTGCAGGTGCTAAAGCGTGCGCGTAAGGGTACTGTAGTGTATATGGCAGCGGCCGTCTATGCCCAACCTTAAGGCTTTCTTATACGTCCACTTCGACAAGGTCTTCAAACACTAAAGGATGGGCCATTTTCCTGCAAAGATCTTTACTGGAAGAATGAGAGTCGCTCTAGATACATGGGCACTCACGTGCGCGTCCACACGGCCTGTATTCCCTGGGAGAGAGTGGGCGACTTTGTACTTGGAGAGGAGAGTAGAGACGGGTGTTCCACCCAATTTTACATAAATGTGCACGTTCACGCGAAGCCTGGAACGAGAACAGCTCCAAGAGCTAATACATATCTAACCTATGTCATGTCTGCACCATATTCCCGCACTTCTAGTTTCTTCCTGTGCTTGCGCCACATGTACAAGTTGATGTAGATAGAGTTCATACTATCTTATATGCTTGCAGAACTCCAACTCCATGGGTGTCGATGACAGATTCCAATACGACCATATTCAGGTATCAGTGTTGCTACGGTCCAGAGGACAAGCGCACCAACATGTGAATGTCGGGATCCGAAGGAGGTCCGGACGTCGGGGCTGGAACCAGTAATCCTCACAAAGGTCCAAGACGAAAGAAAAGCAAATACGGCGAGTCTTACAAGCATGGTTGTCTCTGTTGTTTCAAAGTCTCGCAATGTTATCTTGCTCCAGACATTGGAGTCATCATATATTATAACAACATGCAACACCTGGATGTGTCCGGAAAACCCTCTCATGGCGGGTATGCCCAGTTTCAGTTCAGCCGATACGCCTATGCTCCACATATTAGCGAGGAGTTCTGAAAAAGTGGATCATGAAATGCTTGTCTCGAGGCCTGAGTGTCGCGCAAGTCATGATTGAACACAATGAGCACATCATGCACAACACTGGCTTGGGAGAAGCATGGACACGCGACGACTTTCTCCTCGAGCAAGATATCCAGAACCTCGATAAAAAACGAGCCTGGCAGACCTTCAAAAAACACGCGGACGATGCACAATCCGTACGTATGTGGAAAGATCAAAAATCGGACTCGGTCTTCTTCTACCAAGAGGAATCATTGGCGCCCACATTTCAACATTTTGATGGAGATTTGACCTTCACCATTGGGATTCAGACTCCATGGCAGTGGTAGAAGATGTTTGACTTGGGCGATGCGCGCATCGTAGCTTGCGATGCTACATTTGGAACTAACCATCACGATAGCCATGACAGTTAACGAATGCACAATGGGAACACCTTTACAATCAAGACATCCTCATCTAGAAGGTGAAGAGAGATTTGGTTCATGCAAGCGCAAACTAGACACCCCTTCGGGGTCGGACGACAATTCACATCGGCACAATAGAGATAACTTTTCGGTGCCTCGTGTGCCCGTGCCTCCCACTTTCGTGCACGCCACATCATGTGTGGGTGAATCTTCTTCGGCAGAGTTCACTCCGCGCTCAACAACTACAATTGCAGCGGAAGAACGGGAAAACTTGTTGCCCATCCAGGAGTCTGATTGTGCAGACGCAATGTGGCATTCACCAATGTATGATAGGGTCTGCTGATGTTATGACACTACTTGAGCGAGATAATACTGCACGAGTTTGAGATGTTATCGGGCTTGACATTGCAAAGCCTGAGAAGCCATCTCATAACCCACGTCATGACCAATTCAATGGCAATGCTTTCTAGAATTTCTTCAATCTTACATGGACCGTGCTTTCTAAATTTACTTTAATCTTGCATGGACCGTCTGTAATGGCATTGTTATACGACATGTAAACTGTATTGAAGCCAAACTACGTGAGGGAAATTCATACTACTTCGAAGTAGTGGATGACCTGCTTCATTCAACATCGTTCAAGTTATTTCACCATAAATCTTATTGTTGTCATACATTGTTCATTCAGCCCTCTTTTGTCATCCGACATTCATCCTATATTCATCCATTCCACATACCCATTCATCCGTAAGAATTTCGTCGCACACTACTCTCAAATTTTCATACATGGAACTCTACGTCTTAGGTATGTTGCCCTCAATTCCACTCAACACTGCCCCCACGACAATAGGTTCTGCTTTTCCCACGGCTATAGGCTCCGCTTTCCTTCTGTGCTCACGCTTAGGAAATCTACTCACGCTTAACGAAGTCTGCTCACGCTTAGTCCGCTAGGCGTGAACGCGCTCACGCGCTAGCTTCTGTCACGGACATAGCCTAGAGGAACTTACCATAAGTAAATACCAGAAGTTACCAAGTTATCATGACTTACCGTGATTTATCATGATCTACCATGATTTACCATTACTTACCAAGTTACCGGGAGTTTACCAAATTACCAAGAGTAACTTGGGAAACTGCTCAGGAAGCTTCCTTGGAGGAAACTTCTCCATCAAGATACCTCCTTTGTTTAAGGAAGCTTCTCCATCAAGAAACCTTTGTTTAATCTTGGAAACTTCTCCAGCAAGAAACCTCCATAAGGAAAGCTTCTTAGGGAAGCTTCTTAGTAGTCAGTATATATAGGAGGCGAGACTGGACACTCTTCAGTCTCGCCAACACCAGTTCAAGCTACTCTTGTTTCCAGTTCCCAGTACTCTAGTCCAGTTCCCGGTACCCTAGCCCAGTTTCCAGTATCTGGTACTCCAGTCCAGTTTCCAGCATTTCCAGTATTTAAGTCGTGTTCCAATATCTCGTACTCTTGTTCATTGTTATAAAGATCGTCTTGATTTACTCATCATGCATTCAGCCACGCCGGCCTTGACTTCTTGTCTAGTCTTGTACCTCTAATCTAATCTCTGATTTGTGTTCAGTCATGTTCTCGTCCTTGACAGTTTGGCGAGACTAAAGTTTGTTCCTTAGTTAGTTAAGACGGAAGGCACATTTGTGGAAATGGTCGCCACATTGCAGAGTCTTCAGCTCCAGATGCAAGAACTTTGTGCCTCTACTGCCCAACTACAAGCTGATCAGTCTCAAGATCTTGGCAACGCTCTCAACAATTTGCAACAACAAATTTCAGAGTTGAAGGAGTCGAACAATGGATCTTCAACCTTACGAGTCTCTACTACAACAAATCCTACTGCAACGGTTCCTCCAAATATTGAACAGATTACAATGGAACCAAAGGTCAGCATGCCCGAAAAATTGATGGGACGAGATCAAGATTTCGCGGTTTTGTTCAACAAGTACGATTATTCCTACGACTACATCCACAACGCTACCCTGATGAAAGTATTCAAGTGGAATTTGTGGGCACCCTTCTATCCGGCACTGCCTTATCTTGGTTTGCACCGCTATTAGAGAAAAATTTGCATTTACTATACAATTTTGAAGCGTTCATGTCCGAGTTCACTGCAACGTTTGGAGAGAATGATAGAGAGAGAGAGAGTTGCAGAGACAAAGATGCGAAATCTTCGACAAGGAGCACGTCCAGCTTTCGTTTATGCTGCCGAATTTCGACAACTTGCGTGCGACCTTGACTGGAATGAGAAGAGTCTCATTAGTCAGTTTCGATGTGGCCTAAAAGAGGATGTTAAAGATTTGTTGCTGACAATGTCAAATGTGAGTACACTGAGCGAATTCATCACCCAAGTCATTGCATACGATAATTGTTTGTTCGAAAGACGTCAAGAGAAGCGATCTGGATGGTCGACAACGCATCATGCCGTTGCTACTACGACACCAAACACAACGATCCATCAGACATCCGGTAATGATCCTATGCAGATTGATGCTGTCCGATTCAAGCCATTCAGCCACAAGAAAAACAAAGACGGCGCTCGAATGGATTATGCCTTTATTGCGGAGAAGATGATCACATAGCATTAAACTACCCCAACAAGAGAAGATTCAAAGCTCAAGCACAACTCAAGTGTTCGATATGAGGAGGTCGGAAAACGAAGATGTACAGTCACAGTAGGGACCATGCGGCTGGACACCCCAAATTCCTCACCAAAAAAATGTCTTTTTCTACCTCCAGACCTTGTACCTTGTTTCACAGTTCCAGTAAAGGATGCAAAATCGAGATATCTCCGTAGAAGCACTTTTGGACTCGGGTGCTTCAGCGTGTTTTTATTGACAAAGACTTTGCGAAGCAACACAATTCAACGCTCGTTAGAAAGAAATTCTCGACCCCTGTTGAAGTCATCGATGGACGACCGTTAGCATCAGAAAATATTGACCATGAAACTCAACCCCTTGAAGTGAAGCTTAAAAATCAAGCATCACATGTTGTTTTCAATGTCATCCAGTCTCCAACGAATCATGTGATCATTGGACTTCCCTGGTTTGTACTTCATAATCCTGAAATCGACTGGCGATCGCGAAAAAATTTGGCAAGACAAAAATGCAAAAATACCAAAGGTATTCAACCCCTGTTTCTTGGAGTTAGAGCCTTCATGAAAGCTACGAAGAAATACGCGACATTTGTACTTTATGCGACTCCGATCAAAACCACAACAGACCAAAGTACTTTGACATTACCCACTCAATATCAAGGTTTCAAGGATGTCTTCAAGAAGAAAAATGCAGACATGTTGCCAGAACATCGACCTTATGATTGTGCAATTGAATTGCAAGAAGAAGCTCAACCATCATTCGGTCCGATCTACAATTTATCTTAGACGGAGTTGGCTGCTTTACGCGAATACATTGATGAAAATTTGTCAAAGAATTTCATTCGACATTCGAAATCACCCGCGGGAGAACCTATCTTATTTGTGAAGAAGAAGACGGATCGTTACGCATGTGTGTGGACTATCGTGGGCTCAACAAAGTCACTATAAAAAATCGTTACCCACTACCGCTGATTTCCGGACTCCTCGAACAACTTGGACGAGCAAATTTTTTCACAAAGATCGACTTGAGAGGAGCTTACAACCTTGTACGGATAAAAGAATGAGACGAATGGAAGACTACTTTTCGCACAAGGTACGGACATTTCGAATACAGTGTTATGTCTTTCGGTCTTACAAATGCTCCAGCAATTTTTCAACACATGATGAATGACATCTTTCGAGAATTTTTAGATGACTTTGTAGTCATCTATTTGGACGACATTTTGATATTTTTACAGAATGAAGAAGAACATGGTCGCCATGTACGCCTTGTCCTTGATAAATTGAGATAAAGAGGACTATATGTCAAGTTGGAAAAATGTCTTTTCCATCAATCTGACGTCGAATTTTTGGGCTACATTATTTCCGACAAATGAGTCTTTATGGATCAGAAGAAAATACAAACCATCATCGAGTGGATTAAACCAACTTCGGTCCGAGATGTACAATGTTTTCTAGGATTTGCAAATTTCTATAGAATCTTCATCAAGGACTATTCCAAAATTACTGCACCATTGACACGACTCACAGGGAAGGACAAATTTGTATGGGACAATAAGGCTGACCAAGAATTTGAAATGCTGAAGCAGACATTTACAACGGCTCCAATACTGGTACATACAGACCCATCTAAACCATTTTTTTTGGAAGCAAATGCATCGGACTTTGCACTTGTCGCGGTACTCTCAATACGGTACAGATGGCCGACTTCACCCTGTTGGTTTTCGTTCTCGCAAATTTTCCGCTGCGGAGATCAATTATGAAATCCATGACAAAGAACTTCTAGCGATTATTAATGCTTTTGAGGAGTGGCGTCATCTATTGGAGGGAGCTAAACATCAGGTCACAGTCTATACCGATCACAAAAACCTCGAGTATTTTATGAGTGCTCGTGTTTTGAATTGACGTCAAGCGAGATAGAGTATATCACTAGCAAGGTTTGATTTTGTTATTACCTACCGTCTCGGACATCTTCAAGGAAAACCAGATGCTCTTTCTCAACGATCGTATCTTGCGCCAAAAGAAGGGTTGCAGCTTTTGACCAACAGAAATCCATCATCTTGAAACCAGCAAATCTACAAGTGAATATGCTATCAATGCCCACCTATGACGATGTAGAGATCATAAAGGAGATCCAAGAAGTATTGAAGAGCGACCAATTTGCCACGACACTACGAAGTCAACTAAATCGACCTCGAGACAACCCACATGTTACAAACGACTTCGAATTCAAAGATGGCTTATTTTATTTCAAGGGACTTCTCTATGTACCTCCAGGACCTATGCGACTTCGAATTCTTCAAACATGTCATGATCTTCCGGCTGCAGGACATTTTGGCTTCAACAAAACAATGGAATTGATATCCAGGGACTATTGGTGGCTGCAGATGTGGAAACTCGTGAAAGAATTTATAAAATCTTGCGACACGTGTGCTAGAGCGAGTGGACCACAACATCGACCTTACGGCCTTCTTCAACCATTACCCATTCCCAAGGGTCCATGGTCGTCCGTGTCTATGGACTTTATTACGGACCTTCCAATTTCCAAGACCACCGATTCAATCTTTGTTATTGTAGATCGTTTTACAAAGATGACACATTTCATTCCATGTAATAAGACGGTTACCGGCGAGGAAACTGCAAGACTCTTCCTCAATACTATCTACCGCATTCATGGACTCCCGAAGGACATCGTATCTGATCGAAGACCACAGTTCATATCAAATTTCTGGAGGGGATTATTTCACATATTGGATACTAAGATCAACATCTCTACAGCTAATCATCCACAGACTGATAGTCAAACCGAACGTGTAAACCAAATCTTGGAGCAGTATCTTCGATGTACGATAAATTATCACCAAGATAATTGGACGGACCTTCTGTCATTAGCTGAGTTTGCCTACAACAACACTATACATTCTTCGACCAAGCAAACTCCATTTTTCTCTAATTATGGTCATCATCCTCGAGCAAACCCTTTCCACATGAAGACTGTTGGAAGCCCTGCTGCAGAAAACCTTGCTACTCATTTCGCTACAATTCACAAGGAGCTTACATTTCATCTCGCAGAAGCTCAAAAACAATACAAGGAGTACGCAGATCAACGTCGTCAACTCCAACCCCAGTTCAAGGTCGGGAGATTGTGTGTGGCTTCTTCGACGGGACATACAAACATTGCGACCCTTAAGGAAGTTGGATTATCAACGCCTGGGACCATTCAAAATTATTCGACAAATAAGTCCGGTCAGTTCTCGGTTTGAACTTCCACGAAGTATGCACATCCATCCAGTCTTTCATATTTCATTATTGGAGTTGTATCATTCATCGAATATTCCAGGGAGAGTCTCCGTACCACCTCCACCAATCGAAGTCAATCAGGAAATTGAGTATGAAGTCGACGAAGTCTTAGACTCTCGCATCAAGTATAAACGTCTTGAGTATTTCGTACATTGGAAAGGCTACGACATCAGCGAACGAACGTGGGAACCTTCATCCAACCTCGCAAATGCATCTGACAAAGTTCAAGAGTTTCATCAACGATATCCAGCTAAGCACCGAGCTACACGTCAATAAGACGTCACAATGATGATGTTAGCTTCAAGGTGAAGACTTCACATTCAATATACCTGATACACGATAAAGAGGGAGGAGCACCACACATCAGTATATATAGCTACACTTCTAGCACTCTTGCATCTTGTACTGGCAGTATGGAGTCACAGGAACCAGATACATTGGAGAAGTCGCTTACCCAGCTACCAGATCAGCCGTTCCGACTCTCATGATCTTCAATATCACGCCGACGCTCTCGAGATGATGGGCCACCAATGCGACGCGTACTTCCTCGTCTGGATCCCGTACGACGGCAAGTGGAGCCTACGCGAAGTCTGATAATTCTATTGGAAGTTGAGGCTTCGGACCCAGAGGGCAACGAAATCATGTTTGAATGCTGCTTCCAAAATCAAAATGCTCAAATTACTGCGTGGTCCCAAGTTCCAGGTGTTGGACACTATCAATGGTTGTAGGGACCTATAAATCATTTTAGTCAAGAACGAAGAGCCGAATACTTGGCAAGTACCATTTGCCGGATTTTGGATTTTCTCCAACTCTAAGCAAGTCCAAGTTTTTACCGCTCCTCGAGGAACTCGGCGCCAGAGAATGGGGTAATGTCACGGATATAGCCCAGATGAACTTACTAGGAGTAAATACCAGAAGTTATCAAGTTACCATGACTTACCGTGATTTATCATGATCTACCATGATTTACCATTACTTATCAAGTTACCGGGAGTTTACCAAATTACCAAGAGTAACTTGGGAAACTGCTCAGGAAACTTCCTTGGAGGAAACTTCTCCATCAAGATACCTCCTTGGTTTAAGGAAGCTTCTCCATCAAGAAACCTTTGTTTAATCTTGGAAACTTCTCCAGCAAGAAACCTCCATAAGGGAAGCTTCTTAGGGAAGCTTCTTAGGGAAGCTTCTTAGTAGTCAGTATATATAGGAGGCAAGACTGGACACTCTTCAGTCTCGCCAACACCAGTTCAAGCTACTCTTGTTTCCAGTTCCCAGTACTCTAGTCCAGTTCCCGGTACCCTAGCCCAGTTTCCAGTATCTGGTACTCCAGTCCAGTTTCCAGCATTTCCAGTATTCAAGTCGTGTTCCAATATCTCGTATTCTTGTTCTTTGTTATAAAGATCGTCTTGATTCATATTTACTCATCATGCAATCGGCCACGCCGGCCTTGACTTCTTGTCTAGTCTTGTACCTCTAATCTGATCTCTGATTTGTGTTTAGTCATGTTCTCGTCCTTGACAGCTTCTATATATATACCAGTACCAGCCTCGTGTGTTGAAAGTACAATACCAGTCCAACACTAGTAATGACCTCTTTGTATTTTCAGAGTATTGTTCTCTTTACATTTATTTGCAAATACATTTTCTTCTCATTTCTAACACTTTTGGTGGTTTTCAGGTTTTCAGGTTATTGTCACGGACATAGCCCAGAGGAACTTACCATGAGTAAATACCAGAAGTTACCAAGTTACTATGTTACCGAAAGTTACCATGATCTACCATGATCTACCATTAGTTATCAGAGTTTATCAAATTACCGAGAGTAATTTGGGAAGCTGGCTTTTTCCACGGCTTTTTCCACACTTTTTGGTGTGGAATCAGCCGCAATCCACACCTGCCGTTGGTGTAAGAAACGACTAGTGCTTTCGGACACCCCGTGGATGGCCTGGCTCTCGGGTGGCCCTGTGAAAAAATCCACGGGAGGCTTTTTCCACAGGTGGTTTTTTTCACGGGGTGCATGGTCACATGGCCGCTGACATGGCCGATGGCATAGCTAACATGACAGAGTGTGAAAAAGGCCAGTGTGGCATGTTTCACGGTGGATTTCACACCTTGAACAAGCCACTATGCAACATGTGTCATATTTCATACTTCGACAAGTCACTATGCAACACGTGTTCGTTCCTATGTGGTGGTACGCATTAATTAATTATTAATTGTTTTCCAATATAAAGTTTGAATATTAATGGATTTAATTTATTATTATTATTATTATTATTATTATTATTATTATTATTATAGGGAAAATGGACTATGGCCTTGATGAGAATATTATTAAATAATAAAAAATTAAAATTATATTTTTAGAAATTATATTTATTTGCTCAGATACCAAAACACACCCTTTACAGGGAAGGAGAGTTTGCCTTAGTATCCATGCTGAGTTGCATCTCCTACTCTCTTAGGCATTCACCTTTTTCCCTCGGTTGTCCCACCCTTGACTGGGTCAGAAAAGCATTCATTCCACAACTTCTCCTCATCTCTATTACATGTTTCTGGATACTTTCTTATTGTCACTTTGGCAATATCATGTCAAAATCACTCCAAACTATGTACCATCTACCCATGCAGGTTTCTTGTAGCTATCCTTCCACAGGGAATCATAAGTAATCTGGAGCTTGAAATCCGGCCCTCTTGGATAACACTCTATCCCTGCTCCTTCAGCTGTCCATGCCTCTGCATAGATCATGCATACATCCTTGCATTGTTGTTAGCAGCTGACAATGGCAGCTTAGAGTTGTTCCAGCAAACACCCAACTCAACTTATTACACCAGTTCCTATTCTCAATTGCATCTACCACTCTGTAATCCAAAGGCATTTACCTTCCAAGACGGTTGTTCCAGACACAAGCAGCACACACCAGAGGTCCTTTTGGGTTGGTGATCGGTCATAACCTCCATGGGTCATGACACAAGTCAAGTCCACAATGTGGTGAGGGCACCTTCTTCTTCAACCTATTTCTGCCCCCTTTGCCCTCTCATCAGACTCGTCCCTGAATGTTTGGTGATAAAGCCCTAGTTTGTCTTTTGCTCTTTTAACTCTATAGTAAAATTATCAGATGGAGGAGGGTCAGAGACAGTTGAAGGAGTAGGGATAGAGAGTGGGTCCAGATTCATCCAAGAGGGCCAGATTTCAAGCACTATGATTCCTTGTGGATCCATTGCTACAAGAAACCTGCATGGGTAGATGGTGAACTGGAAGCTGCAGCAGCAGCGACACAATTGAGAAAATCAGGCACTGCTAATGAAGGCAACCTTCTTCAATACATTTCACCCTATTTTTCCCTCTTATCAAAATCGGCCCTAAATTTTCATGTTGAATTCTGCAATTTACTGGTTGAGTGAACCTTTGATAGTTTGCAATGCGTGTGCAAGCCTGGCAGCTCTGGAGAACGGCAAAGAGTCCATGGCGACATTGTCAGAGCTGCAATTGTACCACATGTCATTCTGAACAATACCCTTGTGGACATGTATGAAGGGAGTGTTCGATAGCTCTGGGAAAGAGGAAAAAGTCCATGGTGACATCGTCAAAGTTGGAATTGTACCATGAGCAAATGAATAGAAGGATGAAGCCCGACCACATCAAGTTTGTGGGCGTTTGCAGTGAGTGTGCAAGCCTGGCAGCCCTGGAAAAGGGCAAAGAGGTGCATGGTTGCATCGCCAAAGCTGGAATTGTACCAGATGTGATTCCCTGTGGCTCAATAGCTACAAGAAACCTGCATGGGTAGATGGTCAACTAAAGGCTGCAGCTGCAGCGGCACAGTTAATAAAACCATGACCACAGCTTCTGAAAGAGGATCAAGAGAGGGAGTCCACAATGCCTCTTCTGGCACTTTTGGGCATGTGAAGATGCTTTGCGGCAGGCAGACGAACAGAGGCTCTACAAACTTTAAACCAATGAGGCATTTCAGCAGATTCAGGTATGTATGTTTGTCTCTTGCTTAAGTGCATCAAGATGGAAGGTCTGGAAGCTGGAAAGCAGGTGCACACTCACATAATTCAAAGTGGATTCACGCCAAATATTTTTCTACTCAACACCCTTGTCTCCATGTATGTTGAGTGCGGGAGCATCATGGATCCTCACCAAGTGTTCAACACAATGCCTCAACGATCTTTGATCACGTGGAATATAATGTTGGCAGGAGTTACCAAGCATGGGTGTGGTAGGAATGCTTTGGAGACCTATGAGCAACTGTTTGCGCGAAGGGGTGAAGCCCAACCACATCACATTTGTTTGTAATGCGCAAGCCTGGGAGCTCTGGAAAAGGGCAAAGAGGTCCATGGTGACATTGTCAAATCTGGAATTGTACCCGATGTCATTCTGAACACTGCCCTGGTGGACTGCATGTATGCCAAATGTGGGAGCATCGAGGATGCAAAGGAAGTGTTCATGGCTGAACGAGATGTGGTGTCGTGGAGTGCGATGATTGCAGGATATGCACAGCAAGGCGCGGATGGAGGCTTTGGAGACCTATGAGCAATGATGCAGGAAGAGGTGATTCCCTGTGGAAAAATAGCTCCAAGAAACCTGCATGGGTAGATGGTCGACTGGAAGCCGCAGCAGCAGCGACACAATTGAAAAAATCAGGCAATGCTAATCAAGGCACCTTCTTCAACACATTTCACTTTGTTTTCCCCTCTTATCATAATCGCCCTAAATTTTCATGTTTCAAGAATTCTGCAAGTTAGCTGGTTAAGTGAACCTTTGATAGTTTGGAGTGACTTTGACATGATACTGCCAAAGTGACAATAATGTCGGATTGGTCCGTGAGAACCACCACGGTGCAGCTGAGCGAGCAGATATTGAAACATGGCCTGCTAAGACCAAGCTGATTCTCCCAAGAACCTTGTAAACATCAGGAAGAATAGTACCAAAGCATGGTACTAACACGAGCCAAAAGCCCACATTTGTAGGATGGACAAATTTATTTACATCCTACATTAAGAAAAAGCCACACCTTGCGATTGCAATTGTCCCACCATCGTGAAGAAACTCATGCCAGCTCTGCTCCGTGCTGCAAATTCAGGGCCGAGTCTGATGAGAGGGCAAAACAGCCTGAAATAGGTCGAAGAAGAAAGTGCCCTCACCACATTGTCCTCGACCTTGTGTCACGACTACCACGGTGCAGTTGAGCGGGCAGAGATTGAAACACAGCCTGCGTTAGGGTTCAACCTGTCCGGCATCATTTCCATGTTTCCAAAGCCTTCGTACCACACTGCGGTCATTGCATTCCACGACACCACATCTTGGCAGCCATTTCGTCGAATACACCCTTCACATCCT
Organism: Takakia lepidozioides; assembly: GCA_030704615.1. Taxonomy (NCBI): domain Eukaryota; kingdom Viridiplantae; phylum Streptophyta; class Takakiopsida; order Takakiales; family Takakiaceae; genus Takakia; species Takakia lepidozioides. The sequence continues at coordinate 53,313,725 of CM060732.1, forward strand.
TGGAAAACTCATGGCTGTTGTCCCACCATCGTGAAGGGTAAAACTCATGCCAGCTCTGCTCCGTGCTGCAAATTCAGGGCCGAGTCTGATGAGAGGGAAAAACAGGCTGAAATATGTCGAAGAAGAAGGTGCCCTCACCACATTGTCCTCGAGTTCCTGCTATCACGATGCTTAGCACTAAGAAGACCGGACCCCAAAAAACGCTAAGTCCCAGCCCCGCACACCGCGACCCAACAGCCCTAAATTCGAGCCAATTTTTGAAGTTTTTGAACGTTTTGCACCCTAACATCATATAAAATAATTATATTGTCCATGTAATTATGTGAAGGTATTTTTAGCTATATATATATATATATATATATATATGTTAGGGTGCAAAACGTATATATATAACAAGGTACAAAGGCCCTGGTTAATTTATTTATTGCGTAAGGTTCATAGTCATGAAATGAGTTGGGTGAGGCACAATCCTCGCTCGACCATCCTCCCACACTCGGAGCAGGTGTGTCCCCTCCCACTTGAACCTCTTGGCTCGTGAAATGAAAGTGAAATGAATAAATGACGAACCAATAGCGCCTATCCGAATAAGGCTGTACAGCCTTATTTCTTATAATTTTGAAATTAAGCGACCGCTAATACTACGGTCGTTATTTCTATTTTTTATGGAAAACAAGCGACCGCCACTACTACGGTCACTTTTATTTCTTATCATTTTGCAATATTGCGGTCACTTCTATTTTGTATATTTTTAAATTTAAGCGACGGCCCGTATGGCGGTCGCTATTGTTTTTTATTTCAAAATATAATGCGACTGCCGGTATGGCGGTCGCTTCATTTGTTAATATATTTATAATAAAGCGACCGCCAATATGGTGGTCGATTTTATTTTTAATAATTTTTAAAAAAATGCGACCGCCAATATATTGTCGCTTTTATTCTTTATATTTTCAAGTTTAATCGACCTCCAGGCTGGCAGTTGCTTAAACTTAATATATATTTTAAAATTGAGGCGACCGCCGGTTTGGTGGTCACAAATATTGTATTGTTTTAAAACAAGCGACCACCGGTGTGGCGGTCGCTTTTATTTTTTTATGTCGCTTGTGTTTTTTTAGATAATTTTAAACTTACCGACCGCCATATGGCGGTCGTTTGTTTTTCTATATATTTTTTAAATTAAGCAACCGCCCAATGGCGGTCGCTGTTTTTTTTTTTTTTTTTGAAATTATCCGGCCGCCATATGGCGGTCGCTTGTTCTGTACATATTTACAAAATTGTGCGACCGCCAATACGGCAGTCGCTTGTTTTCTTTTTAAATTAGGCAACCGCCAATGCGACCGCCAAGATAGCGGTCGCTATTTCTTTCTTTTAATTCGAAAAATAAAGCGACTGCCAGTGCGACCACCAATCTTGTTTAAAAAATAAATAAAAATTGAAGCGAAATTGAAGCAAATTGAATTTCGAAAAACAAAGCGACCGCCATAATTGGCGGTCGCGTTCGTTTTGTTAATTTTCAAAATGTATTTGCCACCGCCACCGTGTCGGCGACGTGGCTGCTTAAGTGACAGTATTTTACCTGGTACTATTTTTACCAGAATATTCCCCGAACCTGACGTGACGGAGGTCCCGTCAGCGTCAGGTCTGACGGACGTGACGCTAACGGACGGACGTGGAGCTGATAACCGGGGTACGAACCAGGGAAGTCCAAGGATCACACGATTCGTTGGAGACTGGATGATGTTGAAAACAATATGTGATGCTTGATCTTCAAGTGGTCGAGTTTTATGGTCAACATTTCCTGATGCTAACGGTCGTCCATCGATGACTTCAACGGGGGCCGAGAGTTTCTTCTTTACGAGCATTAAATTGTGTTGCTTCGCAAAGTTTTTGTCAATAAAACATGTTGAAGCCCCTGAGTCCAAAAGTGCTTCTACAGAGATATCTCGATTTTGCACTCTGATTTTTACCGGAACTGTGAAGCAACGTGCAGGGTAGAAAGAGACATTTTTTTGGTGAGGAATTTGTGGTGTCCAGCCGCATGGTCCCTACTGTGACTGGACATCTTCGTTTTCCGATCGCAATAAAGACATAATCCATTCGAGCGCCGTCTTTGTTTTTCTTGTGGCGTCAATGGCTTGAATCGGACAGTATCAATCTGTATATGATCACTACCGGATGTCTGATGGACCGTTGTGTTTGGTACCATAGTAGTAGCGGCAGGATGCGTCGTCGACCATCCAGATCGTTTCTCTTGACGTCTTTCGAACAAATGATTATCGCATGCAATGACTTGGGTGATGAATTTGCTCAGTGTGCTCATGTTTGGCATTGTCAGCAACAAATCTTTTACATCCTCCTTTAGCCCACATCGAAACTGGCTAATAAAGCTCTTTTCATTCTAGTCGAGGTCGCACGCAAGTTGTCGAAATTCGGCAGCATAAACGGAAGCAGGACGTGATCTTTGTCGAAGATTTCGCATCTTTGTCTCTGCAACTCTCTCCCTATCATTTTCTCCAAATGTTGCAGTGAACTCGGACATGAATGCTTCAAAATTGTATAGTAAATGCGATTTTTTTTTTAATAGCGGTGCAAACCAAGATAGGGCAGTGCCTGATAGAAGGGTGCCCACGAATTCCACTTGAATTTAGAACGGTGTGAAAACAGCCATGAACATGGCGGGAGTTGGCTTAGTTTACATGACATGTTACACACATGTGTGAAATGGGACCATAGATTTCCCACATTGTGGTGTATGGGGAGTTTGAGAATGATGCCCTTGGAAAATGATCATGAGCTTCATGTTCATGTTTAGAAATCTGCACGATGGGTTACTAGCAAGTGAAGAATCACCCCCTGCTACACCCCATTTTCAATCTCTACATTATGAAGTCTATAATGCCCTTGGAGAAATGAGCATGAGGATCGCATTCAAAGGTGGTCCCGTTCTGTTGCAACCTATGACACAACTAGGACAAACAGGCATATGCATGATTTACAATTTTTGCCACAAATCACTTGCATCATCCTTACATTGAACTCCTTGCTTATGTGACATGCTTGGACTTTGTCATCTCATACATCAAAGAAAAAACCAGAATATTTCGAAAAAATCCATAAAATTTTAACAAGAGACCAAAAATGAAACCCAGGTCTAGGTGGGTGGCATGGTGAGTCTCTATACAAAGTGATTTATTTTAAATTGTAAGTGGTTTCAACAACTTCATAGCAACTTCATAATTATATTTTAAATTCATGTAAATTGAAATATATAGTATTAAATAGAAATAGTTGTTTTAACTACTCATCATTCTTGGATCATATATAAGGGAAGAGGGTCACCAAGCTCCTCACTTCTTTTGGCACAAACACTTGAGATTGCTTGGGGTGTTCTTTTCCATTGAACGAGAGTGTAGCCCAAGAGGAGGGTGCGCACCTTTTGCCGTTGTGGCTTCCACCAAAGCCACTTCAGCAGATTATGTATAAACTCAATACTACAACCCACATCGACCCATTTGGGTTGCTGACAGGTGTAAAAGTGATGGGCTATCGCATACATTCACAACACGTTCATTTATAGGTGACTGTTTTTTGTTGCTTACATTGCTAGGGCCCAAGTTGAGGGAGGAATGGAGCCCTTGGTATACGGCAATCCCGAACACTGTCAGTGCCACTGGTAGTGTTGAGTGCACCCTTCATACAAACAATGGTGTCGAACCCATTGTACAGTCGACGGGACGGGATCATGTCTCACCGATACGACCAACTCCACCACAATGTCAAAACCGATCGAACTCCTCGTCAGCACAGCGGGCATTAAGGAGCAACATGGTTGATCTGTTTTCCACACGCATGCATCATTCTGCTACATTGGACCGGGCGGAAGTTGAGGCCTCAGATGATGACAACCTGCCACTACAATTCCACCTTAACCGACGTGTTGCGCAGCAGACCTGTGATTCCTCACATGCTGGACCATCTAATGTCGGTCCATCTCGGGCAGACCCCCCTCCGGTACCTCCTTCGAGACCACCTTCGATTGCGTCCCAAGTCCATAAACGACAGAGAACAGTCCAACCTTTTATAGGCGATCGGCCCACAAACAAGCCCGATACCGTGGATGGTATTCAAGACCGGAGTGGGAGTCAACCTCAGAGAGAACTAAATGTGGTTCGAGGTCGCTTGCAGATTCAAAGGCCTGGACACATGAGGTCGGATAGGGAGGACGATTCCAGCACCGATCATGGCAATGGTGGTGAAGTCGAGGGTGACCCGGATTTTCAACCCATCGGAGCATTATGATTAGGATCTTCTTCGTCCCGCCGTCGAAGCAGTAGAAGGAATTGAAGCAAAACAGTTGTAAGCACGCATCAGCACATTTTAGTGGACATGTTTACATTTCTGTAGTGAAGTAATACCAGTGTGATCATTGTCACTATGAGTATTTGTATTGTTGTTGTGTATGTGTTGGAAAATAAAAGATGTTGCTCATGTGTATGTCAAGTTAAATAAGCACAGTGTGAAAACAGCTAGAATAAAACTAGTTATTTGTATTTAACACTTGGATTTAGGTCAAGTGTTAAATCAGGTGTCAAGTTTAGTTTGACACCTGGTCCGTCTTATCTTCACGAGAGCGGCAGTCGCGCAGCTCATCTCTCTCGAGTTGAGCCTGCGCGACCGAGCTCCTGCATCGTTTAGGTTTGAGTGTGCTTATGTAGGGGTACAGGTTGTTGTGGGGTGGAGTCCCCATAGCTTGGGGTGCCCCTGGCTCGACTTCTGTTTCAATGAGTGATAGTGATGGATTTCATATTTCTTGTGTTGGGAGTGTGTGTCCTTCTTAGCTTGCTTATCACTCGAGAGAGATGAGCGTTATCTAGTGTGCTGGTGCTAAGCTAGATACAATGTTTGTTTTTAGCACTATTATAATATATATTTTGGGGCAGGAGTCCATCTGGCGCTGCTGTTGCCATGGGCTGTGCGCGCAGATTTAGTTGTCGTCTCTGCGCGTGAGTTTGAAAACCAAGAGGTTTCAAGGTTGATGGGTTTTGCAAAACAAGCGCTCCAGATGTCTATGCCGTTGGTGATGTTGCCACCCTCCCCTTGAAGCTGTTCGGTGACCTACGCAGAGTAGAGCACGTTGATCATGCTCGCAAATCAGTTATTCAAGCTGTTCAGGCTATCAAGGCAGCTGAGGAAGAGAAGACTATTGCTGGAGGTGAAAGCCTCTTTGACAGACAAGGCGGTTTGGGAGATGACACCAGTAAAAGACTGGAGAAGGGTGGTACTGCTGCCGGCAAACACTTATATGTTGTATCAGACGCTGGCTGCAGCACGCTTGAGACAATGGTGCTGCTCTGGGAGCTTTCAGCGTATGTAAGTAGCTGCGCAAGAGCTGCAAAGCTGGGAAAATGTTGACGAGGATGCTGCGACAGCAACCAAACCCTGCAAGCCATAACCGAATTTGTGGCCACTTGAGCAGGAAGTAGGGAATAATCAGGTGTACAAGTCATGTGGGGCCTCTCTGTTTCGGGAGAGACGTCTTCAAGATCAACACTCGCTTGTGAGGGAGCGGGAGCCAGCGCAAGGCAGGGGAGGTGAATCAATCCAGAGACGGCGTTTCTCTGAGAGGTGAATGCCATCGGAGATACACTGTCCACAAACTGCATCCTGAAGAGATTGTCTGCCCAGAACGTAGCGGTAAATTGCGAGCTGGGTTGCAGTGTTAGGCAACTCGATGTCGGGGGCTGCTGCAGAGCGGCAGAGCGGCAGATGCACTCAAAAGTAGTGGTTTGCAGGAAGAGAAGTAGCAGCTCATGTGGTTTGAGGGTCAGGCCCGCAAGAAGACTTACAGTTATCTAGTTATACACGTCCTGAATCGCATGTCGTCCGTGCTGCACCATTGGGGAGTCCGGTCTCATTAAGGGGGCCAGCTTGAAGCGCAGGTCACTGGGCTGTGTGTAGTGCCATCCATACTTAGGTATTTGGGCCTCAGGAACCAACAGCAGGGTTGCAAGCGTGGCGATCTTCTCATGCTCCCCTTTCCATCGCGTCCCGGCCTCAGCCCACAACGGTGGTGAGAGCTGTGGCAGCTATTGCGGAAGTACAGAAGAAGTGGGAAAGTTTGGATGGTGACATAGAGTACCTTACCAGGTCTACGAGACTTGTCCAGTGGTATCCTGGGCACATTGCCAAAGCGGAAAGATCACTCAAGGAGCTATAAGATCAAGCCTTGCGGATGTTGTGGGTGCCGTGCTTGTCCTTGTGTCGCTAGCAAGAAAGCCCTGTGTGTTTATGCTGGGAGGCGAATACACCTCTGATACAGTGTCTGCCACAGGCACTTGAGAGTGGAGCGCTGCATCCCTTAGAGAACCCCCAGAACTTCTAGAATGGTCAAACTGATGGTGAGAGTCCATAACCACGCCATCTGCAGATGCTCGTGATACACTCACCTGTTCTTTTACTCCATCTGCTCCTTGAGTCTCCTCTGTCACCTCCATGACAGCTACAACAGATCCTCTAATCACCTACACTGAAGAGGCTGAGTTGACAGTTCGTGCCGGATCTATCCCTTGGCTGGTTAAAGCCTATTCAATGCCTCCCAAGGGACTATGAATCTCACTGGCGAGGTCCTGTGGGGGGGAACGGCCTCGGGAACCCGTAGATAACCTGGGAATAGGTTGTAATGGCGAGAACGTTTTGGTGTTATTTATTTTTTTTTTTAAAGAAAAAGAAAAAGAAAAAGGTGTTATGTTTAAAGAGCCTGGCTGGTCATAACTTTGTCAAATGGACTCTGTTTGACCCAGTTTTTGAGGGGATAGCTGCAGAAAGGGGAAATCTACCAATCTAGACCTGGTTTTTGTTTTTAGGACTCTGCTAAAAATCTATGGAATTTTTAGAGTGTGAGTGTGCCATGAAAGATCCACAATTCTGTTTCTAGAACCTGTGCTGGTCTATATGAGAGACAAATTGGTGGATGTACTCCTTGCATGGCTGGGGGAAATGAGGACGTAATTGAAGGGCAGGTCTCTTCTCTTAGTCTGTGCACACAAGGGGTCAGGATTTATGTTTCCCAAGGAACTCAGACTGATTTGAGTGGAGAACAGTTGGACGAGTTGATTGCATACTGGGAGTCAGGCATTAGCAGTAGACAACAGACTGCTGTAGTTGGCATTGAGGGCCTCAATATCGCCTTGGACAGTCAGAACTCTGTTGGAGCCAGCAGTTCTGCAGCTGTAGGTGAAATACCAAAGTGGGTGAAAGCTAGGCTTGGAACACAGCCAAAGACAGCCCCGGGGACCAAGGTGTTTAGCCACAAGGCCGTGGTGTACTGGAGCAGAGGAGCAGGAGCTACACAGGTTTGTGCAATCAGACATGGTTGCAGCCGGATACGCTCTGCACAGGGCAACCACGAGCGGGGGTTCATCAGCAATGACATGTTTGTTGTGCGTGAAGGAGATGCAGTCATTCGCAATGAGGACACCCGCAACCGTCTCAAAGCTTTCGAGTTGAGAGACTATCAGACCCTACCTTTGTTTTCTTTAGTGTTCAGTGAGCGGGAGATAGGGGAGTATTGCTTTGTCTCTACCTGGCAGAAAGAGGAGGAGGGTTGGTTAGAGCGAGCTACTGTAGCTTGGGACAAGGTTAGTGGCAGGTTTTTGGACATAGATATACCTCCTACACCTTACCATCATGCAGAGCGAGGCACTTTGAGAGAAGTCTGGCAGTTGATAGCATAGATCAGGATTAGATCTTGCTTGGTCGGGCTTCTATTCTTCCCCTCCATCTCTGTACTATTTTCATTACCTTGTACTTGTAGTTGCCAAAGCCTCTCTTGGTGGAGGCCAGTCAGTCCGGGGTTTTGGGCTGGGATATTCTGCAGGATCAGCATTGCAGCTGGATTTTGGTGTGGGGGTGTTGATGTTTTGATTTCTTGTGTTTGGATCCCCCCCAACACCTGCATGCTTGACTGTGCGCCATGTTGGTTTGTGTGGGCGCTTGCTTTCATAGGGATTAGGCCGGATTTGATCACCGGTCAATCCTAGAGTATGCTGTCGGTGGTGAGGCTGGAGTGATGACCAGCAAGACCACCAGTGTTTCTTCTATGGTGAGGCTGGGTTGATGACCAGCCAACCATAGGAGTTCTTGAGGTGGATGCAGGTGCAGGTGCCCTGAGCCATTGGGATATGACCCTTAAACTGCAACAGGTGCCCACCCGTGTCACTATTAGATTAGTACTAGAGCCTTATAGTGTCACGTGGAGGAGGTGCACATTGTGAGTGTCATTACGGAGTTACCCAAGGGTTTTGAGGGGAGTACGGCTACAGGCAGTAACAGTGAGAGTGGGTTCACAAGACGAGGTATTCGGTTCAGACCACCTTCACCGCCACCCTCAATTACTGTAGAGTCAGACACAGACTCGGAGGCTTCATCAACAGGTGTGCACTTTCATTCGCCATTGTTGTGGGACGACATGGAGGAGATGTATGGAGCTACAAGGGGCCTCGTAGGTACTCTGGAGCTGTGGGCACAATCGAGTTGGATGACTTTATCCAGGAGTTCGACAGCTGGTGTGATTTGCAGCAGATGCGCAATCCACAGCTATTCACCCCATTCATGGCGTGGAAGGGACTGTTCCAGCATTTGGAAGGCCCGCCTATGGACGATTACCACGAGTTCAGGCGAGGACATGAAGCAGAGATTGAGGAGTGGAGGATGTATTGGTCACCTGACTACGTCTCCATTACTCGAGGCACGACGCGACCAGTAGCTGCATCAGTACCAATAGCTCCCACTGCCAGCACTAGTAGTGGAGCAAGTAGTGCTGGTACTTCTGTAGGTGGTACCAGTTCAAAAGGTGCTACTACTCCTCCTGCCACGACTACAACACATGTGCCTAGATTCAACCCGGTGGTGGAGTTCTTCCAGGAGTTGCGGAGGAACTACCAAGGTGTACGGACAGAGAAGCTGCGAAGTTTGCAAGACTTCCAACGCAAACCCAGTGAGAGCCTGCGAGAGGCGTACACTCGTATGAGGCGCTTGATAAGTGTGACCCAAGGGGTTACTGAAGCTCAGGCAATCCATTTTGGTATGGAATTCTGGACAAGGAGCTCAAGAGAAGGGTGCGAGATGCAACCTTGTTACAAGCAGCCCAACCCACATTAGCAGATGTGTTTCTGCTGGCTGAGCGGATTGAGCTCAACATGGTGGAGGAGCGAGTTGTTACCATTGGATTTGGCAAGGACATGCCTGCACGAGGCGCAGCTGTCAGCCCACAGGCACAAGGTACTGCCCAACAGCGTGGTCAGGGGGGCAAGGTTCCAACCCAAGTTCCATGGAGCTTACAGGGGACCTCAGGTGCAGAGGCCCGTGGCATCTTTTGCAGGCCAACAGCAACCAGGGGTGATATGTTGGACATGTGGAGGACCCCATGTCAAGAGAGATTGCCCAGAGAGTGGCAGAAGGCCGGCACAAGCACAGCCTGCACAGTTGCAGTGTGGGCATTGTGGCAAGTATGGGCATGGAGATGCCCAGTGTTATGACTTGCATCCTGAGTTGCGCCCAGGCCAGTTCCAAGGGAACAATGGTGGCCGGGGGCGAGGTGGACCAGCCCAGAGAGGACGAGGTGGTCGGGCACGAGGTGCAGGCCAAGGGCAAGCTCAACATGGCCAAGGACGCGGAGGTCAGGGTGTTGATCAAGGCATGGCCAACCGGCTTCAGCAGCTAGAGCAGAGGCTCGCTGCCATGGCTATAGCTCAGGCGGTACCGGCTCCCAGGCGGGATGGTCAGGGAGGAGATATGGGAGGCATGGGATTTATGTGCGGAGCAGCACTACCACTAGAGCAGGTGGAGTCTGCTGCAGCCGTGACTCGAGGAGCAACACGAGTTTCTGAGCCACGAGGTGCAGAGGTGGAATTGGATCCACAGCGTGGGGAGGCAAGCCGTCAGGCGAGGCTTCCTCAGTCATTCACATTGGCGGAGACTGTCGACGCCATCCATGGCACCTAGTTCTCGCCCGACTGTTACCGAGGCGGAGGTTACTATGCCATTGGGGAGAGCTACACGTGCAGCATTGACACCTGCTGCCAAGGCTAGTGCGGCCGGTGTGTTATTGGGGGCAGCCACCTCTGTGTGTCAGGCCCCACTGTTCTCGGCAACAATGATTGCGACGCCAGGGGTAAGGCCAGCTGCAGTGTTCAGACTAGCAGCAACACTCTGTGAGAGTGGGGAGGTCATTTCATCTTCTGCGGAGTTAGTGGAAGGTGTAGTGGCAGAGGGATCCTCGGATTTGAGGGTCAAGACTGCCACGGCTGCGCCCTGGCAAGCTGCAGCTGCCAGGTTGACGGAGCTGCCAGCTAGGCCAGCCTTTGAGCGCGCCATGGTGACACCTGGAGTTGTCTTGTTAGACAACCAGGGAGGCATTTTCACTTTGAGTGGACCGGCAGGCAAGAAGTACCGGCCACTGCGGGTCTTGTTGGACTCGGGAGCTCAGCCACTGATGTTGGGCAGAGCTGCTATTGCAGGTTTGGGCCTCATGGAGGCGGATATGGAGCCTTGCCCTTTCCAAATACAGACATCTCTGGGAGGATCAGAGCAGGCTCGGGGCATGACACGGCATCAGTTGGCCATTAGACTGCAGCCGGATCATCCTATCGATGGCTCAGTAATGCGAGCCAAGGCCATTGTGACAGACGCAATCTCTTACGATGTCCTCGTTGGTGGGGCAGTATTATACCCCATGGGCTTCACCCTGGACTTTTGGGAGGAGTCAGCATCCTACAGGCCTGGATGGCAGTCAGGGGATGGTCGCCGTGCACAGCTCCCTGTGACATTCATTGGGGGTATTGCGGCTGCCCAGCGGGGCAAGATGCCAACACTAGCCGCCTTTACAGCTGCAGTTAGTTGGCCTGGAGAGTTGCTGGAAGGCAATGCCCATGCAGAGGATGTGCCACCTCCAGCAGAGCAGGATGACATGCATGGTATGGCGGAGTTGTCTGCCATGGTTGCTCACACTCCATTGTGGGGTACGAGCAAGGATTTGCAGCAGGTTGCTGATCGACGGGTGCAACAAGCCTGGGTAGAGGCTTTTGTTCCGTCAGGAGAGGAGGAGAGTGCAGGTATTGCACCAAGACCACCTCAGTTGTCGCCATTGGACACCACACCTCTTGTGTGGCAGCGGCCGGATGAAGGCATATGCCTTCTGGACTTGTTTGGCGGGATCAGCACTGGATTGGCTGCAGTGCTGCAGGCAGGTGTACGAGTTCAACGTTACCTGTATGTGGAGAGGGATGAGACTGCACGACGCGTCTCACTGCGCCATGTTGCTCAGATGGTGCAGCAGCACCCTGAGTTGTTGTCGGTGTCTGCAGTTCGTGGATATCAGCAGGCCTTGCCAGCAGACATTGCGTTGCTGGGGGCGCAGGATTTGGAGCGGGTTGGCTCCATTGATCTGGTAGTGGCAGGTTGGCCCTGCCAAGGGCATTCATCAGCCGGGCATGGCAATGGATTGCGAGACTCGAGGACGGGCTGTTTTGGGAGATGGTGCGGATTTTGCGCCACTTGCAGCTTCATCAGGCTGTATCTCCGGCATACATCTTGGAGAATGTGCCACTGATGGGTGATTCTCGGGCCAGGGTGATGGCCAGTGTGCATCAAGTCCGGTCGTGGCTTGGGTCAGCAGTGTTGCTGGATGCAGCTGCAGTGGGGTCACGGGCTCATCGTCCACGGCTTGGTGGACTAACTTGATGCCACCCGCACTGCTCAAGCGTGCATTTGATGGGGTGCAGCGCCCAGCACACCTCACCGTGGATGGCATTTTGGACACAGGGAGGCAGTCTCAACGTGTGAGACATAATGACCGTTCGCCGTTGGCAGTGGTCAACAGGTGGGTCAACCACGAGCAGCATTACCTACATTGCTCAGCTTCCCAGGATCCCATGCTTTTCGGGATGGTGGACCTGGCCTCCTGTGGGATGCTCAGTTGCAGCAGTTAGTGGAGCCTAATGCCGACGAGCGAGAGCGGGCTATGGGGTTTTCCACTGGGACCACGGCGGTGCCTTCTCTTTCTGAGGCATCACGTCGTCAGGTGTTGGGGCAAGCAATGGATCTCAATTGCTTGACCTGGATTGTCAGCTTGGCTATGGCTGAGCAACGTAGAGTGCGGAGTGCACTTCCCTTGACGGTCTCTCTGCCTACCGAGACGGTACAGGCAGCGAGTGGGGGCGAGCCGGTGAGGACCACGGAGTGTAGACATCCATGGCACACGTGGGAGGTGCTCGAGGTTCAGAGGGAGTTGGCAGCCGAAGGCAGCTGTGATGGATGAGGTTGGGGATTCTTCTCGGGATGAGGAGGTTCTCAATGATGAGATGATGGGGCAGGATGAGGCCTTGTCATTGACTGAGCAGGAAGGGAGTACTGCTCAAGAGGTTGCAGCATAGCAACCACGGGACGCGTCCTCTACCTCTAAGCCCACTGGACTTAAGGTTGCAGTTACGGAGGACAATTGGGAGCCTGACATTGGACCCATTGTCACGGAGGAGAGAGACGACGTATACGGCGGTTCCTGAGGGCTTACAGGAATTGCTTTGCCTTCAGTTTGAAGGACTTGGGAGCACTGAAGGGTCAAGAGATCCGTATTGAGTTGGCCACTGACACGCCAATCTTTCGGAGACCCTATAGATACAGTGACATGGAGAGGTCTTTGATTCAGATGAGGACTCAAGATCTCTGGGAGGCAGGTTTGGTGGAGCTCTCTGGTGGAGAGTATGCTTCAGCCACAGTGATGCCAGCTAAGAAGGATGTCTATGGCAATTGGACGGAGAGACGTATGTGCGGTGATTACCGGCCTGTAAATCGTCAGACCAAGTCCGATAGGTATGCCATGCCGACACCAGAGGAGATCTTTGATGCCATTGGGCATTCCAAGGTCTTTAGCACATTGGATTTACGATCCGGATATCACCAGTTGCCGATCAAGGAGGCGGATAAGCAAAAGACGGCATTCTGGGGGATCAATGAGCACGGGAAGGATTGCCTATACCAGTGGCGGTTCTTACCATTTGGGCTTAAAAACGCTCCCGCTGAGTTTCAAAGAGTCATGGACAGGATTCTAGCAGGGGTGGAGTTTGCTCGGTGCTACATAGATGACATCATCATCTTTAGTGCTACGGTGGAGGAGCATGAGAGACACCTTCAGGGGGTATTTGAGCGCTTGAGGGCGCACGGATTGAAGTTACATCCGGGAAAGTGCAAGTTTTTCCACAACCAGATTGAGTATCTGGGTCACATGATATATCCTGGAGGATTGGGGGTACAGCAGACTAAGGTAGAGTCCATTGCACAGGTTCCACGCCCCACGGATGTGAGCCGAGTTCGAGCTTTCATGGGGTTAGCAAACTATTACAGACGGTTTGTTAAGGGATTTAGTGCCATTGCAAAGGCTCTAACCAAGCTGACCAAGGTGGACCAGGAGTGGCAGTGGGAAGATGAGCAAGAACAAGCTTTTCAAGAGCTCAAGGTGAGGTTGACCTCGGCGCCCATCTTGAGACGACCTATCAGGGGGCGTCCTTTTCAGCTGCATACAGATTGGAGCATGCTGGGGCTTGGAGCGGTGCTCACACAGGTGGATGATGAGGGAAGAGAGTTCGTAGTGGCTTATGTTAGCCGCTCGAACAATGCTGCAGAGTCTAAGTATAGCTCATATGAGGGAGAATGCTTAGCTGCAGTGTGGGCCGTGGCACACTTCAGGTGCTATCTATACGGCAATCTCTTCACCCTTGTCACGGATCACCAACCACTCAAGTGGTTGATGGAGTCAGACAAGCTTACGGGGAAGCTTGCACGGTCGGCACTCATCCTTCAAGAGTATGACTTTCAGGTGGTGCATCGACCGGGTTTGGTCAATCGCAATGCAGATGGGTTGAGTCGCAATCCATGCACGAGCCAACAGGATGACACAGGAGCTCGGTGGCATGGTGAGACGGACGAGGAGATGGTGCCGGGATGGCATGCATCTGCATTTCTGTGTATCTTGGCAGCGGAAGGCCAGGTTGGACCTGCAACAGGGATGACTGTAGATCAAGTGTCTGAGGACCCTGAGGAGCAATGAGCAAGGTGGCGCCAAAGATATACATGAGGATTCAGTTGTGTTGGACTACCTCCGCACTGGAGTCACGGCAGCCACTGTGACTACCAAGGAGAGGGATCGGATCCTACAACGAGCCAAGAGGTTCAAGTGGGAGGGGACACACCTGCTCCGAGTGTGGGAGGATGGTCGAGTGAGGATTGTGCCTCACCCAATACTGTGGGCACGGTTAGTGCGCCATGCCCATGAGGAGTTGGGGCATTTTGGGGTGCGACGCACTCATAGTCTACTGCAGGGGCAGTATTGGTGGCGTGGTATGCACACAGAGGTGCAACAATTTGTGGCTAGGTGCATGGTGTATGACAGGGTGCGTGCTTCATTCAACGCCCCTACTCCACAATTGCACCCTCTTCCGATCATGGGATTGGGCTACAGGTGGAGTCTTGACTTCGCAGGGCCGTTGCCACTGACCATGCGCCACAACAAGTACGTGTTGGTGATGGTGGAGCACTTCTCCAAGTGGATCGAATTGGTTCCATTGCCTGATAAGGCTAGTGAGGGAGCTACGTATGCGTTCCTGGATTGTGTGCTTAGCCAATTCGGTGCTCCAGCTGAGGTACTCACGGACCAAGGGAGAGAGTTCTTGGGGGAGTTTCAGGCTTTGTGTGACAAGGCCTTGATAGACCACTGCACCATTTCTCGGGATCATCCTGAGGCCGATGGCTTGGCAGAGAGAGTTGTTCAGACAGTGAAGAGGGGTTTGCGCAAGTATGGCTTGCAGAAACGACACCTAGGAGATTGGGACCTTCAGTTACCCTGGTTAGCCATGGGCTACAGGTTCAGCAAGCAAGCATCACTTGCCTCCTTCTCACCATACTTTCTTCTCTTTGGCCGAGAGCCGGATTTGCCTACATCCATTCGCAGAGAAGCTGCTACAGTTCTTAATCTTGACAATCCGGACGTGTGGGCACGTGCATGTGAGCAGCGTGCAGAGTTGTTCAAGAGAGTCATGCCCATGGCTTTCGAGAACCTTGCCATTGCACAACACCGTGATACGTTGAGGTATGCTACCATACGTGGTGGGGGCTATCGTCCTGGGGTTCGGAGATTCAACCCTGGTGACTATGTCTATCTGCAGCAGACTGCTCCTACAACCCTGGATGTGACTGCAGGACGTGTTATTTTAAGGGTTCGAGAGGTCTTGCCTCAGGCGTCTTGGTCTTGGAGGGTCGGGATGACATAACTTGGAAGGACCATGTGCGTAATTGTGCGCCATGTCACCTTCCGAATGTCGATGGCAGGATTGACCCAAACCTGGCAGTGGTATCTGCAGGTTTGAGGTGCATGTTGTGTGGGTCTGCTAAAGGGGCAGCCACCATGCTGGTGTGCGATCGATGCTCTAAAGGCTGGCATATGGGATGCTTGACTCCACCTCTTGAGATGGTTCCAGATGGGGATTGGTTATGTCCACATTGCATTGGATAGTGGGAGTGGATACAACCATGGAAGGCTAACAAGCAACGCAAGGCCCAGCTACTAGGAGACCTTGAACACACGAGATCCTGGCTCAAGTTCACAGATTGCAAGACGGCGACTAACGATGGGGCTACTCTTGTACCCGGCCCCTTGGTCTATAGAGTTTGAGTACAATAGGAACAGTGATAGAGGACTTAGTACGGCTGTGGCTATTACATCTTGTAGCTATCTGGAGGTAGAGGGACCTATCCACCAGCTAGGGGGGCGATTGTGGTAGACTACTTTATTGTGCATATATGTGTGGTGTGGTTTGGACAGCGATGTAGTTGTGTAGCGATATGTATGCGCACGACAGCTGTCAAGTTAAATAAGCACAGTGTGAAAACAGCTAGAATAAAACTAGTTATTTGTATTTAACACTTGGATTTAGGTCAAGTGTTAAATCAGGTGTCAAGTTTAGTTTGACACCTGATCCGTCTTATCTTCACGAGAGCGGCAGTCGCGCAGCTCATCTCTCTCGAGTTGAGCCTGCGCGACCGAGCTCCTGCATCGTTTAGGTTTGAGTGTGCTTATGTAGGGGTACAGGTTGTTGTGGGGTGGAGTCCCCATAGCTTGGGGTGCCCCTGGCTCGACTTCTGTTTCAATGAGTGATAGTGATGGATTTCATATTTCTTGTGTTGGGAGTGTGTGTCCTTCTTAGCTTGCTTATCATTGTGGTAGACTACTTTATTGTGCATATATGTGTGGCGTGGTTTGGACAGCGATGTAGTTGTGTAGCGATATGTATGCGCACGACATGTATACCAGCCAAAATGTCGACCAAATGTATCATCACTTGCTCATGTTTGTGTTCGGTGATTTGTTGGTGGAATGGAGAACAATTGTGTCATGCTTCCAACTCTGCATTCATTTTTATTTTAATGCAGCGACCGGCATCACTGGCGGTCGCATTTCTTTTTTATTCTTTGTAAATACAGTGAACGCGATATAATAACGATCGTCTTTTGTTTCTTCGTAAAATTATTGGCGATTGCTTTAATTTCTATTTTTTCTGAAAATCCAGCGACCGCCAATAGTGGCGGTCGGTTGTTTTTTTAATTTTGGAAAACGGATCGACCGCCATATTTTGTGGTCGTTTTTTTAGGATTTTTAAATGGAGCGACCGCCAACGTAGCGGTCGCTTCTTCGAGGTGTGCCCTGCGCATGGAGCGAGGAGTGAGGCGGGGGGAGGGGGGCATATAAGCTCGGACTCATTCTCCCCTCACATCCATTATTGGCAGTCGCTTGAAGTTTTTTTTTGTTTTTAAATGGAGCGACCGCCAAGGTGGTCGTCGCTTCTACGAGGTCTGCTCTGCGCGTGGAGCGAGGAATGAGGCGGGGGGCATATAAGCTCCTAGTCATTCTCCCCTCACTTCCATTACTGGCAGTTTTTGTTTTTACAAAATGCAGCGACCGCCATTTCTGGCGGTCGTTTTTACTTTTTTTATTTTTGGAAATAGGGCGACCGCCATAACTGGCGGTCGTTTTTTTTTTTTTAAATGGAGCGACCGCGAAGGTGCCGGTCGCTTCTACGAGGTCTGTCATGCACGTGGAGCGAGGAATGAGGGGGGGGGGGGGTACATGGGGGTCGCTTTTATTTAAATTTGGTTGGAAATGGAGCGACCGCAATTACGGGCGGTCGCCGCAATTGTTTTGTTTCTGGCAAATCCAGCGAAATGAAGCGACCGCCATTACTGGTAGTCGCTTTTACTAAAACTTTGTTGGAAATGGAGCGACCGCCATGACTGGCGATCGCTTTTACTTTAACCTGTTTTGAAAATGATGCGACCGCCATTACTGGCGGTCGCTATAATTATTTTAGTTTTATAAATAACGATTTTATTTCCATTTCTTTCGAAATGAAGCGACCACCATTACTGGCGGTCGCTTCACTTCTTAATGTGTCTGTAAATGTAGCGACCGCCTATGTTGGCGGTCGCTTATTTATTTTATTTTTGAAAAATGGAGCGACTGCCAGTTCTGGCGATTGCAGTTTTTTTATTTTTCCGGAAAATGGAGCGACCGCCAAGTTGGCGGTCGCTTTTAGAAGGTTTGCCCTGCACGTGGCCCGAGGAAGGGGGGGGGGGGCATGTAAGCCAAGGGAGGCTCATTCTCCCCTCACTTCCTCTCCACACAACTTCTGTGTGCGTAACATTTCATTATTCCACGACACGTAGTCACGTGGAGAAGGAGGCCATTGGTTGGGTGGGGGGTTTTTTTTTCCGCAATTT
Organism: Takakia lepidozioides; assembly: GCA_030704615.1. Classification (NCBI taxonomy): domain Eukaryota; kingdom Viridiplantae; phylum Streptophyta; class Takakiopsida; order Takakiales; family Takakiaceae; genus Takakia; species Takakia lepidozioides. The sequence goes on from CM060732.1 coordinate 53,331,545, forward strand.
CTGTGAGGTCGTTGCAGAATGCTCCCATAGGCCCTTCTCTGGCTTCCAAGATCATTTTATTCTACAAAATTAGCTTTTATGAACTATTTTGACACCTACTTAAACTCGTTTAGGGTGAAGGGTTTAGAGTAACGTCTTATTAGTAAACCTCGTTTAGTGTTGTTCCGATTGTTGCATAATGGCAGAGGGCCAGGACGATGAGCATCATGGAAGAGATGACCCCAATGAACATGGACCGCCCCCTAAGAAAATCAAAAAGTCAAGGCAAGACTTGAACTGGGAAGTATATGGTGACCGTAGCATACTAGCAGAAGAGGGCTGGGAGGATGTTCCGGAAAAGTTCAGGTGGCCGATGACGAGATGGAAAAAATTCGTGAAATGGTACCACATCAATCGATTGTGGTCTTTGGATAGGCATGACGTGCAAACCCGAAACAATTACGCAGAGTTCAGGTCTTGCACGACTTGCATTTCCAACATAGGGCGAATGAGGTGCAATACACATTGTGGACATGCCTGCAAACAATGAAGGCACTGTTGTCTACAATGAGGATCGAACAAACGTCGTGGACATGGACGCGGAATTTGCGATGCCCGATCGCAGTATTGACCTCATCATTCACGAAATTACGGACGTCCTTGACCCTGTGGCCGATGAAACCATGGTTGAGGAACAGCGAATTGCGGATGAGAGAAGGAGGAAAGGAAAAGAACCAGTACTGGAAACCGAGGAATGCTCGAGGGTCGCCATTCAATCCGAGATGAATCCGATATTAGATTTCGACCGCGTTACAAATGAGCGGGACATTGCCATGGCAACTGCATGACGCTTGTCCAAAACGCTGGAGATTTGGGCATGGGTCCCATTGAATGGCAATTGGGAGAATTGGGTACAATGAGCGACTCATTTGGCCTCCAGAGAAACACCGGTAGACCGGGCACTGTCATGCTTGCAACGTGTCGCACGCATGTTGAACCGTAGCGTGGATAACATTTATGTCAATATGCAAAGGTATAACGATCTCCGCCGGATGTGGGACGGCCTCGTTGCCGATTTGCATGTAGCCCGAGTACTTGTTCTCGATCCACCTCCGCCACGTCGTGAGAGTGAAGAAGAAAGTCAACTTTCGTCGCGAAGTAGGCGGATGCAGGATTGATCACATGCCATTGGGCCCCTTATTGACCACGAGATCACGGTCACAAGCTCTAGCAATCGGCAATGCAAATCAGGCCACAGCATCAAATTCCTTGTCCTCGGACAGTGACAACTAGGCTTTTAATGACTGGCAGCGTAGTACATATACAATGTGCATTTTTGTTGTACCTTGAATATTGTTGGAAAACACAGTGATAGCATTCCGTCATTTTTGTATATCACCAATTTTGTTAATACACAATGCACATGTGCGGCACCTGCCAATTTCAATTGCATGAGCAACGTTTTCTTCACATTTACACTCGTGTGATGGGGAAAAATTGGTTCACCCTGTAAACAAATTTACAATGGTGTCATATTTGGTCATGACGTGTATGTGGGTAATTGCAATGAACTCCGAAAGCTGGAGAACAAGGAAAATTGATGTAAACCAATAAGTTATAACGAGTTACGAATGGTCGTCTTCCAAACAAATTTCGTCTGGTCCCTGCATATTTCATAATCATTTCGCAAAATCTATGATCTTTCTCCAAATATATCCACAAAGTTCTCAAAGCACAAAATAATTTTGATTGATCTCATATTACACTGGGACGTATCAGAGGGTACATTAAACACACTGGCCAAGTTTCAAAGCGAACGAAAATCATTTGGATGGGCAACCATCTGTTGGCCCATTGAACGAATTTCGATTGATCTCATATTACTCTGGGGCCTCTTACATGGTACATTGAACATAGTGGCCAAGTCTCAAATGGAACCAAAATCGAATCGATGGCCAACCATCCGTTGAGCCATCGAATGAATTTCAATTGATCTCATATTAGTCTTCATAGAGAGTTCTGCAATAGTGAGCGAAGAGAACACTTTTTTGGGGGGGGCATTTTTTATTGGTCCAAATTTTGGCGGGGGAGTAGCGGTGGGATGCTTGAAGCCGCAAAACAAAATTGAGCCAAAAACAAAACCGATACGTGCCAGAAACCCCCAATGAAAAGCAGTGCAAACCTATTTATTGTCTTAAAATGAATTTAAATTAAATTAAATTATGGAATGGCTTTGAGGGGTAAGCGCGTCGATGGGGAGGCAAATGATTCATTCGGCTAATGTGACTCCGCACATGTGTCGCACACATGTTCCAGCACATGGGGGGCAAAAGAGGGGCTTCAACCACATCCGTTCAATGGGTGCAATAGTCGTGCACGCATTGCAGGATTTCTTTTTCGCATTGAACAAAAACCAGATGACAAGTGAACGCCTCATTGGACAATCGAACGAATTTCAATTGATCTCGTATTACACTGGGACGTATTAGATGGTACATTGAACACACTGGCCAAGTCTCAAAGCAAACGAAAATCATTTGGATGGGCAACCATCCGTTGCCCCATTGAACGAATTTCGATTGATCTCATATTACTCTGGGGCCTCTTACCTAGCACATTGAACATAGTGGCCAAGTCTCAAAGTGAACTAAAATCATTTCGATGGCCAGCCATCCGTTGAGCCATCGAATGAATTTCGATTGATCTCATATTAGTCAGGGACCTGTGAGAGGGTGTCTTGAACGTACTGGCAAAGTTTGGAGGCAAACAAAAATGATTTGGATGGGCAACCATCCATTCACCCGTTGAATGTATTCCGTTGGATCTGCTATTGCTTTGCGACCTGTTTGGACTGTGTTTCGCGTGCTCATGATTTTTTTTTTCATTCTAGTTTTGAATGGGGTGTGTAATGTAGCCATATGCAACGCGCGTGCCAAATTTGGGAGCGAACATAATTCATTTGGACCCAAAACCACGTTTTCTTCCCTGTTTTGCACTCCAAACTTGATTTGTGTTCAACTTCATGCACTTTTCATAGAGAGTTCTGCAATAGTGAGCAAAGAGAACACTTTTTTGGGGGGGCATTTTTTATTGGTCCAAATTTTGGCGGGGAAGTAGCGGTGGGATGCTTGAAGCCGCAAAACAAAATTGAGCCAAAAACAAAATCGATACGTGCCAGAAACCCCCAATGAAAAGCAGTGCAAACCTATTTATTGGCTTAAAATAAATTTAAATTCAATTAAATTATGGAATGGCTTGAGGGGTGAGCGCGTCGATGGGGAGGCAAATGATTTATTCGTCTAATGTGTCTCCACACATGTTCAAGCACATGGGGGAGAGAGAGAGAGAGAGAGAGAAGACTTCGGCTGTGGCCGGCGTACCTAAGAGCCACTTCGCCTTGCGGCTACTGCCTTTTTTCAGGGGTGGGCCCTATGTAAAACCGGTGTCCAGGGGACACCAAGTAACCAGTAGGGGGGGGGTGGCATCCAGTAGAGGCGGTACCGCATGGCACCCAAGGGGGGCCCATGGGGGGCACCCCAAGGGTGCTCGTCAAGTAACCAACTATATGTATCTATGAGGCATGAGCCGGGTTTGATTCGAGCTGTCGGTTGTTGGTGATGATAGCAGTGAGAGAGCGGAGGGCTGTGAGGTGTATGGCTTTGAAGCATTTATGGATGGAAATGATGGGGAGTTTAAAGTTATTGTGAAGTTCAGAGATGCTGGCATTGTGGATGTCCCCTCTGGTGCCGGCAATGATGACAGTGAGGGGGCCTGTGGTCCAACCTCTCCGGCGAATAGCAAGAATAAGTGGTGCATATTTTTGGTGTTTCTCTAGGATGGAGGAGCTGGGGTAGCGGTCATGGCAGAATGTGAATTCTAAGAAGTGTATGGTAATAGCGGGGGACGGGGCAGAGGGTGGTGGGGCGTTGATGGGGAGCCCCTGGACGACAAGGATATCCGGACAGAGGCGGGAAGGGCATGTGCATGATGTGTGAGGGCGGCATATACATGGGAGAAGCCACGTAGGTACCGTATGGTCTGGGGGCCGACCTTAGTAGGTGCCCGCATTGATGAGTGAGAACCATCGAGTTTTATTACGTCGTTGTAGGAGTTTGTGGATGTGCCATACGGCGTGGTTGTGTCGTGCAATACAAAGCACGTGAATGACTGGGTGGGGGCATTCGCTAAGAAGGTGGAGCCAGGTATCACATGTGGCATGGATGTGGGAGCATAGAGGGTAGTTTAGTGAGGGATATATGGTTGGCCAGAAGGTGTGTTTGCGATGGTGGCCCATGTACTGGGCGTATCGGAATTTAAGGGTTTGTTGTATTTGTGCGTCTGATGCAGCTTTGGTGTGCCAAAAGTGGTTGGAGAGTTTGTGGTGGAGTACATCGGAGAGGGTTCATTTTTGGATATGTAGTTTGGTATGGTTGAGAGAGGTAGAGGCCTGTTTATTGGCTTCTTTAGTCAGGGAAGTCAGGAGATTTCGGATGGGTCTAGACTCTGGGGGGCCAGGGATTGGGTGTATTAGCCAGAAGGGGTGAGTATGAGCGATGTGTATGGGGTCATCTGAGGGTTCAACTGGAGGTTGGGAGGCACCCAGTTGGGCGAGGAGGTCAGCCTCCTCGTTGCCGTGGATACCTATGTATGAACGAACTTTGAGAAAATGAAGAGGTTGATTGATGGACATGGCTAGGTTGATAATGGCGGTGATAAGGTTTCGGTTGGGGTGGTGGAGGTGGGAGGAGGGACAAGCCAAGTGGTTGCGAAGAATAAAGAGAGAATTTAGGCTATCCGTGAAGAGGTAGTATGGGGGTGGGAACGAGGTTAGTTGTGACAGAGCTTCAAAAATGGCCATAAGTTCGGCGCGGAGTATGGTCGCAGGGCCTGGGAGGCAATGAGCGGTTCCCTTGTTAGTAGCGGCATGGTAGATGCCATATCCGGCGCGGGAGCCAGATTGGGAGCCGTCTGTGTAATGGGAATGGAGGGGGGGGGTATTTAGGGGAAGTGGCCCCAAGGTGAACCGGGGGGGCATTGTGGGAGATAGTATGAGTGGGGCTGGGGCAGGGGGGCGCTAAGGTCCATGCTTTTAGCTTAGTGGGTGGTCTGGCGGTAGGGTTGCATGTTGGAGGAGGTGAGTATGGGGTGAGTAACATGCTATGGGTATCGGAAAGTAGACGCGGAGAAATCGGTGGGTATGGGGGGGCATGAGGTAGCTTGGACAAGGAGAATTAGGGTCAGAGTAGTTTCTTTGTGGCGGAGGTATTTTGGGAATGGTGGGTTGTCTGTGTAGTGAAGATGGTTGGGTTCAATAGCGGCTAATGGTATCACTTCTGGGGGAAGTTGTAGAAGGGGGGTTTGATGGTCAGGTGAGTTTTGTTGTGTAAGAATGAGAATAGTGGAGGCGGAGGAAGAGGAGTGGGCGGCGAGGTGCGCCCATAGAAGAGCTTCATGCGTGAGGGGCCCGGGAGGTGGGTGCGCAAGGCCACCTCCTGACCAAGAGTGACGGGTAGCGGGGCCGAAGGCTCCGAATACACAGTCTCGGGGGTGCGGGCTGGCGTAAGAAGAAAGCTCAAGGGGGCATGTAAGTGGGTTGGAGTAGTAGGAGTGGGTAAGCTGGAATGTAGAGATGAGGAATTTGAGGATGTCAGAGGGTATAGTGCTATGGGTATATGCTTGAGCTAGTTTGTCGGGGGTGTGGGGTTTTTTGGTGGGGGGTATCGCGTAAATATTGGTCAACAAGCCAGCAGACCTCAGTGGCGAAGTCTTGTTTTGGGGGCTGTAGGGAGGTGGCGTCAGTTGAGGAGGCATCATATCTGTCCCACAGCCAGGCAAGCCTGACATTGGAGATGGAGATGGAGCCGGTGAAGTGACCATTAAGTGTGTAGATATGGGATGCCCGACGCCTAGGGCAGATAATGGGGGAGATTTGGTCAATATCTTTGTCGGGGTTGCATTCAGAGATATGTATATGTATATGTGGGGCGTTCAAGGGGGTACGGATGTATCGAGCGTCTATTGGTTGGATTTGAGATACATGATGTTGGTGGATGTACGTTAGGTAATTGGTGTTAGTTGTTTTGTAGAAGGTGATAAGGAGGCGACGGTTGTGAGTAGGGTCGCAATCATCATGGGTTCCAAAGAGGTTGTCTTTGATCTGCCAAGTGTTCTCAGATGCAGGGAAACCCGCCCATTTACATTGGTAAAATGTGTCAAAACAAGTGGCGCCATGTACGTCGAGGGAGGTTTGAGTCTTGATGCCAAGAATAGCTTCAATGACGAAGGCCTCGGGGTGGTCGGGGTTGGATAGGCAAGGGGAAGGAGGTGGGGTGGGGGGGTTTAGAGGGTAGGGGGAAAGTTGCTCAAGGCAATTAACGGGGCTGGGGAGAAGCGGGGGGGGGGGGGGGGGGAGTTGGGGAGAGGGTGTTCCAGAGTGATATGGGAGGTCATGAGCTGTTGTAATATGGAGGGGGCTGGGGCTGTTCTGAAATTTGGGAGGAGGTCTTGCTTATGATGGGGGAAGAGTGGGCATGGTAGGTCACAGTCAAGGGTGCACAAGGCGGTCTGGTGGCAAAATAAAGATCGGAGATGAAGCAGGTATGTGCATGTTTTGATGGTAGCACGAGAATGTTTCAGGGTAAATTGGTGTGGGATAAGTAGCCGGTTCCCCGTGGCAGTGGTGAGTTGGGTGAGAGTGGTAATATGGCGTGCTTTAAAGTAGGCAAGGACAAGTTTCCTTTCACAGGGGTGGTTGGTTTCGAATTGTGTGAAGACTGGGCTGCTGAGCCATGCCCGTTCAAGTTGAGATATGGAGTTGGGGTATCCGGGAAGGTCGGTTTGAATGCTGATTTTCAATTGGCTTAGGATAAATAGCGTACAGGTGGTGGGGGAATGGAGGCAAGATTGTGGGTGGAGGGTAGGGAGGGAATATAATCCATTATATTTATACTCTATGTGTTTAAGGAGACCTCGAAAGATTAGACCGAGACGGACTGGGTCGTTAAGAGCCTCGATAAGTTGTGAGCCAAGGGTGCGGGCATATGAGATGATCAGGGGGGCTAGAACCAATCCCAAAACTGTCTTGTGGAAGTTGGGTAAGAACGTTAGGGGTGCTGGTGGGAAGGCCACAAATGCATTTGGTGAGTTGGATAATATTGGCGTCGAGTAGTTTGATATCCGGTATAGAGAAGGGGGCCGCGTGAAAGGCGTATTGGATTTGAGGGTTGAGAACTCTTTGGATGATAGTTAGTTTAGGGTGGATGGAGATGGGGGCAATGAGTAGAGCTAAACTCTTGTTGGTTAGTTTGGAAAGAGTGGTGTTCCTTTGTATATGCCAGGTTAGTGATGGAACCAATTGTATGCCTAGATAGGTGTAGGGTTCATCCGGGCCCAAAAAGGGGAAAGATTTTTGTTGATAGTGTAGATGGAGCATGCAGTGGGAAGCTATCGTGGATTTTGTGAGCTTACTGCCGTGGGTAGCGGCGGTGACCGCACATTTATTGAGGCTTAGTTCCATACCAGACCATTGATTAAAGCGGGATAATTTGTCCGCCTGTCGGTTGAGGTGCTGAGGCTTGTGTGCGAGAATAGCGAGGTCGCCCGCATATGCTGCCGCTGAGATTTCATTGGGGGAGGTTTTGTAGTGGTAGCCTAAGTTGCCTCGGGCAAACCAGCGTAGGAGAGGTTCTAGAAAGATGATGAATAGGTAGGGGCTCAGAGTGTCCCCTTGGATGGTACCACGAAGGATGGGAATAGGGGGGGTGGTGCCATAGTAAGAACCTGTGTATTCAGTGGTGTTGTTGGTGTAAATGTTCCCGATGAGTTTTATGGCATCTATAGGGTAACCCAGGTCTGCCATGATGGCGAGTAGACGGGGGTGGTCGATGGAGCCAAAGGCGTTCTTAAAGTCAATGTAGAGGAGGTAGATATCTTGTTTCGTGAGTTTAGCGTCTTCTAGGGCAGATAAGACATATTGGATTTGCCTGGTGGTGCTACGTGTTGCGCGGAAGCCTTCCTGGGGGTCGCTTAGGATACGGTGTTGTTCGCCATAGGAAGATAGCATCGTGGTAAGGGTGCTAGTGAATAGTTTGTAGATAGTGTTTGCAAGGGCAATGGGTCTGTAATTACTAAGGTTGGTGGGGTCGCCTTTTTTAAATAGTAGAATGGTTCGGCTATGCTTCCAGGATTGTGGGATACGTTGGAGTTGGTAGCAGAGTCGGAAGAATTTGAAGAGCAGAGCATGAAATTGGGGGTCAAGTGACTGTAGAATGGCATTAGGGATGAGATCTGGGCCGGGGCCCTTTGCTTTAGGAAGAGCTTTTACACACGAGTCATATAGGCCAATTGTGAAGAGGTCAAGGAGGCGGTCCGTGGGGGAGCCACGTGAGTCCAGAGAAAAGCCGTCAAGATCGTGCCAGGGGTAATGTTTGACTTTACACATGCAGTTGGGTAAGTGATGTCTAGGATGTAGACAGTTGTCTACAGTGGGTGTATAGGAAGAAGAGGCTTGGAGCCAGATTTCGGTGTTGATATCGACAGGTTTGGTTAGTAGGTGCCCAAGTCTGTGTTTGAGGCAATCGATGGGCGGGTTGAAGATAGCTTTGTGGGCCCGTTTAGGGTGGTCATGTAGTAGTTGGCCAAAGGTGGCGACAATTTTTTTGTGGTTGGCGGAGGCTTTTTGCTTAATGATAAGGTAAGCAACTCTTTTTGCTTCCCGGCCAAGCTTGGAGAGGGAGGCGAGCCATTGAGGGAGGGAGGGGTCATCCGCAGGAGGGGGCATAATTGGTTGACATATGGGAAGGGTGTTTAAACAAGTGATGCGTGGGTCCGTCCTCTAGTTATTAAATAAGGGGGCCGGGGGGGGGGGGGGGGGGGGGGGTGTCGCGCGGCTTTTACTCACCCATCCCTTCGCTATCCGAGGCGGAAACTCCAAGATAGAAGAGTTGGAAATCTCTAAGTACTCAGCCGCGCAGAACAATCAGTCATGACCTACAGCTAGTGTATCATGGGGGTGTTTCCTATTTGTTTCCCTTTCCGCATTCATCTTAGCTACCTTACCATTGATAATTAAGTATCAGTTTGCTTCATCAATCTATCGGTTTCCTTCACTCATCCATTCAATCCACAGCTTCTCTCAGATCTCTCTACACAATGTGATTGTATCGTATAAGTATCAGATTATGATTTATCAGGTATTAGGCCGAAGCCATTATGTCTCTAATCTGCTCTCCAATATCACTACAGCTTTGCATATAACAAGCATCTACTAATCCTCTTTTCTCCTTCATCGTGCTCTCCATCTCTTGCCTCCGATCTCCGCTCCAGCCTGACTCCGAAGTCCTCCTCCGAATAATGATGATCCCCCTTCATTCCCCGTTTCTCCCTTTATCCTCCTATCCGCGGTTCTAACC